>JAODKL010000063.1:2403599-2427179 GCA_026780765.1 Petrocephalus schoutedeni
GTCATACAGTGCTAGTGGGGAGTCACAGAGCGCTATTGGGGAGTCATACAGTGCTAGTGGGGAGTCACTGAGCGCTATTGGGGAGTCATACAGTGCTAGTGGGGAGTCACAGAGCGCTAGCGGGGAGTCATACAGTGCTAGCAAGGAGTAGCAGGGCAGAGCCTCACAGAATAACTTCACAAGATTCCTGCAAAATTCTGGCCTATATCCTCATTAGTGCAGGAAGAAAAACAATCATTATAGTATTGGCATTCAGTTTCCTCTTCTATCTGAAAGCTGAGCGTTCCTATGAAACCTTTCAGAAGCCGAAATAGTGCATATTAATATATATGGGAACAAATTTTGAATGTTCTCAGACCAAAAATATAACCTACAAAACATACCAAACACACATAATTATGGGAAACACATAAAACCTAAAATAACAATAACATATAGTAAATCGGGAATGATATTTATTATATTTATAATGTTGGGGATACCTGGAAACAGAAAGGATGAATTATTGATAATTAGCTAGCTTGGAAGGGCTACATTCAAGACTAAAAACTTAAACCTTTTTGTTTTATTTTTACAGGTTTGTTACTTAATAACAAGTTAGCTTGTCACTAGCTGTGAAAGTACTTGTAAACAAATACGAGTCTTGCACACCTCTTACAGACACTAGACTTTCCTAATGCGAGCTAACTATATGTTATTTCCTTGTGTTCACATTGTGCCTCGAATCCTTGGGCATGTTTTCCTAAAAACACGTGCCCTCCATCTTTAGTCTATGAACCAGGATAATTTTTGTGGTCCAAAATGGGGTTATATAATTGCTATAAAGAGGTGAGTCGGGTTTCCTGAATTCTCCGGTCTTGGATGCTGGGGAGTACGACTCAGACTTGACGCCTCTGTCACAGGGCGTGAAGGAAATGTAAACATCCGGCAGGAATTCCCTCGGAAATTCAGGTTTGTCTGGAAAACCGCTGCTGTTAGCTTAGAAGGCGTGTCTAAAAATAGCCGGAAGGCCCAGGTGTAGACATTGGCTCTCGGCGAAGGAAAATCAGTGCTCCCACGAATCTGACAACAATGCCGAAGGATGCCCCTGTCGCTGAATCCCGGACGACGCCATCCCAGGCTGACGTGTCATGGAGAGAGGAGACCAGGATTCTCCCTTGAGATTCCCCACAGGCAGTCTGAGGTAGTGTTAAACAGGTGCCGAACCTTGGTCAACCCTACAATACAGTCCTTGCAACAGACCTTTCACATCGCTCATGTGGGTCTGGTTACAATTTCTATACTATACTAACCCTTTGTTTGCTAACCTGTGTTACACTCCAAGTGCTCTATAGCAGGGTTTATTTGTAACACTGTGACCTTTAAGTTCTATAACGCAGGGGGCAAAAGACACAGAACCGGATCATGTGGCCTGCAGAGACGAGAGGGGATCAAGTTATGAGAATATTTTAAGGTTAGGGTTAGGAAGGGTAATTTATAACACCTTACAACACCTTTGAGCGAAAATGTGCAAAATTTGACCGTTTTCAGAAATGATAATAATAGCTGCTTTAACTAATGATATCATTTTTATAACTTTAATGATATCATTTATATCATTTTTATAACTTTATAAAAATGGAGAAAGTATGAAAACATCCGTGAACACATCCCAGTGTGTGTAAAATTATGTGTGTGTAATATTTTCTGTGCATACAGAAGCCGCCATCTCGCTGTGAGTGAACAGCGAAGATACGGTACTTTTTCATAAATATTTTTGGCCCGTTTCGACAGCGTGTACTCTCAGGTAGAGCAGGTAGAGTCTCAGGTAGAGCGATCTTACCACGTCGCTGTCAGGCCACCCCGGAAGAGGAAGGAACACATCCTCTCCTTTCTTACTGTTTTAGATCCAGGAAGTAACATAAAAAAATGGAGAGAGAGATTTAACGGCTGGCAGCGATAAACAGATGGACTGCCCCGTCTCGCGGAAATCAGCCGAATTAGGGCGAGGCCCTGTGCCAACATAATGGTCCCGAGGGCAGGACCGTTTTATGTGTCACTCTGGGAAAAGGAAGTCTTTTTTAAAACCGCGAAACGTATTTAAGTAGTAATGGCCACTTGCTGTTTCCCTACTGCATGTGCTGTGATCCCCAGGGGCCAAGTCACACTTTAAAGGGTGTTTGAAATGACTCAGCGGGAAAGGCCCTTACAGAAACACTGGCCTCTCTCCACAGGTCTGCGGCTGGCGTCTCTCTGACTGTTTGAAGCTCTCCAGTCATACAGTTAATGTGACAATATGCAAATATGTTACATATACAGTCAGAGTAACAAGGTCACGCAGCACGTCGTGATTTTTTTCGATTGCGGGCATGCGAAATCTCTTGCGCCTCCCTCAGGCAAGTGACGGAACTGCAAATGACCAAGAAGCTGTACAAAGCGGAAGACGGCTTGTCTTGTGAGGGCGCCATACGCGGCCTAGGACCGTACCATGCTTTTTACCAGAGCTTTATCATTCATTTTCCACAAGCTCGACACTTTTTTCGTGACATGCCCCACTTTCGTTCAAGGACGGCACAGCTGCTAAGATCGACGTGATGGACAGATTTGCATGACAAAAATAAGCATATTATGAGCCGCGTTAAACAAAAATGCAGGATCGTTAAAGGCTAAACCTTGGCAAAGAAAAGGAGCAAGATATCTAAAACTGAAGTTGAACCCCACACCCTTTTAATCAAACTATTAGAGTGTCGACTGTGGAACGATCTTTAATGTTCACTTTAAATATCTGCGGCGCCGGACGTTCAATCAGCACTGATCAATTCCTTAATTCAATTAAAGAGCGCTTTGTGCTGGGGTGGTCATTTTTATTATAGTGCTAATCCAGACTAGACACTGTGTGTGTGTGTGTGTCAAATCAATCTGGCTTTAATCCCCTGACATTTCGCTACAGAGCCCACAGCCATGTAAGTGATGCCCTGTTTGTTATTTAGGCTTTACGGAAGAAGGAAAAAACACACATTACTGTGGCCTTCTTACGTGGCCTTCTTACAGTTCCAAGGTCTTCTTTTCTTTTTAAAGACCAACTGATGATGCCATTAGAAGTGGAGAAATGGACAAATTGGTGATATAACAGCACTATCCAGGGTCCCTGGGCAGTACCCCTTTTAGTTATATTTACATGTAACTGTGACCCTGTGCTGCCTAAATGGATGCCTGCGCAGAAAGCAATTCTCCCTGAGGTGTCCTCCTCACTGCCCGCACACAAATGGTAGTTCTTCCTGAGGTGTCCTCCTCACTGCCTGTCGACACAGAGCATTGCTGCGGGTGCAGGCTAAAGGGCCTTCTTTTGATGCTTCAAGTGGTCGACCATTTTAAAATTAGACACTGCGGCTACATCAGGGCCCTCATGCTCAAATTACCTGGGGGCCTCTGACTAGGAGCTCTTCTCCCAAGGGGGCCTCTTGAGCTATTTTTTATGAGCTGGATGAGAAATGAGAGAGCAAAAAAAAACAGTGTAATATCTATAGGACAATATAATCTATAAGAAAAGCAAGTCTATGCAGATCGCTTAAATGAAACATTGCAAAAGAAAAATATGTAGTCAGAACCAGAACCAGGTCCACGGGCTGGTAGTTTGGAACCTCTAGGCTATATACTCTCATAGACCATGACACATTGTTTGCCGTGCCGCACATGGACGTGTTGGGTGTCCGCTCCAGCCTTGACAAAAATGTTTACTTTTTTCTCGTCGTCTGGACGATGAGCATGGGTAACCGTGCGACTACATTTGGGGCATGATCCTGAGTCCCCTTTTCCGTTCTGTCCGTCCCCCCCCCCCCACTCCAGGTCATTTTAAGTGCGTCTAAAGATGTCCGATAGTGTTGATATTGAAGAGAAACCGCCCGCCCCGCCATTGAGGATGAATAGCAACAACAGAGACTTTTCCACGGCGAATCACGGCTCCAAACCGCTCCCGATGGCTCCCGAAGAGAAAAACAAGCGGGTTCGACTGCGATCCATTTTTCCTGGCGGAGACAAAAGTAAGCAGAGAGCTCCGTCTTCTAACCCTGATGTCTACAGTGTGGCTGATTGAATGTTCACAAATGCTCTTTGACTGTGAGGCTGACTCTGTGGTTTATGGCTGGGATGAGCGAGCTGAGAATCCGAGAACCCTTCGGGGTTTGGGGTGGGATGACCTTGTAATGTCAACCACTGACTGATTTAACCCAACAGGAACCAATAAAACAGCCATGACAAGTAGGTAAAGCTAGTCACTGATTCACAGTGCCCACCCTGGGTTTGGTAAGGCCCTTCCTCCCAAGACTAGTTAACTTGCTGTCATGACTTTCGGTTGAGCTGGTTGATTGCTAACACGCTGTACGTGTTAGGGGTGGTAGGGGTTAACCTTCTGTTATCTCTTTGACAGCCAATAAGAAGAAAGAAAAGGAACGTCCCGAAATATCTCTTCCCTCTGATTTCGAGCACACGATACACGTAGGCTTTGACGCTGTAACAGGGGAGTTCACCGTAAGTAAACACACCTGGGCCATGACATGAAAATCCACCCCCCCACCTCCACTGGAATTATGACACCAGCAGATATTCCCATCCCGCATAGAAAGGGGAACCGTGTTGTCATGGAAACCCCCTTGATGATGGCCTGTGCTTGTTGTACTTCTCTATATCACGTCTGCTCATGTTTGTTTCACCATCAAAACTCGTTCATTGTCCTTGACATAGTTGTGCTGGGTTGGAGGACTCTTTGAACAGCATTTGTTTTTGCCTCATGTGAAGGACTTTTAGGTGACGCCTATTTGTCTGAAATAGGTCTGTCTAAATTATGCATAATTTCTATTTATCTGCTGTGAAAATCCAGAATATTGAGGCTTAATATGGTTTGATGATAAAAATGTGTGATAGGAATAAAATGTTAACAGTAATATACAGAGGTGGATAGTTCTGGTCCAGAACATAAAAATCCAGTCCAAAATTTTGTTTCAACCAATCAGTTGAATACTTCATGACTGTGACTCTTTATGTGCTACTGCGTGGTTGAAACAAAATCTTGGCCTGGATTTTTACGTTCTGGATTAATTAATTATGTTATATTAACTAATATATGAGGGTAATATAACCAAGCATTTCCCAACCCAGTCCTTGGGGACCACTGGAGAGTCCGCATTTTACTTCAAAAATGCAGACCGGTGGTCCCTGAGGACTGGGGTTGGGAAACACTGATATAACCTATACAATTTTAAGTCACCAATAAATACGGCTGAATGACTGACACTCTAAATGTACTGGTGTCCCCTTAGCGATCATTTTATTACCTAGTTATAGCCGAACTGCACCTTGTATGGTTTAATGAGGCCCAGAAGGAGATCCCAGTGGATCAGAGTGAGGTTTGTCTGTTGCGTTCTGTAGCACTCTGATCAGATTACAGCCTGTTTGCTGGAAGCGGCCTGTTTATCCAAGAACAGAAATAAAGGGGGGAGATTAAATGTGAGACGTTTGAGCTTGCCTTTCATTTTGGTAGAGAGGCAAGGCGGTACCTTCTGGATGGGACAGGATTATTGTAAATCAGTCATGGAAATTCAGAGAAGACTGTAGTGAGGCCCATTGTACATATCCGCCCACAGTATTAAACAAAGGGCCATCTGCACATCTAGGGTTCGTCCCACGAGGTTAAAAGTTCAGATCCCAGGAGGAGCCCTTCACTGTTGTTCCTGTTAATCGTGATACTTGGCCTTAACTTCTCTGGTGGAAATATCTAGCACTGTGTAGATTGAGTTTAAAATGCTTAGCTGTGTTGGTAATCTGTTCTCAAATCAAGATAGCATTTAGTTAGAGTGTGTATAAGGTAGCTAATGGTGTCTCTCAAGCCAATGTTGCTCTCTCTCAGGCTCCCAGCACACCTGTACCAGGTATTCAGTGTTCCTGATTGACTGGGAGCTGGAAGGGAGCAGAAATGTGGACTGTCTGGGGGTCCCCGAGGGTTAGGGTGAGGGACACTGGTGTAAGACAAACAGGACATTCAGATACCCCCAGAAAGACAGGCTGTTGGTCAGTTCGAATCACAAAGCTATCTGATTGACATGGGTGTGGACCACGGAGAATAGAACATGCAATCTGGTCTTACTCAAGGCTTCATTTGTCCAGCTTTGGCGGGGGGCACCTCTCAGCAGATAGTCTTCGGGTCACGCTGCCTCTCGTTGAGGTCTGGATCTGCTCTCTGGCCTGCATCCCCCCCCCCCCCCTTAGGGTATACCCGAGCAATGGGCGAGGCTTCTCCAGACGTCCAACATCACCAAGCTAGAGCAGAAGAAGAACCCGCAGGCCGTGCTGGACGTGCTCAAGTTCTACGACTCAAAAGAGACGGCCAACAATCAGAAGTACATGAGCTTCACGTCCGGAGGTGTGTTATAACAAGAAGACACACACACACAGTTTCTCTGTGCTGTGAAGCAGACAGCACTCATACTAAACTCAGATGAAAGACTCACAACAGCGTATCCTACAACAAACTAGACTCTGTTTTACCTTGCAGACAAATCGGCACATGGTTACCTGGCGACCAACACGCTGGTAAGTCTTCGTTTCCACTGATACCCGTCTTCAAAGGGGTGTGGATTGTCTCCTTTGCCTCTATGTATTCAGTTATACACAATTAAAGGGATTTCACTTTAAGGGTTTCTGTTTTACGTTATTGGCTTATTTTACGGGTTGTAGCCTAGCAGTGGGTTTAAGGTGGGCCTGGAGGTGTCAGTGGGTGGGATCGCTGAGGGCCCTCTCCCAGTAGGAAGCGGGCTAAATCAGCTAGTGATGGATGGGATGAAAATTGTGCTGTCCTCTTGCAGTAAAAATAGCCATGGGTCTCCATGGGAATAATATACTATACGACTGTGTGTTGTTCTTGCCTAAATATGCACATATATATTTGTGTGTATCTCTATGTGTGGTTATTTAAGTTTATTCATTTTATGTAAATTCAGCTTCACGCCAGTTATAAAAGCAAAACAAATTCAACTAGCTGATTAAAGACCTAATTTCACCTACAAGCAGCCGTACATAAAAAATCTCTTATGGCGGAAGTGAGGATCTTAGCTTGATTTAAATATAGATTTGCATATATTCAAAGTGGAAGTGTGGCTGTGTGTATTTTCCTATGAAAGTGGATATTTATGTAGCCTAGAGGAAGTCAGGAGGAAAATGGAGAAATCGAAATGTGAAATCTTTTTAAATTAAAAAAAAAATGTTTTAAAGAATAATATAGCATCAAGTTGTTTCATTCCTGGTTATAAAAACACTAAACGCCGATTTAATCTCCATTTAATAACCAAACTCATTATACGCCATTCCTGCTACTTGCCATTTCTGATTTATCTGGCACCATTGACAGTAAGTCATTTCGTATAATGTGAGGTTGGAATATTCTGTCCTCAGGGGTCTCCATGGACACTTCAGTCGTTTGAGCCAATCATTAGTTAGAAGAGAAGTCACATTACCTGATGATCCAATCAATCCATAATTAAAATGTTACATAAAAAAAGAAACTGGCAGCCCAGTTGACCAATGAGGACAGGAGTTCTGCCCCTTTTCTATGAAGCAATAAGTCCTCCAGGCTTCACTGGGCTCTCTGTAATGCTGATAGCTGTTCAGGTAAGTTGAGCATTGAAGTACATATCAAAAATCTACCTGTGAGTTACACTCTCTCTCAGTCCAGCATTATTGCGACCATATTAGGGAAAACTATACGCTTCGTAGAACTGAGAGGTTGATTATAATTCGGTTAATTCACGTGACTAACTGCCCCAGCTGGCCCCCAGAACCCTGTTCCCAGTGTCAATATGAGGTAAGTGACACTGGCCCAAATCAAACCACAGAGTGGAAAAACTCAGGAGCAATGGAAGCGATGCTAACACTATTAGCAAAGCCCCTGATTAACCTGTTGCTACATCCCTGTATGTCTCGTATGTCTGGTCCTCTGCAGTAGAGCAGGTCGGCCAAAGCAGGTACTTTCCCTGCCATAGTCTGTTATACATTTGTCAGGCTTAGTTATGGCACCCGGCTCTACTGAGTCTGTGATCAGCCACGTGAACTTGGGAGAACTCACCAGTTACCCTGTTGCGATGGCAAGATAGCCAAATCCTCACCTCTTCTTCTTGAAACTCATCTTGCGAGTATGTTTCAGGATCGAGGTTGCCAGCTTCTTCGTCTTTCCTGCATGCCTGTGCACATACCTACAAACTCCAAACATCTGAATAATTAAATGGAATTAAAATTTGTTATGTTTATATATTCAATCTGAAGGTTGCTGGTTCAAATCCCGTAGTGTTTAATTTAATTTTCGTCGTTGGGCACGGCCCCCAGTTGCTCTAGGGACTGTCTGACCCTGCTTTCTGAAATATTTACGTATAAATGCCATATAAATAACAAATGACAATGTAACTCTTATCGAGATTAGTGTGACTTCAGACTCAGAGTAGCTTCTGTTGTCCAAAGATGCTAAACTGGGAGAGAATTGGAAGCTGGTCTTTACCGCGCTATTAAGTCACTGTGTTACGGGAACCTGTCCTAGAAGGGAGTGTCGTGCTGGGCAACCGGGCACATATGCGATGAACGGCAACAGAATAATAACAATGATAATACCTCCGTGTGGAGGCTAAATATAGGCCATGGTACTATTTCTACCGGACACACGACCTTTGGACTCAACGTGAAGAGCTGCACTTTGCAGGAAAATCATTCAGTCACTTTATAGTTTGCCCGCAGAAGAACAAGAATCAAAATATTTAGAAGCTGTGGGTTGCGTTCCTGGTAATGAAGCGGGATGCGTTTTCCTGCGGCGGACGGGAACATCAATGGCGGTCGGCGTCAAAGCCGTCTGTGCCTGGCAGCCGACGGCGAAGTCGCCGCAAATGCACATCTCGTGTCCCGTTGAGATCGCAGAAGGTGCAATAAATCAGCTAAATAAGACCGACTCACCAGAAACAGTTCTGTCAGGGCATGCCGCGGCTTAACAGACCACTTCACTGATTATTACATGCGTAACTAACATAAACCAGCATCTTTTTTTTTTTTTTTTTTTACCCGGCTTTCCCAGAAAAGCCCCGGAAAAGATCCATCCAGAAGGGGATGGTGATGTGAGATGCTGAATTTTAAAAGGGAAATAGCCTTTGAATTTGGGGAAATATATTTGGTGTGATTGACAGGAATGCAGAATTAATCTTTAATGGTGAAAAGTCTCTTTCTCAGAGATGAGGTATGCAAATACAAATGTCGGACAAGCCTTGATGTCCTTGGGGCGGGAGGGTGGAGGTTATTATTAGGAACATTACTGTCCCCGCAGTTCATTTTGCTTGTATGTGTTGCTTTCCGTCTGTGTTGAGTAAATCCTGCCATTTTCGACCTTCACATTCAGAATCGACTCCTGTCCTCCGGGCCGCCGGTCAGCCTTAGAGCCTGCAGCGCTTTATTTGAAAAGGTAATACCACACACACTTTGTGCATCCATATATGGAGAAATTCAGTGAAGGGTGTCGTTGAATTCCGGAATGTCTGCCCCAGACATTCCATTGCTGAATGGTGGTGATGAAAAAAAAAAAAAGAGGTACGATCATTTAATGTTCTTCTCTGCAGAAGAGCAAGTGACAGCTCTAAGGTAGGGGCATTTAATGACTGCGGTTCCGAAAGTGAACAAAGTCATCTTTGATCATCTTACAATGAACATTTCCCTGAACCCAGGAGGAAATGAATGGACCAGAAGGTATTAAGTGAGATAATAGAGGTCTATAAATCTGCATGAAAAATGCCCTCATTCCTTACAGGAAATAATGTGAAAATATATTTCTTTAATGTGTAGCTCCAGGTGAACGCATGTGAGTTTGTTTAATTATTTTACAGATTCTACTATGGTTCACGAAACTACGGTAAATTTGACCTAGAAGCAGCACTTCTGTAATGGGAGCTTCAGTGTTGCACAGCGATTGTTTTCTTACTCTTGTCAATCACGTCGATGGTCCAACTGGAAAGCCATCCCATGAACCCCGTCAGCTTATTGGTTCCTTCTCTCCGCATGCCCCTCCTTCGCCGCCAAACATGAAGAACGTCACGTTGTCATTTAGCAGCTCTGCTGGGCTCAGCTGTGGCTGACTTTGTTGTCCGTCTTGAAGCTAAAACTCTGAAAATAAGACTTCAACCACATGAAGGCCTATCAAGTGCATTATTCCCCTCTAAGTCACTCAAATCCTCTGAAGCACTTTTAAGGCCTGTGACGTTGTTCATGACGGATTGTGCGGTTATATACTGCAGGGCTGCTGGGTTCTGATCACTGAGGAAACGTAAAACCGAATGTCCTCAGTTTGCCTGCGTCTCTGGGCTAGAGTATAGCTGTAGTTTCAGCAGCCAACGAATGCCAGCTGGGCCGTTAAACTCAAAGCGACCAGTTAGACCAGCTCAGCTATTTGTGGAAAGATAAGATGGAAAAAAACGGGGGCGTGCATGGAGGAGGTGAATGCGTGTGGCTGTTTGCGAGGTGTTCCACAGGCAGCTGCTTCTAGACATGCGTGGTGTAGGACAGTGTTTCCCAACCCAGACAGTCCATGTTTTTGCTCCCTCTCAGCTCCCAGCGCACCTGTACCAGGTAGTCGGTGCTCCTGATTGGCTGGGAGCCGGGAGGGAGCAAAAAATGGACTGTCTGGGGTTCCCCGAAGACTGGGACTTGGGTAACACTTTACTCTTTGGACCTGGTTTACTCACCTCTGCATGTTTACCTTAACTGAGCGCAACAGGAGCGTCTTAGGTATTTCCGCACAGTGCGGCTGGTAACCTACTTGTAATTTGATTAAGTCGGCAATTCGATTACAGACACATTAGGTTCTTCATTTAAATGCTCTCACGGCCTGACCCCCGTCAAGCTCGATGATGGCCCTAGAGTGCCTGAAACGTCAGAATTTAGCTAAGGACTGTAAGGAGGAGGCGAGACGGACATTTGTTTTTTTCACCTTGGGTCTATTGATTGGGAGTCCTAGCAGGGTCTGCATAAAGCCTGAATTATATATACAGGAGCAAAAAGAAGATTGGGGTTGGGTTTCTGTCGCCTGGACTCGCCCGCTGGGTCACTTATACTGCCAGGGATGTCACCGAATACGCTTAGCAATGTTAGACACTTCTCTGCTTTACCTTTATCCAGAGGTCAACTCCACAACTTCCGCGGTGGTATGTGAGTGGTCCGTGCCGGGCCAGTGTCCACCATTATCCCCTAGTTGCAGTGGTGTTTTATTTTTTTTGTGCTCCAGAAAGTGTATCCCGTTTTTCTGGTGAGGATGACGTTTTCTGCCGGCGGGGCTGTATTCGGAAAAGATTCTCAGGGTCCATCTGCGGTTTCCCGCAGGGGCTGTATTTGGTAAACATGTTTTGACAGAGAAACTAGGTATCGGTGACACCAGCGTTGTGATGGTTATTGTTTAGCTGTAATGGAACGGGCTAAGAATGAGTCCCCGCGAAGGAAACATTACACCCTCCATCGTGGTGCAGAAACCGCTTGAAGCACTTTACAGATCAAGTACAAAGTTCTGCCCAGTTGTTGTGATGTTGTTCTGTTTCTGAGTACAAGCGGGGTCCCGTCTCCCTTGCCATGTTGCAAATCCGTATTTGATTGGTGGAGCCCTGTCACATGGGATGACAATGGCTGACGAATCTGCGACCGATTTGGCTTTGTGAGGTTGGGATTAAAGGTGACCATTTGTGACCTGCAGGGTACGAAGATGGTGTCTGAGCCCCCGTTAGCGCCACCCGTGTCAGAGGAAGAGGATGAGGAGGAAGAGGAGGAGGAGGAGGAGGACGACAACGAACTGCCACCAGTCATCGCTCCCCGGCCAGAGCACACCAAATCGGTAAGGGGTGCTTTTAGTTAGCCAGTCCACACTCGCCCACTCCAGTGGCCTTTACTGGAAATCTGCAGGAAATGCATAGCTTAAGGCATTAAGATTGGTCAAAGAGCGGTCCAAAAGAAGCCTCTGCATACTTTTCTTATTGGTCAGCGCCAGTAACAAGGCCAAGTAGCGGTTGGAAAGCTAACCAAAATTCACACGAGGCCCGTGAAAAATTCACTGCGGAGCAATGTGTCAGGACCGGGCCCTGATCTGCTCGCAGCTTAGGCTATGCATCTTTCTGAAGGGTGTCAGGGAAGGATCTTCTTTGGGATTCATACCTGCGGTCTTTGGGTTATTCCTTCTAGCCCCTAATGATCTAGATCGCTTGGTTTTGACCCTACAAACCTCTGTGTCCTCCGTCCCAGATCTACACGCGATCTGTCATAGAGCCAGCGGCCCCCGCGGCCCCCACGAAGGAGGTCACCACCCCCCCAGAGACCCAGGGTCCCGAGAATACCTCCACCAGCCTGTACCGGCACACCGACCGGCAGAGAAAGAAGTCCAAGATGACGGACGAGGAGATCCTGGAGCGGCTAAGTATGGCTCCCCACTCCCCCAAATCGCATGACGCTGTGAGGTCCCGTTAACATCTAAACTTAAACCCCAGCATCGATATTTAAACTGAATGCCACCACTTACATCCTAGCGTCGATATTTAAACTTGACATCACAACTTAAACGCCGCTATCCATATTTAAACTGGACATCCCCACTTAGATTCCTGCGTGAAAGCTGCAGGCTTTCACCTCACCTTGACTCGGAGAATCGTCCTTCAGGACCCACGATCATTACATCAGAATCGCTGACACACGCAGGCAGACTGCTCATCCTATAATGATTTACTATTAAAGCGAGAGGCTCCTTTGACCATTTCACAATGGAATTCACACCTTGCTGATTCAAGACCCGAAGGCTGGGATTTATTAACTGCCGCAGGATCCTGAGCCAAACTTTCAGGGCATTGCTCACGGGGACATCTTGGGGTCAGTAAGATAAGTGACTAGCTAATCTAATCAGGTGGCAGAAGCGGGTCTTTATAATGAATTTGTAGCTGTGCGCGGTGACATCGTGCCAGATAACGTTTGATTCTGTGCTACCCGATGTCCTACACCCTATCCTATGTAGTGAATTTGGGCTGGATTGCGGTTCACTTACACTTGTCCTGGTGCCCAAATGGTGCTCTGCTGCGTGGCATCGCAGAACATACTGCCAATGACCGGCATCACCTTGGCGGGATTCTGCGGCAGAAATATAAAGCGGCCACTTTCCTGCGACCTAACTCCCAGAATGCTGTGGGATATTCAGGGCCCCGGCTGCCGGTTGGCATGAGCCATGATGAGTGGACTCGCGCTCAGCGGCGGTGCCGCGGGGGGGGGGGCGCTGGCTTTTCTCCCTCCTCATTGGCATGCACCGGCCTCCCCCGACCCGACAACACCGTCTCCCTCCTCTGTTCCAGGAAGCATTGTGAGTGTGGGCGATCCAAAAAAGAAGTACACGCGCTTCGAGAAAATAGGACAAGGGTAAGTCTCCGTCCCCCTCCGAAAGTCCAGCGGGTGCCTCTTGTCGGGACAGGGCTGGCGTAAGGGAGCAAAGAATGAACTCACAGAGAGAGCAGAACAAGGAACAGGCAAGATAAAGACATAGACGCAAAGCCCTAGCCAAGGAATAAATCAGACTGTCTTCTATGGTTAAGCTCGGTCTAGTTTGAATTCTGCTCTCACAGCATTAATGGCCTTCAGCTCTGAGGTATCAGGCCTTCATGGAGCCTGTCGTGGTGTGCTTTTGAGACCTCACTCCCAGAATCCTCCTTGTTTGCTAAGGGAGACTAACATAATCGCTGTTAATACTGTTTAATACTGTCCCATTGTTCTCCATTCTTTGTCTAACCCTTTCATGTTATGCTCCTCATAAATAATTCTTCCTTGTGTGAAATTAGGACCGTTCAGTTGCATGACTGTAATATATCGCTGTTTTATTTAAAGCGAAGGATGAATAGAAAAGAGGTTAAATTTAGGAAAGCGGCACGGGTACGAAGGCAGGTTTTCCAGATCATCCTGAAAGTGGGAGGATTGGAACAGGGGGCCGCAGTCTCGCATTGGCAATGACGCGTCCCGGCAGGTGCCTGAGAACATGATCAGGCCCCCTGCACGCATCATCCCGGGAGCTCACAATAGTCCGAGGGTTTTTTTTTGGCTAGAGGAGCTCTCTGTATCAGCCATGGTGGTCCCATTATTTAAAAGGGACACGGCACTTGGGGTGTAGACTTGCCAGTTATCGGCTAGTCCTGAAAGGGACGGTGACAGTTTACTCTTTGGGTTTGGGGGGGGGGTGGGGGGTGGTTGTACCATGATACATATAGCACCATCGGTGTGTTTTTACCTTGCGGATACCCAGTTAATGGGGCCACCCAAGCCGATTAGGTTAGGTTAAATCAATATAGAATATTTACATTACAAAAAATATGACTTTCACACCAGTTTTAGCCTTGAAATATACTATAATTTAGCCATCCATCCAAGACAATTCCCTCTGCTTCCTGACCACTAAGAAATGAAATTTAAGGAGCACTGGCCGTAATTTACAAACTCCAGCTAGAGTTAGAGTCAAATTAAAACCATTCCGAAACGCTGAGCTTGCCATTTTGGAAGCTCTATAACTAAATATGAAAAGGGCTAATGCTGTTTTTCAAGAATGTAGAAAGTATACCTCCAGCAAAGTAGAAGGAAACATCTAGCCACCGCTTCGTGTGAAGACATTTTTTCTGACAGCAATTTCCCATCTGTGGTTCCGTGTCCATGAATCAGTACTAACATTAAAGGAATCCTTGAGGTTGACCGTATCTGTCTCTCTCATAAATTTCTGTGCTTGGATCATGCCCATCATCCGTTCCCTGAAGACAGATAAAGAAATAGCAGTTCTGGCTGATCCTTTCCTCAGGTCACGGGTCTTTCTCAATACTATGAATGCAGGTCGCATTTGCAGTCTTGGTAAGTCAGGTCTGGCTAACTTGCCTCCCAAGAACGAACTCGGGGCTCAATGAATCGTGGGATTGGTCTTGTTCGGCGAGGATGCGACCGATGTATCCCTGATATTTTGGGATGGGGCAAGAACACCATCCAGGGATTTTTACTGTCCTTTGTACTTCCCTTCTTGATAGTAGATGAGAACACAAGTATGGTTAAGTACAGATATTGAGTAACGCCCCTTCTCTTCACCTGCTCTAAATCAGCAATATCAGGTGACCTCGGTATTCTATGTCTTACCAGTAGATTCTGTTGCTTTAGAGTAACTTTCTTAATTTCATAGATACATACAATGTGGTACATGTAAGTAGACATCTGTGTAAACATCCAGATCTTCACATAGGATGATACTGTTTTCTCCTGCTGTTTTGAGGTTCCTGAAGAGTGGATCTGAAGAGGGGGGGGGGAGATTTTCAGGACTGATGCATAAGACCAACCAGATCTGTTGTTGTTTAATTATTGAATTTTTGGGTAGAATTGAGTTCCATGGGAGCCAGGGATATTTTGTTTTTATGCATCCAATTATTCAGAGTCATCGTTTTTGAAAGATTAGCTGTAATAACAGGAAATTTGACTTAGGGTTGATAATTCCCCCAATTTATAACCAAGTGCAGTGTTTGCAAAGCAATTAAATTTCACTCCCGAGCTTGGGGGAGTCGCTGATTGAAATGTCCTGAGATCTCCATTTATCTTGTGGACACAGATTGTAGTATCTGCTTTTGGTGCAATTCAACGGAGCTAAATTAGTTTTCTCGCTACGCGTCTGAGGAACATGGAAGATCTTCACCGATAGTGAAGAAAGGCCTAATTGAGCGAGATAACTGTGTACATGGAAAATTATCACGCTTATCAGCACTGTACTGGTGACTGAGTTGAAGAAATAGAAAAAGGGAGTCGATTGCCCTTTCGGGACTTTATGACCAATCTGTGCCTGCCAGTTTACTGCCAGGATGGCATTTTGAAAACCTTTTTTATTAATAGCTAGATCTGGGTTACACCAGATTGGGATTAATATAATTGCCGGTTTTCTGATTGGAAGTCTGATTAATTGTAGTCTGTGTTTATAACTATGTCTCTTAAACTGATCTGCCAGCAGAAGGGTTTCAACTGAAAATTGGATAGCAAGGTTATCGGTCCAGTTCCATCCAAGATGGCAGATTATTTGGGGCAATACTGAGACATTATAGCAGATTTTTAAATTTGTAGGCAGTGCAGCGTGTGGAGAAGGTCCTGTATTTGGAGTTTGAGTTTGCTTCAAGGGTATAATATATCATTTAAAATTGCTCCAGTTGAACCTTGTAAGGATACTAGTGCAGTGCACTGCAGATTTAAGCATTAACTGTGCAGTTTGACAGATAACCAGAATATCAGAATTCCTACGTTCCGTATAGTAACAAATATAGTGCAGTACTTGCATGAGGTAAAAGATGGTGTCACAATTCATAAATGATGAACAAACATGAGATCGGTTTGTAACTAACCCTTAATTTGTGGTTAAATAAATAAGTAATAGCATAATGCAACATCATTTGTGTCCCCTCAAGTATAAATCTGGATCGGATATTAACCGGATACATTTTCTGCGCTTAATGAAGTAGGGTTTAAGAGCTGGACGTGGACGGCTGTGAGTATAGGGTGAACTAGGTTCTACGTGGGAGACTAAGCAGGTTTTGAGTAGGGAGTGGTTGTAGCTCTGAGCTCTGCGGCCTAGAAGTATCAGAGCCTGCTTCTCTGGTGACGATCTGTCGCTGTAGAAACTCAGCGCCGGCATAGTAACCAGTAAGGAGGAGAAACTTTATACGGTCGCTGCCGGGGGAAACTGGGCCGGAGTTCACGAAGTACATCAAACACCGAGCGGGGCTACCGAGGACGACGGGAGCGAGGCAGCGGCGGGGGATGACTCAGAGGTTTACAATAACAGTGAAAAAGAAGCTCTTTGGAGCAGGAGCCAAGCCGGAGGGAGGCGAGGCTTTTAGGAGATTGCCTCTGCTCGTGTTCTGACCCTCTCCTTTGCTACTGGGGGTCGACGTGAGCAGGTCCAGGTTACCGACGGGTCGGACGAGCGGAGTCTGTTTTTGTCCGGTCGTTCTGCAGCCCAGCTAGGGAGCCAGAGAGCTGTCAGGCATCTTGGGGATACATGTTTTGTGTCAGTTTACGCTGGCTGGATTCTCAGAAAAGCAATGACAGTTCTCCTACCGGGCAGGATTGCAGAGTCCTGTGTCGGATAACACTGCCCTCTAGTGACGGCATCGGGTATCAGCCACTGAGTGTTATATACCGGAAAAGTAATTCATAACGGGTGGGTGATAGGCCAAAGGCAACACTGCCCCTAGTGACGGCATCGGGTATCAGCCATTGAGTGTTATATACCGTAAAAGTAATTCATAACGGGTGGGTGATAGGCCAAAGGCAACACTGCCCCTAGTCACGGCATCGGGTATCAGCCACTGAGTGTTATATACCGTAAAAGTAATTCATAACGGGTGGGTGATAGGCCAAAGGCAACACTGCCCCTAGTGACGGCATCGGGTATCAGCCACTGAGTGTTATATACCGTAAAAGTAATTCATAATGGGTGGGTGATAGGCCAGAGGCTAAGCTCCAGAAATGGCCAATCACTTCTGTTCGTTTTTGTTGGAAAGATGAAATTTGTTTCTGCTTTAAACTCAGGGTGTTTACATTCACATACATGTTCAAGTAGTCCATCATTGCTGGTCTCCATGTACTCTAAACAAATATATACACTGAATCTTCATGATTGGTTTGAATTAAAATATAAACAGTTGTGAAATAACTTGCATTTGTGAAGAACAATTGGCAATTAAATAAACGATCCCTGTAGTTGAATACGTAAGGTAATGGACAATATCAGGAACACCTTATGCTAAAGTACCTTGGTAACCATTACGGCTGCATGTTATTTAAGAAATAGATGCCATTATTACAAGTTCAAGGGTGTCTTATAATTCTAACTGTTGCTTGCATCTTGCAGGGCATCTGGGACTGTTTATACAGCCATCGATATTGCCACAGGTCAGGAGGTAAGTCTGTCTTTCCATATAAGTCACTGGGTAAAATATAGGGGAGGGTGATGCCTACAGTAGCAAACAATCAATAAGGCACAGTACTCACAGAAGGCCTTGGGATGCTTGTGTGGTTCTGTAGTGAGGTTGCGAATTTATCGGCTTCATGAGGGAAGTCCATTGGCAAGCGATGTTTGACACGGCTGCACTTATTCGGCGCATAGGCGTTTCTTATTATTAAGCGGCATGACTTTTTGACTGATTCATCCTGGTCCTTTCTTGCCATTTAGCTATCAATTGCCAATGCAGCCATTTACATACTTAACACAAATGTTTGGTGTTTTATGCTATTGCAAAGGTGTTACTGCTTGTCAATGATTCTTTTAACTCAGAACAGCTGTTTTAGTCCCTAATTTGGGTTTCAATCTATTACTACTTGAAATGAATGTACTGAACACTCTTGGTTGTTTCCAGTGTGATAAAATATAAAGTGCTATATATTTTTATTTTTTGTTATAAAAACGTTTTGCAAGATTTTTGCTGAATTAAGCAAGAATCCCAAGACTTTCTGTGAGCGTGGTAATTGTAATAGAAAGCCAATTGCAACACGTGGGTCCATGGACAGCTGAAGCTGGTATTAGATTAGACCTGGAACGTGCTCTGACGTCATGGTGAGGTTGTGAGGTGAGGGGCTAATGTCCATCCCACCCTGGACGATGGGCTGAAGCAGGACCCCATCCAGTGTGGTGCTACTTGCTCCAGAAGGCGGTGGCAGCTTGTGCCTCACTCAGCTCTGTGGCCCGTTCCTCCCTCAGGTGGCCATCAAGCAGATGAACCTGCAGCAGCAGCCCAAGAAGGAGCTGATCATCAACGAGATCCTGGTGATGAGGGAAAACAAGAACCCCAACATCGTCAACTACCTGGACAGGTGTGTCCCACTGCGCTCAGCGGTCTGCCCAGCAGTGTCAACAAGCGGGGGGCCTACATACCAGCACAAGAAAAGATCACCATCTGAAGTCAGAGTTTTGCAAGTCACAGGAAGGACAATGCTGTTATACCCCAGAAAGTAATATATGACCTGGATCGCTAACCGTTAGACTGACGTAAGACTGATTAGCTAAGTGTGGTATGTGGGAGGTAGGGTCAGATAACAAATGGACTGGTGCTGTTCTTCACGAAGTCTCGTCCAGAGATCTTTTCCTTTGTATCGTATCTAGGCATAGATACCTTACAATCCGCAGATTTGTGATAGCTAGTAGCTGCCCATCTGATGCACGTGTGTGTCACTCGTGAAAGACAAGCTGGTGAGCGTCGATCCAGCCGTCGGCGTGACTGTGTGCCCCCTCGCTCTCCATAGCTACCTGGTTGGGGATGAGCTATGGGTGGTGATGGAGTACCTTGCTGGAGGTTCCCTCACGGACGTGGTGACAGAGACCTGCATGGACGAGGGCCAGATCGCTGCTGTCTGTCGAGAGGTATGCGGCACGGCTTTCAGCCAGCCGCTCTGCTTTTTCTTTCGCTGATTCTGATGTCATACGCCGCTCACTGAGACACTCCCAACACTCAGGGGTATTAATCTGGAGCATTTCACCGTGGCCAGTGGTAGGAATGACAGCTAATATTTCAGATAGAGCGTTTCTAGAATTGTCTGATATCATCAAGTAAAACCTTTCTGAGGTTGACCTCAGACAACCAGCAAGAATATCCCAATAAGTAACATTTGTCAGCAGGGCATATCAGTCCCTTGGATAAAAGCATCTGTGGAATCAATAAAATGTACGAAAAGTTGATTACCCTTCTAGATCAATTCTCAACAAGTACAAACCACATAGTCTTTATCTTCAACTTTCCAGCAGACCGTCTGGCTGTCCTTATTTTTGTGTGTGCACTCTCAGTGGAAGTCACTTCCTTTGCCCCTTATATCTGGCACATCTCATGAAGTATAGGTTTCAGGCTTGTTGTCTTCCCTTGCCTGTGCCAGCTTGACGGACTTGACTGTGACCTTGACGTCTCGTGTTGGTGTCCCCCGCAGTGCCTTCAGGCTCTGGATTTCCTGCACTCTAACCAGGTCATCCACAGAGACATCAAGAGCGACAACATTCTGCTGGGAATGGACGGCTCCGTGAAACTGAGTGAGTGGCTTTCGCAGGGGGACGTCTCCCGCAACTCCAGCTGCGAGCCCGACACTCTGGCAAAGCAAGACTTAACTCCGCCTCTCTCCCTGATCCCCTCCCCCCATTACCATTTGCAGCTGATTTCGGCTTCTGTGCCCAGATCACCCCCGAACAGAATAAGCGCAGCACCATGGTGGGCACACCCTATTGGATGGCTCCCGAGGTCGTGACCCGGAAGGCGTATGGTCCCAAGGTGGACATCTGGTCTCTCGGCATCATGGCCATTGAGATGGTGGAGGGTGAACCACCATATCTGAACGAGAATCCACTCAGGGTAAGCCCCCTAGAAAAATAACGCATTAAGACGTTCAACAACACATTATTAAACTCAACAAGTTAGATTTTCCTGAGGCAAAAATGTCAGTTCAACCATAACATATCACATTGCCTCTGAGAAGTTTATTGACTAGCAGTCGTTTCTGGCCCAAATCAAACATGCCCTGAAGGACTTTTGCAAACAAATCAACATTTTCAAGGTTCATCAAGGTACATCCTGCCGATGTATCATATATGCTTCGAGTAGAACCAATGAAGTCATTAATGCAGAGCGGATTAAACCAGTTGGGATTTGATGGCACACATTAATCTTCAAGACCTCATTTCTCACATTAATAATTTGGTCTAAACACCTTGCCAGTGGAATAACTGAAGATCTTCAGAAGTGTGAAGCAGCCATGACATCTTGACCACTATTGAACTCCCCAGTAATCCAATAGCTGTACATTGGTGCAGCCAACATCCAAAATGAATAGAAATTACTAAACCTTGATTTGTTGGTTTGTGGCCAAACATTATTAATGTCAGTGAGGTAGTGAACCAGGCAGTCCTCTGAATTCCGTTCACAATGACATACATCTACACAGGCCCTGTACCTAATCGCAACCAATGGGACACCTGAGCTGCAGAACCCTGAGAGGCTGTCTTCTGTGTTCCGCGACTTCCTCAACCGGTGCCTGGAGATGGACGTGGATAGAAGAGGCTCTGCTAAGGACCTCTTGCAGGTAGGTCTCTTTCCTTTCTAGAAGTTCATCACAGTTTCTTTTCCAATTGGTGGCTAATATGGTTTCTTGTCTATAATAAAGCTGTCCTGCCAAGTCTGGCATCTCTCCCGTTGCGAGTTTTTGCGGGTGGTTAGGATGAGCACTGTTTCAGTGCCTGGAAAGGGAGACTAACTGACATTGCTTCTTGTTTACTTGGTAGCACTCGTTCCTGAAGCTGGCAAAACCGCTCTCCAGCCTGACGCCCCTGATTGTAGCTGCAAAAGACGCCATAAAGAATGGCAGCCGCTAAGCCATGCCTCCCCGTTCAATGCGAGGCCATCGAAGAACTCCTACGGGGTAGCATACGGACCAAAATAGCCCCAGATGGAAGAAGGACCTCCGAGCTTTGGGGAATCGAAAAAGCTCAGGCCTTCGTGTACACGCCGAAGCACTCCTTTGAGTCCTTGAACCTTTGCGTCTGTCAGATGTGTGTGCGCTGAGGGAGCATGGCATTGGGGAAAAAATGACTTCTACTCCTCTTCTGCATTGAGAGAGGGATTCGAGAAAAAAAAAATCTTTAAAACACCTTCGGTGTACAGAAGGGCCTTTCGTTTAGCTAAAATCTACAGTCTCCCCCATCACCCACTTAGAAAAATGGACCTTCAGACATCGTCGCTCACAAGAGACCAACCTTAGAACTACGGACCCCCAACAGAGCTGCATGATCACGCCTATCTCATGTGACACACACGTCCATACTGTACCTTCTGCCTGAGTGTGTAGCGCTATGTGTGTGAGTGCCAGCACGCGTGTGTGAGAGACCGCTTACCTTTTATGAAAAAGTTTGGGGGAAAATTCATTTTTATGTTATTGAAGGATATTACTGATCTGGGATCATCGGCCATTTCTGAACGTGTCACTTGTTTGTTTCAGATCAGCCTGAAAAAGACTGAAAGCAATTAATAGCTAAGTAAGACGGCCAACTATGGGCTCTAAAGCAAATGAGTAATTCTTATAAATAGGAATTAGGTTCCTCTGCTGATGTAATTAAAATCATAAGCTCTCTGTACCGATGGAGAAAGATGCCAAGGCATACATTTACAATAAACACAGAGGGGTAGATTCACAGGAGGTTAACAGGTGAAAAATTGTCTGAAGTCAGCGAAAGGTTTGTGGCTTGCAGAAAGACTGGCTGATAAGGCGATGTGTCGTTCTGTCCTTTTTTCCACGTATTCTAGCCTCGATATGAAGAGAACCATCCATGCCATGTGGACAGAGACAGTTGACACCTTTCGAGGTGGCACCCTGGTAGCTTATTGCATGAAAGCTAATCTTGTATGAATGGTTGGCCAAAGACAGTCCGCACCGACACCCCCATATCTCCTGTGATGGCAGCCATAGAGACGGAAGACCTTGGATACTTTCCACTCTTCATAAAAGGATTTATGCCAACGATGTATGTGAACGTTTGGGAGTCGGCGCTCAACGAAACACACTGCGAACCTACAGCTATGTGGCTAATTTTTCGTAACTCGTATCCTCCGCACCGCCTTACCCGGACTTGAATATGCAGTCTCAAAAGACCTCGGTTCATGCGGACCTTGGCAGCATGTGGAATCAGCGCAGAAATAATAATAATAATTCAAGGAGATAAACCATGGCGATGCCGCATGCTAACGACGTACTCAGAGCTTCTACGCTATGCATTTACACATACCTGCCACACGGCATTCCTGCAGGACGCGCCTGGCATGCGCACGGCGGTATCGCAATATGACCGGCATGCGGCACTTGCGTTCATCTTTCACTCTGTCACAACAGGGGGAGGAATGTGGAACGGACTCTTTGGTATGCGGAAGGGGTGATTCGGAGTGAGCCGGATGTTTGAACAGAAGTTAACCATAAGATAAGATAAGAACTGTATTCATCCCGAGGGAAGTTGCTGAACAGATACGGCAGAGCTCTCGTACTCGAGCGTTTTGTCCGCCAGGCCGGCGTGCTGTTTTGTATGGGCTGTGGGTCTTCGAGAAAGGCGTCGGCGAGATTGTCCCAGCAAACTACATCTTCTCGTGCCTCTCGAAAAAAGAAAATGGGGATTAATCTACCAACGTCAATTTGCACAAAATGGCTTTTTCATAGACCACTACCATTTGATACGTTTAGGCCAAGATGTAGGAGAACTACGATCTTTCTTTGACAAGTTAATATTTACCTTTATGTGAATCAACCCCTAGCTGTTAACGGCTATTTCCTGTACAGTCTGACAGGCCAGTTGTACAAATTAGCGGAACCCTCGAATGGGTCACGGAGGATGTACACATACGTGTGCATGTACCTGAATATTCGTGAAATAAGCGTGAAACTTTTTATAAGGGGTGCTATTTTTTAAAAGCAATTCTTAGAGCTTAAGTAACCATTCTGTCTCCTCGAAACTGTGTGGAAATGTAAAAGCATTTTGTGTGGGTGTAT
>JAODKL010000063.1:2427216-2458762 GCA_026780765.1 Petrocephalus schoutedeni
GGGGGGGTATTGGGTGGGGGGGGGGGGTTTGGCAATTTTTCCTGGGCCTGGATTCAAGTAGTATTATACAACACATTTTTTGGGGGGGCGGGGATTTAATACTTCTGCCCCTGAGCCCAATTGTTCTGAACAGCACCCCCTGTATGTGTGTTTGTGTGTGTGCCCTTTAGGGTGGGGGGATAAGCCTGTCATTAACAAATGATTTGATTCTATTAGTGATTTTGTGTACTTTTGTGACTGTACCTTACTTTCGAGACATGAATGGCTAGTATAAATAACACAACACGAAATGCCTATTTTCCAGCCTGCTATAATTTTTTTTAAATCCCGTTCTCCTGCTGGGAACCAGACCGAAAGGGCCAAGCGCCTGATTAGAAGCTGTCGTAGAGTTTTTAATGCTACAGGTCAAAATGCTGATTTCGAATGGGGATTTTAATGGCGCAGAATAGCATTTCCATAGTAACGGAGTCCCGCCCTAATGTAAATAGCCTATAATCTGCCATTTGGCTGGCAGGACATTCATGAATCTTCTGATCGCGTAATGTTGGAGTTAACAAATGATTATTTATCAAGTGTTTTCTTTTTCCCCTTCTTTTCCCGAATGGAAACAAAACTACAGATAAGCTACCATCACAGAGTTTTGGGGATGTTAAGAGGAAGTTGTTTTATTTATTTAGCACAATCCAAAGTGACAAACATTTGTTTTTATTTTTTAAAGAGCAGGATCCTCCTAGGAGCAGTTGGAGGTTAGGGGCCTCGCTCAGGGGCCCCAACAATGACATCACTCTGCTGATCCTGGAATTTGAACCAGCATCCTTATGATCACAAGCCCAGTAGCTTAATATGCTGAGCCATCAACCGCCCCCCTACAAAACCACTATGAATAGTATTTCAGCTCTTCAGACAGTAATCATGAGCAATTTAGGAGACGGGACCTCGGACCTCTGTCGTCCGCAGGCTCACAACAAGCCGAGACGGCACCAAACCCCGGGCCTCCCTCTACATTGTCCTCTCGCACGGCATCGATGAGCCTCATTTTGTGGCACCTCGCCCCCGCAGGAGACGGCTTTGCAGTTCCGTCAGGACGGACCTACCTCGACTCCCGCCCTAGACGCCGCCACCACCACGCTGACCCTGCCCACATCACACTATGGGGCACAATCCCTATGCCTTCAGATATGCGTACTAAGCGGGCCAGCAGCAGACCCCCCTGCCTGGCATGGGGAATACATTTTCACGTAAACCAGCCGCTTGGGAAATTGGAGATATCTAAGCTCAGGTAACGGTGTGCGGCCTGCTCCGTGGCATATATTTTTTAACGATTTGGTCCACTCCAAAAATTTTAAAATATCTACACCCTTGAGCAGTATAATATTTTTAGGTGTTTACGACAGAGTGATGTACAGGGGAGAAAAAATAACAGCAGAGCTCCTTATCTGTCGTGACTTGTTACAGTGACGTGCGTGTTAGGGAGTAAGATGGTTCACTTCTTGGTTGACATTAAAACAGTCTTGGTCCAGTTTAATCTCTGTGTAGAAATCTGTCAGGGTTCAATAGAAGAGGCATAAAATAATACCTCTAAGACAGATGTCCACCTCTCGGTTCAAATTATTTGTTCATTGCTCCTCTACATTCCTACTTTTTTCCTGAGTGTGTAAATCTGTACATGTGGTGAACTCTTCTAAAAACGTGTATTATGACTGACAGAAGGAGGGATGCGTGTCTTTATAGACGGTGACATTCCTTAACGGCTGGGACATTCCATGAAGCTCAGCACATTTTTTCCATTCTTTTAAGGAGAGAGTGAGAGAGTGAGAGCGTGAGAGAGTGAGAGAGTGAGAGTGCACAAGAGCAGAATGTGTGAAGGTGGCGATTTGTTTCAAACTGGATATTTTTAATTGTGATTGAAGCGGCAGATTTTTTTGAACTCTAAGTTATGCATGGCAGTGTCTTTAGTGTAAAACAAATACAAAACAAAAAAAAACCTAAAGTTTGGGAAGTGAACAAATAAAAATGAAATAAAAATAAAAAAAAAAAAAAACGGATGTTTCTTTCTACATTACAGCACGCTGTCCTGTTTCACAGAAACCGCTCCTGAGTAGCGCCATATACAAGGATGAGTCTGCGCTCGATTAAATTAGCAAATGTTTTATTATTAAAAAAATGAAAAATCAGACGTCAAAGGTGGGAAAACAGCGAAAACGAGCCGAGAATTTCTTCATGATTTCATTCACGCTTTTTGTTGCTCTCGGTCTCGCACAGGTACTTTAAGGGAAAGGGATTGCTAGCTGATGATTTAAAAAAAACATTTTAGAAAAAACACATCACATGGTAAACAGTCCAAGACAAATGCTGTTATATTTACCTAATGACATCTTATCCAGGACCTCACAGTTGTCAGACACACCTTCGCAATATCCTGTACTTTCCAGCTAGGTCCTAGCTGCATAATCGGAAGGACGAGTCCTCCGCATGCATGGGATGTAGGTCCGGTGGCCCGTGGTGACGATTTGTGACTGATTTGGGGGAGGTGAGGGGTGGAGCTTTCTCTCACACTTCTTTTAGCACCATTTTTGAACCTTGCTTTTCCAGGTTTTGATGCCGTGGCTAGTATTGATGTCAATATCGACTATACTTCAAGCAAACTTTGAATCACACTTTGAAGAAAAACCCGACCAATCAGACACTGGCTGGGGCTCAGAGTCACATGCTGGTCAGCTGGGTGGAGGTAATGACTCTCAGGCTGAGGGTACCAGCCGGACTCTGGTTTTTTTTATTCAGCTGCAGCTTCATCTCTTCGTCGACCTCGCCATTAGTTTTGGGCAGTACCACCCGACCCATAAACTCGTCCTGTATGTCATTGCTGTTCCACACCTGGTGATACAAACGATTACATTATGGAGTTTTTCCCTTAACACAGTTAACTGTCTTCCAACTAATCTCATCAAGACCAACACATATTGTTAATTTATTCTTTGGATGCTGTTTCTATATGGTATAGCTTATCTGTACAAATAGTCCATTACTAGATTAATTCAGCACCTTGGCAGAGAGAACAATAACCTTGAACGAGTGTGGTTTGACATCCAAGCATGCCTAGATTTGAACTTTGATCCGAATGAGAGTGGTAAGATGCTCTAGGAAGCTCTCACCTCAATAACAATCGGCTTCCTGGGTTTCTTTCTGCAGAAGATGGCTGAGATGTTGAAGACTGGGTCCAGGGTGTCCTTAAGGACTCTCGACTGGAGGGCATGTCCCTCACATTTGATGATCAGATAGGGGTCAAGTCCTACAGGCCCAGAAAGTCAGGAATGCACAGAAGTCCCTGAGATATCAAAATGCCACGCCCCCCATGTATACCGCTCAGTCTTTTAGGCTTTTGCGCCACCAAATTCATTATCAAGGTTATTCATCTTTGTGACAGTGGGGGGGGGTCATTTGTAGAGTTTGCTTTCATTTTCATTTCCTTTATTGGAGCTGCCTGACCGCGAATTTTCTTTTTACAGTGTGGTCTCAAAAGCTCATTAATATTCATGAGATAAGCGGTATCCGATTGGCCAGTGAATGCCGTAGACCAGGGGTGGTGGAATCTGATCCATGGAGGGCCAGTGTGGGTGCGGATTTTTGGGATGACCTCTCAATCAGCCAATAATAAAGCATTGGGTCTCAGCTACAGTCCTGGGGACCCACTCTTATTGGCTGATGGAGGGCCAATAAGAGTGGGTCCCTAGGACTGAGGCCGACTGTAGCACATGTAGGCCCCTCCCATTCTGCATACCCATCATGCCCGTGCCTCCAGCTCCCCCTAGAGTGGCAACTTCCTGAACTCACCCCGGGTGTTGTCCTGGTTCTCCAGTCCCTCGACCCCCTCAATGTGGATGTGCGTCACCACACGGGGGTACCCCAGAAAGCCACTCCAGCAATTCGCCTGGGGCTTGTCCTCTGTTAGCTCCCTGTGATGGGGGGGGGGGGGATGACAAGGGTATTGATTAAGGTACATTGTATTTGGACCTTGGAGTCATGGCTTACTTTGAATTTCTCCTGCAGAATGACCAGCTATAAAAAAAAAGTTTCTTTGCTTGAAAGCTAAACAACATACAATGCTGCATGTAGCCCCCCTACGTAATAACCTTTCATTAAATGCAGGGTTTTATATAAGGCCCATGTTAGCCAAGCCATGTCGTAATTTTTGGATATCTGGAGCGGCATAAAAGGGGCCATACTTCATACAGAGGGGCCAACCTTATCAATAGCCAATGATATGTTCGAATCCAAGAGGAAGTGAGCACTCTGTGGGCCAATCACCTTTCAGCTGGGGCCAGTGCCCTTGTGGCCCCGCCCCTGTGCATGCCCCTCCTCATTTCACAGCAACAGAAACTTGCCAGCTGTAATGTTCAGTCAGACTAATCACCTGAAGGCACAATCGATGTCAGTGAAGACTCTCAACATGAAGTCTCCCAGCACGTCCGGTGTCCACGTCGTCGGCACGATCACGTAGCGCCCCCTGGGAAGCACCTTCCGCAGGAAGATGGTGCGGGTATCCGCGTAGACGGACTCCGCCACCATCTTCTGTGTCTTTATATCGTGGAGCCGATACTTCCTGTTAAGCTCGACCTGAAAAACAGACCGATTGCATGCGCATTAAGCTGTTTCCCTTCATTACTGAAATCAGTCGAGGGGGTATTTATGTGAAACAATAAACAATTTGATAAAAGTGTTTGTATTGGGGGCAGTGTGCGGCTCAGCGGATTAAAGTGAAGTGGAACTTCTGCATAGACACTATGAAGCCCATATTCATAAAGAATAATAATTGTTCTTATAATTCATTGAAACATATTAATAAAGTATTATGTGTTCGCAAATGACTAAAAACATGGCCTAACATGTTACCCAGTTCTCCTATTGCCATGGTTTCCACCATCCTGCTTGTTACTTAATCCCGTATCCAGCTGATCCTTCTTTAGTAACTCAAACTGAGGTGAGAAGGGCGACCAGATGGACTGTGTGTTTCAGAAGCACTTCAGTGAGCAGTGACAGCTAGCCAGCAAAGCGCCGCTCGGCTGGTACCACCGCGGGCTTCCCCGACGGCGGGCTTCCCCGACGGCGGGCTTCCCCGACCGCGGGCTTCCCCGACCGCCGGCTTCCCCGACCGCCATACCTCCATGATGAGGAAGCCCATGCTGAGGTTCTCCCCTTGGCCGGCCGGTTTGTGAAGCCTCATGTCTCTCTGCTGCAGGGACACCAGCACTTCCTCGTCGTCCTTGATCAGGTCGAACATGTACTGCAGAGGACATGAAGTCAGGAGGAACCTTCTCCACCACATTAAAAAGAACCTTTAAAGGTTACCACCATTCAATAAAGGCTTCCCCTGATCTATAACTTAATTGTCAATGTTACTTTGATATCTTCTGATGACCAGACCCCATTCATACTTGTGTTATTGCTTTAATAAATACTTGTGTTCTGACTCATGGGGCCCCTGCTGGCCACAAACAGTTACTACACTGAGGAGGCAGGGGGATCCAAAGTGACTTTTTGAGTGGGGCACCAGAAACAACCCGCCCCTCATGTGCCTCCCTCCCCACTAGCTTAAACCCTTTCGGTCATGGTAGATACCTGTGGGTTCTGCAAAAAGCTCTGCCGATGATTGGGACTGCCCCCACAGCGGTTGAGTAGGGGATCGGCGTGCTGGGTCCAGCTACTGAAGATCATGGCCTCCCTCCACGTCTTCTCATTACTCCCAGGTGACGTGCCGACCAGATGGCACACGTCCGCGTTTGTGAAATACCGACACCAGTCCTCAAACACCATCCTAGCAAGCACCGGGCCACACCGTGAATTACTGCATTTCAGTTCTAATCAAATGTTGCCTAATTCAGCCTTGGAGACCATTAGTCCAGGTGGCACTGTGGTTAACGGCGACTAGTATGATTCCTATGACTGCAGCACGTAGTACACAGGGGCGATTATAGGATGATTTTTAAGGTTGAGGGGCATAATTCATACCGAGAGGGCAAGCTTATCATTAGCCAATGATATGTTTTGGATTGGTGAGTGACAGGGAAAACTGCACTTCAGAGGCCAATCATGTTTCAGCTGGGGGCAGCGGCCCCACCCCCTGTGTATA
Organism: Petrocephalus schoutedeni; assembly: GCA_026780765.1. Taxonomy (NCBI): domain Eukaryota; kingdom Metazoa; phylum Chordata; class Actinopteri; order Osteoglossiformes; family Mormyridae; genus Petrocephalus; species Petrocephalus schoutedeni. Next base: position 2,433,344 of record JAODKL010000063.1, read on the forward strand.
CCCAACAAAGCACTGACCAGAACTCGCCGTCGTCCTCCACAGTCAGCCCCATGGACTCCTTCTCAATGACCGGCACCTTCTTCCACTCCTCAGAGCTGGGCAAAGGTTAGAGGAGACATCAGAGCAGGAGAGCAGTCCCCCCCCTCCAGTGTATTGACTGCTTGTGGCCAACAGGGGGCCCCCAAACCTTTGGCTGTTGGGTACTGGTAAACGTGTTGTAAATATACAGCTATGGAGACGCTTCAATTGTGTAATAGACTCAGAGAAGAGCGAGCGGTTAGTGGATCGCCCAACCTATCGCTCCATGGGCCGTTCCACTCCACCTTCCCCCACGGGTTCCGCATCCGAATCATGGAGATCTTGTTCTGGCCCAGTCGCATCTTCCTGATGGCCGTCACCGCGTAAGCATGGCCTTTGATCAGGCCACACTCCATCTGGTGCTCCTTCTCGGTTGGATGGGCCTGGACAAGAGCATGGAGAGGTCATGGAGAGGCATGGAGAGGCATGGAGAGTGATGGAAAGACATGGAGAATCATGGAGAGGTCATGAAGAGGCATGGAGAGCTCGTAGAGAAGCATGGAGAGGCATGGAGAGTGATGGAGAGGCATGGACAACTGTCATTGTTGACACAGAGGGCAACAACAAAATGTGCCTTCTGCTTTTAACCCATGTGGGGCATTGTGACATAGCAGTGGGCAGCTAATTCAGCGCCCAGTACCCTGCTCAGGGTACCTCAGTGGCACTTGCAGGATGGAAACTAGAACTGGCAACCTTTCAATGGCACAGTTGCTTCCCTAACCATCACAGCACCACAGCCCCATGACGCAGCAGGCAGGCGTGCCGCCGCTGAGCTGCACGCACCTTGATGGAGCAGCTGAGGATGCCGTCCCTGTCAAACACTTTGCACAGGGTCTGGAATAGCTGGGTCCTCGCCGGCTCGTCATTGGCGAAGTTCCTCTCCTCCAGGTCGACGTACTCAGTCACGCAGCCAGTGAAGTCCACCAGCGCGTCCCCGGTCATACCTCCATCCAAGCACTCGTAGCATAAGAACAGCCTGCAAGGCAAGGAGAGCCACAGGTGGTCAAAAAGGGGACGGTGAATATTCACCATGCCCCACCCCAAGTAAACACCTACAAGTAAACATGGCCCATTGTAGCTAGCGGTGATCAGAACAGCCCCCTCCACCACCCCAAAAGATCCAACATGGTCCCTAATTATGTGGCCAGCTCGTTTCATAAATTACCAGTAGTTTAATAAAGAACAAGATTTAAGCAAGCCTGACTGGATTACAAGCTGAAGTGAGCTTTTTCTATCCCAGAACTAGCATCACTCAAGCCTTCGAGAACATATACTACACGGATAAAAGTATGGGGGCACACCTCTTAACCACTGAATACAAAAGAATCATTCACACCTATTGCCACAGGTGTATAAAATCAAGTATCTAGCCAGGCAGTCAGGCTTACAGACATTTGTGAGAGAATGAGTTGTTCTGAAGAACCCCCTTCAAAGGATACCACCTTTGCAATAAGTCAGTTGGTGAAATTTCTTCCCTGCTAAATATTCCACAGTCAACTGTAAGAGGTATTATGGCAAAGCGTTTAGGACAACAGAAACTCGCACAAAAGGCCAAGCACATACAGTAACGGAGAGGGGTCACCGAGTGCTGAGGCACATAGTGCGTAAAAGTCGCCAATACGAGATCCAGCTTCCTCTGGCATTAACACCCAGCAGAAAAACTGTGCAGGGAGCTTCATGGGATGGGCTTCCATGGCCGAGGGACGAGTTACACTTCTCTCTGGCAGAATGATGGACGAGTGGGTTTGACAGGTGTCAGGAGAACCTTCCAATGCTGACCGCATTGTGCCCGCGGTAAAGTTTGCTGGAGGACGTGTAGGCGGCGAGTGCAAAAAATGTCAGGCCACAACCGCAGACTGGAAACGAAGGAGCCAACCAAGACGTTTTTCTCACACTGCCCCCTGGTGGACACGACTTTTAATCCTCCAGATTGGCGTAAATTAGTCATGCAAGAATGACCAGCGACAGCGTAACGCGGAAGCACTTGTGCCGCGGGCACCGAGAATAAACCAGCCGTAATGTCGCGGTGGCGAGAGGGTGGCATACTTGGCGTAGGCCTTCTCCAGCAGGGCGCTCCAGAACTCCCTCTTGCTCGTAGAGTGACAGTAGATGAGTGCACCATCGATGGTTGGCAGGCGGTCATCCACCACGACGTCGAGCCACTCGCCAAAGATCCAGAAGCGGAAATGGAAGATGCCGACGTCGTTATTGGGATCGGCATCCCAGTCCTGTTCCTTCCAGTCAGGAATCACCTGTCGATAGTCACCAAAGATGCAAGTATAAAATACCTGCAAGCTAGCTCGAAGAGATACGATGACACAACTTGCATCATTCAACTCCTCAGTTGATTTATTTCCGAAATATTCTGGAACACTGGCCACAAAACAGGTCCCCACCTTCTCCCACAGGTTGGGTTTGAGTGCCAGGCTGGAGCAGGCAGCCACAAACCAGCAGTTTCCCACGTCGCCTTGGTTCAGGTCGTGGGAGCTGATTCCATCGACAAACAGGCGAGGCGCATCGCAGATTTCCTGGTGGGATAAGAACCAGGCATCTTATGGGTCTGCATTATGAAGGTACCCTGAATGCATTATGAATGCATTATAAAGGTATTATGAATGTGCTGTTAATGTACAGCAAACCAAAAATCCCTACCTTTCAACCCTAACTAATATCTATAAATATGACAGACAGATAATAAGTTTTTACATTTTTTATTATTTTTCAGAAGCTTTTACCCCACATTGACATATGGTACCAGGAACAATCAGGGTTAAGGACCTTGCCCTAAAATGCTAAGCCAGGTAACTGCCCCCCATAGAGGAATATATTTAAAACATTTTCAGTAAAGAGGCCACAGAACCTATTAGACACCTTTCTAAGTGGGATCATTATATCTGAACTGGAAATCTTCACTGAATGAGCTTCTTTAGAAATTAGTATAATGTATAATAAAGTATAATGAAGCTCACTTCACATAGGATTGGAGGGACGCCAGGGTCCGGAAATCTATCCATTATTCACATATTGCGCATATTGTTACGCAAATTACAGTATTATCACAGTAAAAGTAAGTAAATGCCTTCCCTTAACAAATGCAACATTTAGCTAAATGTAAGTAAATACACTATTGTAGCATTACTCCTAACGTTAAGGAGCAAAGAAAAAAACTGATTCATGATTCAACCCAGCCACCCACTGGCCTTTCCTCTCTTAAGCGGTTTTGGTTGGGGGGGGGGGGGGGGGGGTGGGCTGCACTATCTCAGCCAGAAAGCCGGCACCGAGAGACTCAGAGCAAATTCCTGCCTTCAGGCTCACCGCATACTAACTAAATGCTTTGAATAGCTGACATGCCACTTTCACACTTTATATTATTCCAGCACACTTCATGGAAATAAGCTACCTGTACATTGCTTTGTATTTTTGGCCTGACAGATAATGCTTGAAACTTCAGATGATGTGAATTTTCACCCTTCTTTGTATCGTAGCCTTTGTCAGGAATGCTTCCTCCGCCTTCCACAGCTGGAGGCCCAAGCCCCCAACACGCTAGCGACACGCTAGTCTCCACACGGGAACGAGCAGCGCTAGCTAGCATGCAGCAGCCGTGCTCATCACATTCAAGAACAGCCACACCATGTTACACGCACACTGAGCATTAGCACCTGCACCGCTGGGGATAGAGGTATTTTTGCACAAAAAAATATTACATTACATCAACTCGAGAAGGAACCCATATGTCTTACTGACAGGCATAATCCTAGTGTGTCCTCATTGTCATGGCGTATTTACATTGTCAAACCAGTTTATACTTCTGTGTTTATCTGATGCCTTTTGGCTCTTACGCAGCTGAACGTTTTGCGAAATAGTTCCAGTCGACCACAGAAGCCGGAATGTATCTCAGTAAGGTAGGATGGCTTATTTGGAGCAACTCCACCCCCATAACTGAAGCAGCCAGGATACATATCCTATTAACACAGGTATCAACACTCGGATCGGAATCCCTGAAGGTTACTAGTTCAAGTCCCAGGGTGGTTCTGCTATAGTACAGCTTTGTGAATTGGTGTAATCTGGGCAACAAACCAATAACAGTGCGTAGCAACTCTAAGCATACCGGTGGGGGCCCCAACCCACTTTTTTTGAGGCTGACCAATATTGTGCTCTTTTCCTTATTTTGTATACGTTTTTATCAATACCAATACTCTACCTGTACAATGGGAATTAATGTGCAAACAGCAAATGATTCTCCAACAGGCACTAAGTCAAAAAAAAAAAAATCATTGTGGCCACCGGGGGCCCTCTAATCCTCAGGGGCCCTTGCAAATGAGCAGTTCAAGGGGCAGTAAGCACCATAGTTATAATCATCTGATCTTCTGCATGCTCTATCCACAACTGCTAAGTTACTAAGTTTGTTCCATCTTACCCGTGGCCTTAACCATTTGACAGCTCCAGGGGGTGGCGTTTTATAGAACAGCGACGAATCCTCAGCTGGGAATTCAGGGTCTTCAAAGAGCATGCCGTTATTCAGGCATGCCGCCTTCAGCTCAGAATACTTCTGGTTCTTGTGTGGAGTGACGGACTGGGACATCTCTCTGGCTGTGCTCCTGAGGCTGTGTAGAAGGTGAGGAGACACAGCACCAGACCTGTTTTGGCTCCTGTTATTATTACCCAACCATGCAGCTCTACATATTTTGAATCCATAATTATTTCTTAAAGGACATTTTAAGTAAATTGTTCAGATTTCAGACATAATGTCGCCCAAGACACCCTTTGTGATATTTTGCAGTTTTCTAAACGGTTCTTACCTCTTTATATCGATCCTTGAGAAATTCCTGGATATTCCTCACCTGTCTGTAGTCTTCAGTCAAATCAAGGCGGGTGCGGTGGGTCAAGCCTGAGCGAGTATCCTCAACTCCATATGAAACTTCCCGAGTGCTCGGTGTCCCAAACGTGGCCGTCAATTTTGTATTTACCATCTCCCCTCCCCTGCAGGAACCGGTCCGTCCAGTCCGACCACAGTGCGGCTACCTTTATGCATGTTATGCATGCGATCCATAAGGCATGCTCCCTCCCCCAAAGACTGCAGATACAAGAGGAATTCCACTGTTAATAAAGGTTATATGTATGTATGCAGCATGTTTGTGTGTGTATATATATATATATATATATAACCTATATGGGTTGATGGGACTACCTACTTACAGGCATTTTATTTAATTCTCCTAGCAAGGTCCCTCTAAGGATTCTGATAAATGGAAGTCGTGATCAAAGCTTCTAGTAAGGGAACATTCACCGAATTATCTTGAAATGCACCTAAACCACAGATTAATGTTTTGCAATGTGCAAGGGGGGCTTGCATCAAAGCGGCATGACGCTGCGGCCGGGCTGGCTTCTGAGCGTGGCCCGCAGTGAACCGTGTTCCCCAAAGGTCATCCGGATGGGGGCTTCCAGGGGCCGCCAGTGAGCAAACGGAAAGAGGGGAGAAGTGTCCATGCTGCAGTCTTACACACATGCTCATTGGCTGGTGATGTGATGTTTTGATAACCGATAATAATGCGCACGGTTTGCAGGTTAATACATTCTCTGATAAAGTTCAAAGGAATGAACGTTCAAAACGTAATTGGCACTACCGTAGTTTAAAGTGACAGCTCTCGTTCGCCATCTAGTGGCTTGGGGGCCCCAAGCAGCTGCCTGCCCTGCCTGCTGACAAGATGCGCCTCTGCCTTGCGAAATTGTGGGGTGTTAACTGGAAGCTATTGCTCTTCCGACGTAACTTGCTCTGCCACTTAATTACGCCAAATAATGATTAAATCGATAGTAGTCCTGAATATCCGCCAACCTTGCTGGTTTATAGTAAGTTTAACAGTTATTTACGTTCCTTCTTTTAAGTAGGTGCGGTGGAGATGAATATTTTCCAGGTTAATTCACACCTCCAGTAATTCCACATGCAACCACCAGATGGAGCCTTTCTTCAGATGACGCTATGCGATTAGGCGAGTCACGGTTCAACCTTCTGTCCGATTTTTATAGAGGCAATTCTGAGGGCCAGCTAAAGCGCCACACATCCGCTGTATGGGAAAATTACTCATAAATCATAACTGACAATTCAAAACACATTATTAACACGTCTGCGAATATGGTCACATTCAGTAAATCGTCATTACATTTTCCTGAAGTCTTTGCACGTGCAGCGAAACTATGTGAAATGTTCCCGCTGTGTCTGATCAAATTTCATGGAATCCTTGTGAATTATTTTTTATCTTTTTAAATTATATTTGGAAAAAATTACACATATTACCCACAAATCAACATTAATCATAGTCCATTATTTTTCTCAACCTGAAATTCAAGTGTCATCCATAAATTTTAGGACCCACCCCCGGCAAATTGTTGTCCATCTATCTTGTCATGGGTACCGTGTTAAAGCCAGAGGAACAGAAATAAAAGATTAAATACGCATGATTTAGTTATTTTAGTAACAGACACCTTAAATAACGACAAACAACCACTAAAACTACTAATTACTTATGAATCTATTTATTTCTAGTTAGCCGATATAGCGTAGAAAATCGAAGCACTTCCCCGGCGATTTCACGCAGTGCCAGTAGGTGGCCACGTACCATCACGTTTGTTGACCCCGCATTGTTCTTCTGCCGAGGCCTGTCACTAAGGATGATTTAGAAGTGTTGAAGTATACAAATTTATAGCCTATTTAGTTAGTTGGAAGGCTATTTAGGAGAACAAGCTCTCTGGCTCCAAGGCCTACGGAGTCGCATATGGTCTGCAAATGCAGTTCTCAATGGATCCGTATCGCAGAGACCCCAGGCACCCATTTTTATTTTTGATTGTTTTTTTTATTATACAAATCACGGATTAAATATAGGCTTGCTATATACCAGTACTAATCCAAGAAGTAGAAATATAATTTAATTATACCTGTCGGAAATTTAAAATCGCCCTTATACAGCAATGCATTAAAAATAAACAGAATACGCATTGGACGTGATTTCTATTTATTTATTCTTTATTTTCTATTATCATATAAATAGACCCTCAAATAAAAATCATAAACCTTAGGTTATTAAGCATTTATTTATTTAGTCGTCAATATCAACTAAACTCTCTCCCCACTTCTTGAGGCCGGCGTCCAAATACAGTAGTTACATTTTCGTCCACTAGAGGACGCCATATGTCGTTCACATTTTTCATTTTGGCCTTCATGAACGCAGAAATAGATTGTAATTAGAGAGACACAAGGAGAAACACCGCGCAAACAAGTGGCTGAATTCGTAGTCAAATTTATTGGTTTCAATATTACAACACACCCTGCAAATGTACATTGAGATGAAAACAGATTTTGAATGATTTTTTTGCATGGGTGACGTTTCCCCCTTCAAATTACTATCATGCAAAAGAAGACGTTTCAACACATTTCGTAATGCAGCATACTGTATTTCTCATAACACAGTCGGAGCATTTTAGCATAACTTCTGCGTACAACAAAGAATTGGTTTCCCCTCTTACATACATTAGCGCAAACTTCAGAAACATTCACAGAAAGACAATAATTCAAATACAGTCCCCAGTTCATCTTCTGGAGTAGCGTACAAACGGTTGACTGTTTACAAATTGGCACTTGGTTAAAAAATAAAGGTTTCAAATCCAGATGGCTTCCGTAAAAAAGAACCCTACAACTGTGACCATGCAGTCGTGATATGCAAATATGCAACTGGACCGTTTCAAATGTTTCATTCTTTAAAAAGAGCAACTAAGAAGATCGTAAATTAATTTTTTCGCACACAACACATTTCTACTCTATAAAACCATCTACTTCCTAATTTACGGTACTTACTAAGACTACATACCAGGATTATGCTTGTTTGCTTTAAAAAGTCAATAGTAAAAATGTATATATACAAATCGAATGGCAAAATGGCAGTATGAAAAAATAGCATATGAATTTTTCACCACACAGAGCAGGAGCAGAAATGTTTTTAAAGAGCCTCAGACACCCAATCAGACTTGACTTGAAATGGGAAATGTATAAAACACAACCATCACCGACTACTGTGCCTTGGAATCACACAATTTCAAAACTGTCTTTGAGTTCCATATAAAAAAGCAGTTGTATAAAATTAAAAACCCGATGGAAAAAGTTTCGTACAAAATGTGCTCAAGCATTTGTCACACTGTTGAACGTTCCTACATAACAAAAGCGTATCAAAATGCCACTTTCGGGGATGTATAACACTAATGTACAATCTTTCAGTTGACAGTTAGGTGCTGATATTTCGGTCTTGGTTGAAGCAAAAGGAGTGGTGTAAATATAATCCTGGCCTACTGAAACAGCATCCTGTGTTGTACTTAGTGTATTAGTATTCCAGTAACAATATGAACTTTGGTATCAGATCCTAAACTTTTAAAGAGTGTGTTTAATATTCGGCGCAAAGTTATAATTTCCTTAAATATCTCAACTATTAGTTGACCATTCTAAATCGATGTTAAATAGTAAAGCTGTTATTCGATAAGTGTATTTTTGGTCATTATAAATGACTATATATTGTTCCAGTAAACTCTAGGTCACATAAATATTTTATAACAAAGAAGAAAAAGAAGGTTTGATTAACTATATTGTTACTTATATTAGCCATCAGAAGTAATTTGATAATGTTTCAGAACAGGACCGTAAAAGGCCACCATGGTCAGTGGCTCCTGATCCTGTTATGATGGTTCATCCTACGGGCCTTCCAGGGTAAAAATTCATATTCGCTGCTATTTTTTCCGTTTTCGGGATGAAATGCATGCAAGAGGAAAAGGGTGGAGGGCAAACCCCTCTGAGCGCAGGCCGGGGCGCGGTGAGCAATGCGGGTTATTTACAAGTGCACGTCACTACCCTGTTTAAAACGGTTTGGCTGCATCTCTCAGGAGGGCCCTGTGACCGACGTGTGCAACCACATCTCCACTTTCATGATTGTGTTTCCAGCCCGCGAGCTGGGCTGGCCGTCTACCGTGGCCCTGCACCTGACAGTGCAGTCATCAAGGCTTCATCAGGTTTTATCGAAACAGAAGCACGACTGGACGTCAACATTAACTAAGCGCTACTAAGTAAAACCTGATAGTAAAAAGAAATGATGACATTTCAAGGCTGAATGGACTGGAACATCATTAAATTGCCAGGAGGATCCAAATATTCATATATGCATATAAATACTAAAAAAGATACGCGGCGTTGGCAGTCAGAGGTGTTCCTGAATTATCGGAACATTTGATTTTGACTAATTATGGGCTCATTTACCTCAATGGCATTAAACAGAAAAGGCGACAATCAAAATGACGTATCCACACTGTCCTCGCAGGTATTGCTGCATTAGGACCAGGTAATTGGAGAGAAACGCACATTAATACAATCTATTAAAACATTTGGCTTTTTTTTTTACCAAATAAAGACTGTATGTCTTAAACGATGCTCTAATTTTCTCTGTATGATCATTTAGAATGATTCAGGATGTCTGTTACTTTTCTTTTTTTTTCTTACTGGCTCTGATACCTTCATTAAAGGTGAAACGTGCGGTTTAAAAATATTAAACCGTTTTGATGCCATAAAAGCTTTACACATGGATACAGGGGTGAAAGAATGTTCTATAAAGGATCTTTCCTTTTCCGATACCTCTTCTCCACCTGCCTTAAACACCTTTGGTCAACAAAGGAACAGCAGGCAGCCCCGTCAGCGTGATTCATTTCCTGAGCCTTTTCTGTTTATATGGGAAATCAGTTTGCCATTGAGATGGATGCTGCGTCGCCATGACGAAAGATCAAATGCATACGAGCTCGCGGACGGAACAGCAATACATGAGGTTTTTTTTTTTTTTTACTTTTCTTATTTTTTTTTCTGTGACTATCACCATCCTTTCTGGCGAAACGCTCTGCATATCCCCACGTGTCGTACGCTCCAAGACCTGATCGGTATAGGTACCTGCGGTCCTTTAGTCTATTGCCATAGCAACTGCATTCTTTTTTGTTTTTTTTTTAAAGGAGAGACGCAGTTTCCCCCCGCCTTCAATATAACAGCGAAACCCAAGGTCACAGTTCGACCGTGGCCGATGAGGTGAGATGGGGCGGACAACGTGAGCTTGCCGTCACTCGCACGTTTGAAAGGCGCGAGCGTAAATATGGCTGCTGATGGGACCAGGGGGAAGACGGGGCAGAGTTTAAGGATCCCCCAACAAAAACGGACATATTCTGCAAAGAAGAGGGGGTTCACTTGACATTCAGCAGAAGAAGTAGGTAGCAAAGGGGTTTATATACAGAATCGTGCACTGAGCAAGCATAGCGGTGGCATGGACACTAGTGTGCACGCTCACAAGACGGCCATGAGGGGAATCAGTGTCAACACAAGGCAAGGATGACCACTTCGTGATGCTCTGCGGACGACCCCACAGTCCAGGACGTAAAAACACCTAGAAACTAGTCATCAGTAAAGAAGGCCTGACGCTCCTGTTTAGTACTTATCAAAAGTCCAAAAAAAAAACAAAACCATCGAGAAAAAGGCACCACTACAGGTGAGGGATCCCACCGTCCACATCATAGGGTGGGGTCGGCTTGGCCCAGACTAACTGGCGGTCCTCGTGAAGGTCGACGAAGGTCATGAGGTGGAGGTACCCAGCGCGTTAATAACAACTACAGGTCAAAGGTACAAAAGAGATGCCATTTCTGGAAACGCCCATTTCACGGAGCGTTAGTTTCTACACGTTAGAAAATGCGGCCAGCTGTTGTTGCGGCAGGGGGACAGAGATCGGGGTTTGTTTATGTGGGGTATAAAGGGGAAGCCAGGCAGTCGCCGTTTTCTCTGGCTCCCCGGGGCTTTCCATACAAGCCAGGAATGGGGAGCCGTGATGATATCTTCTCCCTGACATCTGTCAACATCGTGACGTGGCAACGTGGCGTGAAAGTACTTTACGGTGTACCCAGAAAATAAGTTGTTGTCTTAAGGCTAACGTTGTCTTAGCACCTCTAAAGATGCCTAGTAGGCGTGTAAAGAGAGACACCCCAAGGCAGCCCCGGGGAACTACACCCCACAGAAACAGGAAGTTTGGGACTAAACTGAGCTCACAAGATTCAGATCAAAAGCAGGTTTATCTAATCATTTAGAAAATACATCTAAAAAAAAGAGTATCCCAGCAAAAGAACTGCTGGCCGCTGTGTCGCAATGTGTTCCATTTTGAATCGTGCAGCGCAAGCGGGGAGCCGCGCACTACTGCCCCCGGTGCATATGCCCGGCATATGCACTCGGCGTGAAAATAAACCGGGAGTCAGAAAGGTAAGAAGGGGCCCTTCGGGGGGAATTTTTAGGTGTGGAGACAACATGCCAGTATTAACAGAGGCTAGGTAGGGTCAGTGTTAGCACGTGTGTGTGTGTGTGTTTCGGGGGGGGGGGGGTGGTATCGGTCAGGGGTGAGTCAGGGAGGTATCCGCCCGATGCCAGAAGGGGGGATTAGGATTGATGAGCACCAAAGATACCTCTGTGACTGGCGGGTCGTGTGGACTTGGGACAGGGCGGTGCGGGTGCTCGCGGAAACACCCGATTACATAGAGTCTCCCAGGGAGTCGTCATCATCCAGGGAGAGGGGAAGGTACAGGTCCTGTGATGGGGACGAGACAAGGGGGGCTGAGGTTATTCCTCAAAGCATCTCCAGGGGGCGTCGTTTTTCCGTCCGAGGATTAGAGCGTCAGTGAGTTAGAGGTCATCATTTGTATTCTAAACATTAGCTGTTAAGACCGAAATGAAATGGGTTCATATTAAATAAATTAAGTTTATTTATCAAATGCATAACGATGCAGCAGAGAGTTTCCCTGGGGGCTCCCCATAGCAAAGTAATAATAATAAAAAGAATTAGTAAGTAAGCAAATAAAACAGAAATAAAGAAACGTGAAAATTGTACCTGCTAATTGCCTGATCAGCTACTGAGTAGCCTCACTGACAGAGTAGATCATGCAGCATGTATAAAGTGGCTCGTAATATACATTACACCCCTACAGCTGTGAACGGTGGTGGTTATTTCTGAGGGGGTGGGTACTCTATCATCTCCTCTCTCAAAGTGAAAAAGAAATGTGGAAAAATAAGAGAAAATCACGCAGTTACAGAGCGTAGATGAAAGAATCAGGTATATTTTAATAGTCTACCTACAAATCAGCATATGCATGTCGGTAATTTCCAATGCATGTTGTAAAATGCATCTTAAAAAAAAAACATTTTCTGAACATTAGTTCATTAAGTTTCTAATTGCTTCCTACATCTGTTTACCCATTAGGCAAGCCTGGATTGGTTCTGAGGGGTACCCTCTCATTTATGCCGACCTGCAGAGACAGGGAGGGTTCACGGCTAGGAAGGGTGCTCGACTCTGCTCCAGGAACGTCATGCTGACGCCAAAGAACAGAGCTCACACAACACCTCAAACATCTACGTGCTACTGGTACAGGCGGTGGCCACAGCGATGATTAAGGAGCACGCCGGGTGGACCCCACCATTGTGTTAAGAAGGTGTGAAAGGCAGAGGGGGAGGCCCGGGTGGTACCTTGTGCTTGCGGAGGCTGCCAGGGCTGGTTGGCGTGGAGATGGGAGACTGCTTGGAGATGGGGGTGGACAGCTGGCTGCTGGAACCCGTCCCATTGGCTAAGCAAGGAAATAGAGACAGGTGATTGGTCGAGAATGCCATGTTCTGAGCTCTGAGCCCCCACCTTACAGGGGAGCATTTACAACCCCCCATTTGTAAGCGGTTATTCCCCCTCTATTGGAAGGGCACTTAAAGATGACCCCCCCCCAGCACTGACAGGTTGCTAGGATACCGATACCGATGATATAAGAAAGTGGCCTGATTGTTGGTAAGGTTGCCTTCAAACAGCTTGCTGGAGTTTTTCTGCAAAGCCGTTTCCCAGAAATTTCCCAGCAAAGGCCAGTAATGGATGGGCTGCATCTTTGTACCTGGCACAACTTTGGAATAAAAGCTTCCTATAATTCTGCCAGTGCTGGTGCATTATGGTACATCCTGGATTAACCCACTTCCTGCAAACATGCCTTGTCTTTTCTCCAAAGTAAGACATGTTAAAGAGAAATGCTTGGCCTAAAGAAACTCACACGAAAAGAAAGAAAAACACGCAAGGCGGGATAAAAAGATGTTCATGAATTTAAACCATACCACAAACATCTGCAGGGGAAGCCACATTTTCACCTGTGGTCCCGGAAGGTCTGTAAATCCCTAACGAAACACACGGTTCGTCGTGTTTCACGTTTTCTGTCACCGGGAGCGGTGCCAGATTCGGTGACAGACACCCCCAGCCGCGAGCCTGTCTGCATTCAGCCCCCAGAGATTTTCCCAACTGCTGTGCGCTCCCTCCCACACCCCCTGTGGAAATCTCCACCATAAAAAAGATTTTTTTTTAAATCACCAAAACGGGGGGAAATAAAATTGACAGAAAGGATGGAGCAATAAAAAAAAAAATGACACTAAACAGAATGGAAAACAAGGTTTATTCGACTTGAAAGAAAAATCACGCAACAAAAAGGTGGATATACAGAAATCAAAAACAAAACAGGGTTAAAATCGCAGCATGCAGATTTCACCGTCAAAGCGTGTATATATATATATATATATATATATATAAAGTGCAAACTTCCGGGTGTAGGACCGTCAGGGTCTTCACACCTACCTACAAATCCCAGTTCTCAGACTCTTCTCCTGTACACCTGAGTAGTTTTTCTTTTACAACTGTGGCCAATGTATTTCAGCTGTGTCCTTCACTGCCTTTCAGATACCACTAATTATTAGTCACCAATTACCATTTTAAAAACCACGTTTTCTCCAGCATTTAGAAAGCATTCCATTAGGCAAATGAGAGAATGTTTGATAAGCCTAAATTTAATAATTACAAAATATGTACAATTGTTACTTAATCTTTTTATTATAGGGTATTAATTTAACATAGTAGCGTTATTCAAAATTAAAATGGGAATTAAAAATAATGGTGAGTTTCTGTCACATGGTCTCCTTGATAAGGTTGTGCCCTCTCACAAAGCTCCTGTATCCCATAATCCTCTCTGTGTTTGTTAGAGGCCCTATCACGTGACCTGAGTGATACCAGGGCAGTTGTCTTTGCTAGGTCGGGCTGGATGGGGGCCATTTCAGCAGCCCTGTGCAACCGCTGGGTAACTTGTTAGCCTGGGGTGATGGCTTCGCACTACAGATGTCCCGTGACCTGGACGGCGAGTCTCTGTGGCAAGACCGAAATCTAAGTCCATGTGAGCGGGGGGTTCATCCCCCCACATGTGAGCGGGGCCTCTCTCCAAACCGTCCAAACATTTAGCAGACTTCACTCTGCCAGCCAGTATGGTGGCAGCCAGAACACAAGGAAGGTGACCTCTGCCTGGGCAAATCGAAGAGAGCCAGGTGAGGGCCCTTCCTGTCATCCCCCCCCCCCCCCCCCCAGGCCTAGCACCTCCAACTCTAGCCCCACACAAACGAAAATCAGCCGAACTGAAAACATGGGTCTGACAGTCACACCACAAACAGCCCATGTTCTAATTCTAGTGTTTGTTTTCCTGGGTACAAACCCTCCGCAAAGCAGTTTAGGGTGATCACTCCTGCCTCACCTATTATGTATTTATTTATTTTGCTTAATTAAAACACATTTGTCTTGTCTAGCTGTATGTCAGACAAGAACCAGCTTTGGCTGCTTTGTTCGCTGTCATTCTGCTATGTAGTTGGGCCCAAATACTACACGATTTACGGTACTAATTTGTTATGGTACCAAGATGGCGCCCGACTCATCTGGCACTCAGACATCCTCCTGCAAAGGTGGGAAATGGTGAACAAATGCTTCCAAATGAGCAATCATTAACTAAAAAAAAAACAAGAGGAGGGAGATTTCAAATCACACAGATGCAGATACAGATTCAAAAATCAAAATGAATCACAGAGGGGATATAAAGATTATCAAAGAATGTCCATTGGAGTCAAACCAAAGTCAGACAACAGTATGATCATCACATATCCTATTGCACAGAAATAAGGGTGTACATGGATAAAGAGCTGGGGTGGGCGGAGTCAAAAGGGGGCGTGGCTCCCATCTGGGCTGTGCAGGGGGGGGGGGGTAAGTCAGGACAAGATGATCTCACTCGATTCAGTAGGCGACTTGCTGCGGCGGGCAGGCCCCGGGCTCTTGGCAGAGTTCCGCTGGGTGCCACCTTTGGCGTTCCCCTTCATCACCCTGCACTCTGTACACGCAAGAGCAGAGAGGACATCAGTTAGCGGTTAGCGCACATACACAAACCGAGAGAGGAGAGTGGTTAGCGGTTAGCGCACATACACAAACAGAGAGAGGAGAGCGGTTAGCGCACAGACAAACAGAGAGAACAGCGGTTATCGGTTAGCACACAGAGGAGAGCGTTTAGCGCACTGACACAGAAACAGAGAAGACAGTGGTTGATGCACAGAGAGGAGAGCGGTTAGCAGTTAGCACATACAGAACCACAGAGAGAGGAGAGCGGTTAGTGGTTTGCACACGCAGAGAGACATGCCGAGTGGAGAGCAGTTAGTAGTTAGCGATGGGTAATCTGGCCCAGACGGCCCCGGCGACCAAGGCTAATTAGCTATGAGCTCAGCTGGAACAGAACCCAGAGCTGCAATTTGGAAACCGCCTTTACAGGATTTATTTTGTTACTGAGTTATAATTATTACGGCCTGCGTTTCCCCATCTCCGGCCCCCGATGAGGTAATCTCCTGTCGTGTCACATGTTCGGCGGTCGACCTGCCGTCTGGTGCCCCCCCCTCAACGGCCACGCACGTCTCGTAGACGGGTTGCCTGGCAACTCCTGATATGTGCCTTAAAAAAAGGGTGTCTGTGGAGTGGTGCCCTCGGGTGTATCAGCCCAGCTTCCGTTTTGCTGCTCGGATACCTCACAGCTGCGATCCACGGGTCGTGTGAGCATCAGGTCCCTGGAAATTCATTCTACATTAACACCTCTAAATACGGGTAAGTGCCCTCTGGGGACGAAGTAGGCCAGTTTGTTCCCAAAGAGCCCGGTGCTGCAGCCCTGAGAGACGTCAAACTCGCCAGCATTATTGGGTAAAACGAGCCGTTTGATGCAGCGACCGGAAATTGCAGAGTAAATCAGCGTACGGCCCCGCGGTGATGTCATCCACTGTAGCCATATTAATCCCGATCCCGGTCCTTTCTGAAAGGTCACAGTGGAAAAAGCGATACGTGCATAACTATCAGCATAAAATGTCATAAAGGGTCATGTACTCGACTTTCATGGCATATATGACTTATGACAACTGAAAGTGTTTCTGCAGGATAGTTGATTAGCAAAATACATCATTGACTCTATGCAGAGCTGACTGCGTTTAATGGAAAACTGCGTGTTTTCCAAAGTATGAAAAGTTTGTTCCTTCAGCAGATTTCATTCTGCCAGCCAGTACAGTTGTGTTAGGTATAATATTTCACTGGCTATAAGGATGTCATTTTGGGTCGTTTAAATCACCTGGATGCACTGTCCCAGATTCCACTGGTTTACAGCAGCACCCAGACAGTGTGAACATCCACATTGTCTCAAGTAAAGCTCCTGCCAGGTGGGTCAATCCCCCCACAAGGTTTCCTAGTTACATGGGAGAGATTTCTGCTGACCTGACTTATTACGGTGATACCCACTTGCCACTCAAGCTGATCTAGATTTAATTACAGGAGAACCATCGTTGAACAATAGGGACCCGATTCTTTAATTAATCTGCAACATCCTCTTTTCAGCGTTGGGTCCCGGGAGCTGGTACCCAGAACCCAAGGACAGTGGCTCCAGGACCCTGAATAGAAGTCACATTCCATGAGGATGTAGGTTCCTAAAATGGATACATCTGTGGTATCTACCAACCACTCAAACCATGCATTTGTGTGGGGCCGCCATGGTTTGTTTTTTTTTTCCTTTAGGGCATCCCCTGTTGGCCGCAAATGACCACTACACTAAATAAATGAACAAGTTCCTAAATTTGACTGCCCCCCCCCCATCTGCCCCCCAAAAGCTGCCCAAGTTTGCAGAATTATGTTTGAAAGCCAATATATTCAGCTGTCAACTCTCCACCGAGACCAACCTGCCCTAAACCTGTCACCATGGCGATTAACGAGTCCATCCTCTTTCCCTCCAAACTCCCCCCCCCCACAATCCCCCCCAGCAAAAATAAAACACACACACACACACACACAATCAGCCCTGCTCAGTTTACCACAAAAACATACAGATCAGCCCAGGACATCCAAGCAACAGTGAGGTAAATCACCCACATGGCAACCTTAAACTCAGCAGTGGAGAGAATTTCCATCTGGGAGAACAAATGTCCAGTAATTCAAGTAATTCAGTAATCCATTTTATCTAGCGCTAAATCATTTCCGATTATTCAATCTTGCGTTTCAAAAAAATCCTTTGAGGTTGAATGACTATTTAAGTGACCCATCTGTCAAAGGAATCTTGCATGTTCACAAAGCACACTGACATGTAACACATTTCCTAAAGATAGCAAAAACTATAACCTTCAAATACAAAAGTCATAAAAATTATAAAAATCTGAGTGGGATTAAATTGTTGAAGGTAATTCATATATTAAACTGGGCAGGTTGGAGCCCGGGGTGTCACTGGAGATTTTGGGCCCGTGAAGGCATACTACACTGAGCCCCCCAAACCAGACCAATCCAATTATCTTCATTCATTATTCTAATGCTTGGAGAGGGAGATACCAGAGAATTATCACTGGCCCACAAAGTGTAAATGTGTACCTAGTGTACCCTTAGCATACATTTTCAGTCACAATGAGCAGTCAGGGACACGAGAGTAAACAAACACGCACCGCTGACACCATAGTCTCACCGTTCTCATCCAGCGAAAAGTCGTCCTGGGCGTAGCGGAACTTCTCCGGGCCGCAGGCGATGAAGACGTCGTCGTCCCCGAAGAAGTCCTGGAGGCAGGTGACCTGCGAGTGGGACAGGTGAAGATATCTTCAAGCATGCTGATGTTTAGCTCAAATCTATAATGACCCAACTGCAGATATAACAAGCCCAGCATGACCAAAGCTCACAAGTTAGTCAGATATTACCGAGGTGACCAACCCCAACCCTAACATTATCCAGAAGATTAACCCAAACCCAAAACTTATTCATATGACCAACCCAAACATTAGCCAGATCATTAACCCTAACATTATTGCAATGACTAACCCAGACATTATCCAGATGACCAACCCAAACATTATCAAAATGACAAACCCAAACAAAATTCACATGACCAACCCTATCCCAAACATTGCAATTCAGCAGAACCCTAACATGATCCAGATGACTAACCCAAACATAGCTGACTGCAGCAGTCAGCTTACCAAGAAACTCACCAGTCACTCCAGTAGAGATGGTTGAACATACCCCCCCACTCCCCTCGCAATCCCAGCTGAGGAGACAGTGTAGCATCTCGAAATGTACCAGTACAAAAAGGCTCCCATCAGCATTAAAATCCCATTTACATAAAAGGGGCCCTTACCCCTTCAGCGATTAGCCTAACAATGGGGGCGTCTGTCCCCTGGTATGAAAATGTTTTTGTAAGCACATGGATTCGCATCTCCTTGAGGACGGTTAATTGCTTGATGACCAGCACAGACCGGAGAATGACTTCCATCTTAGCGCTGCACTCCTGGGACCAGACGATCTGACGTCAGAACTTAAAGAATGCTTAAAGTCGAGCAAATGAGGTAAATCGGGGAGACCAAATGGACATTCAGAAAAGGAGAAAATGCTGCAATGAAGACATAACGGCAGACATGGTCATGCGGGGATGATCCAGACACCCAGCGGCCACTCCTGTGTGATTAGCCTCTGCCCAGCCTAACAGAGCTATTTATTGCCGTAGAAATGAGCAGTAATGCCCGTCTGCTGCATGCGTGTAAATTATAGGTGACACCAGCAAGGAGACAAAGACCCGCCCCCCATCTCCACAGACTGGGGGGGCGCATGACGCCCTAGAGGAATACATATTCATCGATTCTGGTTACAGCTGGAACATAAATAAATATGGCACATCATGGACAGAGCAGTTAATGTTGACAAATTCGGCCCGTGGCCCACCACACACAAGATGAGGTCCAGATCTGGACCGGGAAAAAAAAACAATTGCAAACCCAAGGAGCATTAATCCGCTCGTAACCTTGAGTAAGAAGCTAAACTTTTCGCAGCTCAGGTGAACGCCGTGTCCTGGTCTTCAGGACAAAGTACAATATGTCACGTGTGGTTATGCAGATAGATGGCTTCGCTGAGCCGGGACTGGAAATCGCCCCAGAGCGGCTGGGACACCAGGTCCTCTCAGACATAACTGCTCTCGCTTTCCTTCCACCTCTGTAGCCTCCAGGGTCTGGAGGAGAAGCCATTACTCCAGTAGCCTTACTGAGACTTGGCAGCGCAGACACGAATAGCTAAAACCACAAAAGACGTTATTTTACGCAACTGACTGCTGTGCTGGTCTTCTTGACGCATCTTAGACGGCTGAAAACTGAAGGCAATGTGTGTTTTTAGCAGGGTAATGATCCTCTTTGTCTTACCAAATACAGTTATGCACCACATAACGGCATCCTGATGATGGACGGACTGCATATATGACCGTGGTCCCGTAAGATTATAATCGAGCTGAAAAATCCGTGTGACCTAGCGACGTCGTAGCCGCTGTGATAGCACAACGCATCACTCGTGTTTATGGTGATGCTGGTGTAAACAAACACAGTATATGTGTAACATAAAATTCTGTGCAATATGTAATATTTGGTAATGATAAAAACAACCATGTTACTGGTTTAAGTATTTACTATACTGTACTTTTTATCATTATTTTAGAGTGTATGCTTTCTACATATAAATTGGTCCACCTTCTTCAGTACTTCTGTTATC
This sequence comes from Petrocephalus schoutedeni, assembly GCA_026780765.1. Lineage (NCBI taxonomy): Eukaryota > Metazoa > Chordata > Actinopteri > Osteoglossiformes > Mormyridae > Petrocephalus > Petrocephalus schoutedeni. The sequence goes on from JAODKL010000063.1 coordinate 2,453,380, forward strand.
TCTGAGTGCATTAGAACTCCCTAAGACCTGTGGGTTCATTACAGTTCACACTTTATACCTTGGCAATGCTTCGAAAGGGCTAAGCTATCCCTGCAAAGATTCGGGAAACTTCCTCCCAACAGCAACTGAGTAAACAGGAGGCGTTTAGAGCATGCCGCCTCAGTGTCCCAGGGCACTGCCCGGGGCTGGCAAGCGGCAAAGCCATGCGCGATTGTTCCCTGCCAGGGACTTAATCCCCCCCCCCCCCCCAAGCCCGGTTTCATTCGGGGGGGTGGGCTTGCTGCTCTGCCCCAGACTGTTTATCTTCCCACTGTTCGTCCGGAGGGAGGGACAACATGGAACCTGGTATTTTCGTGGTGGGAACAGGGGGGGATTTGTACTGTTAAATTGTTGTTCAATGGTGGCAATGCTATTAAGCTGTATTAGAACGCCGATTTTCAGGCATTCCTGTTGTGTGTAATCCTAACATTAGCCTCCATAATCACCCCCCCAAGCCAGCACACAATAAAAGGATGTTTGCAACTAATCTCATTGCAGCGTGACCCAGGACAGTGCCAGTCAGGCAGATGCGTTCACACAGTCGGGGGGGGGTCTGATTGTACCCCCCCCAGTCAACCGGGCCCTGCTATGGAGGTCTAACTGAACCATAGTTCTCCCAAGCGTCGATGGACTAGGTAGATAGGATTAGTCTGAATCTCTGTCTCAATTAATCATCTAGACCTGCACCATCCTGTGGCCATGTGACCACATCTCCAGCAGTCCATGTGCCTGAAGCCGATTGGCTGCTCTGTAGGGCCTGGCGTGACACGGACGTTTCTGTAGCCTATGGGCGGCTACCGTATTACATCATCCAGAAGCGCAGTTGTATTTTTGCGCACTGTAAAATACATCCCCAAGACACCTGAATAAAGAGACCTTGCGAGTATGGAAGGAGCATAAAAGGCAGCTGGACCACCCCTGGAGTCACCTAGCAACAGCATACGATAGACCATACACTCACAGGAGTGTATTTAAGGGGCCCCACGGTTCACCAACAGCACCCCCTACGGGCCGGGAAGGGAAGCTCCCTGCTCAAGCTCACTCCCTCTCCGCCAACAAGCTGCATCTTGATTACGCTAATGAATTCCACCCCTTAAAAGTCCTCTAATTGCTCTAGCTTAAAGAGAAGAGAAAGAAAGACATGGATATTAATGAGCTCAGGGCCGCGGCAGAGCCGCCTGCTGGCAAGAGGTTCCGGCAGCAAAGGGAGATGCTGATGGGCGCCAGGGTCTGTGCAGTTTATTCATTCGCCGCCCAGAATCGTTCCGGAATAAATACGCACTTTAAGGAGATAATTGAGACACCTGGAGAGACCCTGATAGATTTAGTAAGAGAACAATGCGGGGGGTGAAATCACACTCATTTTGCTGCTTTTAGGGATAATTTTAAATTCTGCGACGTGACAGCGTAAAAACGACTGGCGAGATGCTATAGGGGACGTGCATTCAAGACACAGGAGCTACAGCTGTGAATTAAAGCATTAAAAACTACCAAATTTATGCAATATTGTATTAAAGGAATTAATACGGTGAGGCATATCCTGGAGGAGGGGGCGAATGGAATCATGAGACAGGGAGATGGGTTTAAAAAAAAATGGCACTTTGTCACCAGAAGGGGGCGCCCTGTTATGGGTTTCGGCATCAGGTTCTCGCAGAACTTTCTGGGGTCATGGTGGGGGAGTTTTCATAGAACGGTAAAAAGTGAACTTCTGTGCTTATTGTTACGCGCCGCTGTCTGTTCGGCTCCGCCCCTGGCCAAGCCCACTCAGCTCGGCCCTTGCTCCGCCTACCCGTCCAGACCCCGCCCACAACTCCCCACAAGACCTATCGTCATTTCCGTCCGGCGGAAGTGAAAAGCCGGAGAGAAAGAACCTCATGGCACGTTACCAGTCAGGATGGCCATGGGGCGTTTTCATTGGGCTATAAGGGCAGAGGATTTTTAGTCAAGGTGGAACACGGATGGCAGATTTGCCCATTTTCCATCCCAGAACCACTCCGGAGAATCGGGGGCAACCGTGCGCCCGTGATGCGGTTTCCATGAAAACGGCACACGCCAGATGTAATTAGGAGGACCGTTTTTCAGCAGAGGCTGTGGTTAACAATGCGGAACACGCGCCCGAGCGTGGTCTCGTTGGGTGGCAGCCCGCTGGGCTTCAGGATCCAAGGAGTCCAGGCTTAATTTCACGCCCGCCGCATCGCAGCCGCGAGGAAACCCCAGTGCTGCACGCGGCAGCCGGGGGACGTGGGAAGAAGTGCAGCGATTCACAGGCCGCAGAGAACTGGTGGCCAGTGCTTTTGTGGTTCAGCACTAAGCAAACATCCACATGCATTTATGCACACACACACACACACACACACCTCTGTAAACACCAAGGAGGAAATTACTAATATAGGAAACACCCCACAGATTTTGATCTACTGACAATTACTGGATCAAAACGGGGATTACAGAAGCCATGATGACCTTATGTTTAAGATTGATGTATATAAAACTGACAAATCTACATGACAACAGAAGAGCAAGGCCACAAGACACCGAAGGTGGGAGGGAGCAATCTCACCCCTGATTGGCTCCCTGCCATATGACGCCTGCCAATCAATTGCTGGCAAAAAGAGTTGCATGAAAAACATTTAAATAATATTGGGGTGGATGTAATGGCTCCCCGATGGGCAGTTGCTGTCATGTGTTAGGCGAAGAGGGTCTCAGTAGCAGCTGGCAAAGAGGCCATTAGGGTATGTCCTCCAGGGACCCAAACGGGCGTCTAGCGGATCGCAGGTGACTTTGTTCCCGCCTCTTATGGGAATTTGCAGTTATTTTTCCCCACACAGGCATTTTAGAATTCAAGAAAAAGCTCTTAAGCCTTAGAGCATAAGGAGTTAGCAAAATTAGCATCGTCTCTGGGGAGGGGGGAGGGCGAGAACATGTCGTGTCTAGCAAGTGAGGTAAAATCGCAGCCAAAGTCTCAACTAGGCGTCAGGAAGGGAAAGTCTGCTGTTAATGCAGCTCTTTTGATCACTCCTTTAGAACATATGAGCCAAATTAAGGTGCAGAGCAGATGGCGCCCCCTATGGGGATCTGGGAAAATGATCTGGTCCTTCTTAAAAGATAAATAAGCAAAAACCCACGAGCCGTGAATGGCCATCAGAGACGGGGAGACAAATCAAACACAGATGTAACTGTCCTGATCACATGGTCATGATCACATGACCATATGGACACAGTGGTCAAATACGGACAGTGTAAAGGTTTCTAAGGGCTTTCACATACTGTTGGGTCAAAAACACTGAACAATTTAGGTCATCAACAATATTTCAAAAGGCTACTTAAACACAATTTTCCCATTTTAGTGTCACTATTGTCCTCATCTTTACATCACCACATACTGCCTGGTATAAATGAGGCCTTTGAGGACTGGGGCTTGAGAACCCATAATGAGTGTGACTGTTGGAAGCTGTCAATCACCCATTAGGCCATTTCCTATTGGTCACTATCAGACCCATGGGGTTACAGCAGGAAGTGACAGTGGACGGTGACCCACCGCAATCACTAATGAAGATTCCCGTCTTTTTCTAAGCATACGCCCCCGCTGCAGCCTGCTGTAATTACGCAGTGCAGTTGCCTCGTTTATCTCGTCCATGCGCATGAATTAACGACCCAAAAAGTCTTCCTCGTAATTAATTATGAACTATGATTAAAGGCTACTGTACAAAGTATTTCCATTACAGCACTAAGCCCTAGAATCATGTTATTGGTTTGCATGACTAATCTTTGCCCATTTTTTCTCATAAATGTGATGCAAATATGTCTCCCTTGGAAAAACTAAACATAAATTACCCCCCCCCCCAACCTCATTCTTGTAATCTCAAAACCACATTTTAGCATTTATTAATTTTTGACAGAGCATCGCTTTGGCATTACGACAGATTGTTTCAGCTGTGATGCCCCATCACAGGGCGGGTTCCGTGACCAGCTCCCCATGTCCCGTGAAAACACACAAAACTCCAGAAACTCATCACGACACTTTTCTGCATGATGACAGTGTGACAAATTCAGGAGCAAATTAACCAATTACATAACATAAATCAGCCATTGTAATAATAACAACCATTTTCAATAATCATGGCATGCCTATTAAAAATGTATTAATAATAAAACAGTATGCCCTAAGGTGAGTTTATTAAATCTGCTGCGCTTTGCCCTACAGCAGACGAGCCAGACACTAAGGAAACGGCGTAGAGGTTTTCCTCACTGCTCCATACTGCTATTGGCAGGTAAATTTACCCAAAATAAAGCTGTCAGAAGCCAAAATGCGCTTCTCTCCTTTCAGACGCTAATCTCCCTTTTTGTACTGACAAATGAACCCCGTTGCGGTATTGCGGTGGAGATTATGGTCATCGCCACCCTGATTAAGCTAAGATGTGGCAAAGAGCTTCTCCGCCAGACTGCAGGAGAAAACTCAGGTCTTCAAAGGAGGGATTACCTGGCTTTAAAGGTCATCGCGGCGAGACGCGTCTTCAGTTTCCGTTCCCTTTCTTAAAACTTTTGAAATCCGAAGCGCCCTCTTTACAGCCGAGCCTCGAGGGACGTGCCTCGATGGAGGCCCGCAGATGGTACAATGAAAACATTTGCCTTTGTAACTGTTCACCTCCGCTGCCTGCATTGTCATTGGCTGGGATTAAAGGCCGCCCAAGCATGGGGAATAATGGGCAGATATGGGGCGCCTCGCTCGGCCAGGTGGAGTCTCTTCTTTCTGTGGTGGGGGAAACACTCAGCCCACAAAAGGGGGCATTCAGCAGTTGTTGGCATTGATGAACTCAAAAGGAACACAGTGCATAATACTGGGGGGTAGGTGTTGACTCAAAGACTGGGAAGTGAGCTGGGGGACCCTGAAAACAGCAGGTCGGAAACCAACGCCCTACGGGCAGAAAGGCGCGGAGAGGAAGAGGAGCCGGCGTCCAGCTCATGCGGAATGCCGCAGCAGCTTTGTGAGACGGCGGCTGTTTGTTCTGGCCTCTTTGTACCGGGACAGGCCTTTGATCCCGCGCTTCTATGCCTGGGTCGTTTCCTCCGAAAAGGCCACCTCGTCAGGTGACACGGCTGGGCTTTAAGTGCTCAGCAGCCGTGACATCCCGCCGATGAAAGAGGCCTTTGCGACGTGCCGTCTGGACCTCTCAGAGGGACAGGGGAAGGACTAGGTGTCTGCTTCCAATCCCCCTTGTATCGCCCATTATAATCTTCTGAATAGACCGGGAGTGATGATGTCAGCAGAGGTTTGGGGGTGGGGCAGGACCACTGGGTTAGGGGGGGGGGGGGGGTTGAGGGGTTTAACAGTTTCACTGAGGTC
>JAODKL010000063.1:2460500-2489258 GCA_026780765.1 Petrocephalus schoutedeni
GCGCCCCCCCCCCCCCCCCCCCCCCCGGCACACACACACACACACACACACACACACACACGTGTCCAGCAGACCGCACAAGGTCGGGCGCCGATTACCCCCGGCTTGTTCTCAAGGGCGCCGAATGAGACGGGAACAGCTGGCTGCAGGTGTGTCTCGGGAAAGCCGGAACACCCGGGAACGCCCGTCTGCTGCTCCGATTCGCCCCAGCTCGCGGGACGCTTACCGGGAGACCTGGTATCTCAGCTGCACCCTGCCGCCGTCACTATCAGACACAAAGCGGGACAGGCAGCGGACGCGGAGAGCTCGCGTAGAGACAGAAAAAAACACACACAGAATCAGCATCAGTAGCCAGCTGGGATTCTTATAGGAACCACACATGCATTGCCGTTTGATTAATCCTTTGTATTTTCCATTACACTTCATCAGTCTCTGTTTTAGCTGACTGACAAATGATGACACTAGACAAGCTGCCTCCCACACATACGGGAGCATAAAACGCAGGCAGGGTCTGTCAGACACATCAGTGTGATTCTCAAACGACACACACACACGCACACACAGAGAAGAAGGTGGATGGTGGACACAGCATCTCTCCCAAAGAAGCACGCACCGGGACGTGCCATCCAACAGACCAGTCCATCCCTGCCTCTTTGTGCTGTGGAAGCGGTCGCCTAGCAACCAGTCACACCAGCTGTCTTAGCAGGATGGAATGAGAAAGTGCTGCAGTATTGGGGCGGAGAGGAAGAGCCTCACTTTGCCAGGGGAAAGGCACCAGCACCAGTACTGGCTGGGGACAAAGACCCCACCCTGCAATGCCACACTAATTGCTACATGAATCAGCACTATGCATAATAAATATATAAGTCCTTCTGAAGCAATGCATTCAATAAAGAATGCAGGACGCCTCGGATTACAAAAATCACCCATCACCCACACGCCCATCCTCAATCCCAACATGTTCTCATGTGATAAGGAGCATTCAGAGGTGACAGTTGACCTCAGATGCCACAGAAAACCCCCATCATGAGGAGAACAAGCGAAACCCACAGCCCTACTGGCGTGATCCTCCCTCAAGTCACCTTGACACCCTAAAGCTACGTGTACGTCTGCTTTGTGATGGACTAGCATGGATAGCATGGGGGGGGTTGAGGTGTTTCACAGTTTCACAGGATAAATTCCATGCCTGTACTCTGTGCTGCCTACCCAGGATAAGTGTTTGGAAGATGGATGGATGGATGGATGGAGGCACACACAGAAATTTCTTTACCATGCAAGGCGGCCCTCAGCCATTGTACCTGCAGAAAATCCTGGAAATGGCCCCACCCCCCACCACCCCACACACATACAGATTAAAAACAGCCTCCCCACCTCAGGGTTCACCGGCTGCGTTTTTGCTGACCACAACAAAGGAAAAAAAAAATTGCAGCACCACGCCTAAACCTGGAGCCCCCCCCAGCGAGGAGGGGAATCGGCTTATCCGTCAAAGGAGTCAAAGGGCCGGCCTCGTTTGGTGATGGCCACCCCGGGGACACATCCGTGATGGCGGGCGTTATCAGAGCGTGCCAGGCGCGAGGATTAGGTTGCGCTGGACCGTGTCTGGGGCCAGGGTGTGGTCGACCACCGCCCGGCGCTGCCACCACCGCCATCTTTGGCCCGACAGGAAAGGGCAAGAGGTGCACGGCTAGCACCTCTTTCATTTCCTTAGAGCAAATCTACTTTCAGCACCCCCCGGCCCCATGTGGAGCTTCCGTGGTGTATTATTGGACCCAGACAGCACATGGCCTGGCAACCCCGTGAGCCGTGTTTCCATAACAACATCCATGAACCCCTACGAAGCGCTTCCACTCCCACCTTTGTGGAACACCAACAAGGGGAAGCGAGGTATTGTCTCTGTCACCACTACTAATCACCATCAGACACACATTTTTAATTCCGAAATCGTATATATAAATATAGCACAATTCAAAAATACCAAATATTAAAACACTAGAAAGACCTGAATATTTAAGGTACCATCTACCGAAAGCAGAAGATTCCACAGCAATGTGGATCCGGAGTTAATTAAACATTTGCCTTCCCGTCATGCCTAGGGTCATCTATAACAACAGCGGGCAGGGATATTAAGTTTGACATCAATGCCTAGACTCGCAGCCTAGACATGGAAAGGAGTGATTACTAGATCACGCTTGGCTGGTGCTTCGGTGCTGAAGGGTGGTCTACCTGCCGATGTTTCATGATGACCTGTGGCTAAGGTAGCATTAGCATAAAGGTCTGATGGAAAGTCACAGACGGAGGCAAACCTTCTCTTTCTGCATCAGCAGGCTCTTTCATCACGTCCATTGAATGCTGCGGTGAGACTCGGTCCCATTTGACCCGCTTGATGTGGAGTAGAGGGAGGAGCAGACGAGCTCACAGCTCCTCCCGGCCCATACAGATGGTGACTCAGCTTTGAGAGGCCTTGTAAAACAACACGCAGCTCAGCCACATCTGAGGCTGTCAATTCCCCCACAAAACCCTTCTCGCAGCTGGCTTGGGACCAAGTTCACAGGCTCAGAATAAGCTAGGGGCTGAACCTGTCAGTAGAGCACTTTCCACAAAGTCATTCTGCCAGCAATATCTAACGTTATGCCATTTGGGCTAGCGGTACCGGTTGAGGCCCATGTGGAGCCCTAGCCAAGCTTCACCGCCAATGACTCCTGTCTGAAACAAAGAATTTGGCTTGCTAAGTTGGCACCCCCTTAGAAGATGGCAGTTTTGGCGGCCATTGGGTTAACCAGCACTTCCAGTTACCATGGACAATACTGCTTGTGTAGTTCTTTAATACATCAAATTAATGCACATAATTTTGGTTTTATACTGCTGGCAGGCTGCGTACGACTCCTGAAACCTGTTGGGGCCAAGATCTAATCTCCACTGTGTCAGTCCCACCCAAACAATTCATCCCAAAATCGGCACTTGAGACCCACCAGTATTTGTCACCTGGTCCCTTCACTCAAAGGTCCCGTAACGTGCTTTTAAACCAGGACACCACCTGTCAAGGGCCATAACGACGGGCATCCGGATGAACGGCCGAAGTTACGGATCGGTGGGGCCACTCAAAACACTCCAGCCTGTATCCGCACGGCCTTAAAAACGCCCCAAAAAGATGAGCCGCTTTTCAAATAGTCAATAACATGTTTATTTGTTCAACAGGCAGTGACCCGAGGCGGCTTTGTCATCTTACATAACTCGGCATTTACTGAAGAGATTCAGGCTAAGTACCGAGGCTGATGGAGGCCCCTGCTACGACCCTCTTGGGCTTCCAGCTATTTATTCGTGCAGCAGAATCCCTTACAGCTGCAAACACCAAACACACAATTCACTCTGGAGTCCAGCTTCAGCGTGTATGTAGAACGCCAAAGTGGGACAACAAGGTGTGCCCTATATCGGGTTTCAGCTAGTACCTCTGGAGCTTCTGAAAATGCCACAGGTCCTGCTTCTTCCTCCAGCTACTTAAATGAGAAATTCCACAAGTGACCTCTGGAAGACTCCTGTATAACTTACAAATCACAACTGCATTACAGCGGCTCCTGAGATTATGAGAGCCTGAAAAATATTAGTCCACCTACCACTTACATTTTATTTATTTATTAGACACTTTTATTCGAAGCGGCATACATTTTTGAGCAACTAGGGGTTCAAAGGCTCAAATGTGAACTCACTCTGCTAACGCTGAGATTTAAACTGGCAATCTATACAGGCACAGTGCCTGAACTATAACCCTAACTCTGTAATGGCACCTCTCAGAAGGTTCCTTCAGCAAACTATAAGGACAGCATAACATCTCGGCAATGTCACAGGCCTCAAGCAGCCGACACTTGTTGGGACGTCTGATTTTTCCGAAGAGTGGTGACTCCTGGTCCTGTCTGAAGGTCGCTCAGAGACAGCTGACGGTCACAGGGGCCTCCCAAAGTTCCCCGCTTTGCCACACCCTGACAGCTGCTCACACTACGTGGAGACCCCGGTGGGTGCCAAGTGGTGCCAACAGCGTCTGCAGCTGTTGACCATGTGACCACACCCAAAAAAGGCATCGACCAGCACCTACAGGCATCGACCAAGGCTGCGTCCAATCCTCTCTGGAGATGATATCCTGGCAGCATGGCCCACACATTACCAACACAGCCCAAACAAATCCCTGGAAATACAATAAAGTATCTTGTATTTTCTTATATTTGTATCCCTTGTAGATTATTTATTTACTAAAGTACGTTAGACCATGATTGCTGCAAGCCACTGCCTGTAATGCATTTTTACTGCAAGGATAAATCATTGTTATGTTATTTGCAAAATTATTCTCACGACAGTTTTAAACCCTGGGTCAGACGTGTTGTATAATGCATATCCTAAATTGCAGCCTTTGTGATTTGCTAATTGCATTGTTTAAAATTTCGATTTCGATTTGAAATCGATAAATCGTTCAGCCCTACTCGATGCCATGTATTCCACTCAGCCTTTGCCTTGTCACTGTTTACATGCGTACTGTGTAAATTTGGATTTTGCCTGAACTGTGGACAGTTGTCTTCAAAGCTGTGCACATTTTCTGGATTAGATAAAGATGTAGAAAGAAAGAGGCAGGGTGATTGGCTAGTTGGCCATAGAAATGTAAACCCGTAAACAACAGAGTCCACCTTTGCTAAAGGTGGCAAGTTCAGGTCCAGAAAGTACAAATCCAGATCAAGATTTTGTTTCTGCCAACCAGCCGAGTACTCTGTTTCTGTGTGTTCATACTGACGTGGTTGGTTGAAACAAAATCTTGGTCTGGATTTGTATTTTCTGAACCTGAACTATCCAACTCTGACATTTATACCTGTACAATGATGTCAGTAATTTGGGAAGTTTCATGCTGGCCTACAACTTCGCAGATGATTTTAACAAGTTTACGGGAATCGTATTAGGAAGAAAGCTACTTCAATAACGGAACAGAACAAAGTGCAAGGCAGCTCAGGACAGATGGGGGCACCACCCTACCTGCTTGCCGTCCAGCGTGTAGATCTTCTTGACGACGCCGCTCTCCAGCTTGATAGCCTCGGTGATGTCGTTGAGCACCTGCTCGAAGGAGTGTGCCGTCTTCTTGTTCAGCAGCACGCGCACGGCCTTGCGTGGCTTCACGCCGCTACGCATCACCGTCACCAGCTTGGGCCGCACGAATTCCTTGCTCTCCCTCATGTCGTTGTTGCTCTTGGAGCTGGTCATCGAGTGCAAGTTCTTCTGGCTGGCTGAGGCCTTGACGTTGACGGACCAGTTGGGGTTGACGTTCTTGGTGTAGTCCACCTTCTTGTAGTAGTTCTCTGAGGCACAGACGTAGCTCTCACCTACGACATGAAACCACAAAACATTGAAGCCCTGGACATATCAAAAACTCTCATCCTCCATAAGCAGATGAGGTCTGTTGTGCTTTCAACCAGGTTCTCCAATGGGTGCTCAGTAAAGTAAAGATTACTTGTCGAGAAGGCTGGACATATCAGTCTGTAGACCCGCATACCAGGCCCATCCCCTATCCAATAACCACAGTTTGGAGTGATTCATGGAGATCCTGTAAGTTTGGTGCAGGGAGCGGAAATGTGCAAAATATATACTAAACCAAGCTAACAGGGATTCCCAAGGGTAGTACACCTAATGCGCACACATTGTCAAATCCGAACATCGGCTCTCTAGCTCTTTCTCAGCTGGGGTTGGGGTCAAGCTCAGGGAGCACTGTGTTCTGTTTAATGGACATGTCCTTTATACCTCGACGACACAATGGCAACTTGTGAACCTCATTAGCAGCCGCTAATTAGGACACCAAGCTCCTGCTGTAGTGAATCAGCCACGTCTGCCTGCATGCACTGACAACCCCCGGTTGGTCTTTCCATGTTCATTACACGAGCTCTCCTCGCCCACGCTGACCTACTAAGTCAGTATGACAGAGAACCTCACTTATATCGACATTTACATTTAGCCGCTTAACTGCTCTCATCTAAAGTCATGCGATACAGCCCAATATTTTACTGGAGCAATTCAGGTCAGATACCGGCCCAAGGGTACCTCAGAGGGGCCCCTCCAGAGACTTGTGGAAACTACCTTAAACGCCCCAAATGACACTTAGCATGGTTTATTTTTAAAGTATCACCAGCTCAATAAAAACCGACTAACTGCACCATCTCAGGAGGTGTAGGCACAAACAGGCTGTTTAGAGGAGATAATCTTTAAAAACAACTACTTATCTCTCCCAGCTGAAGGCCATGCATTTTTTTGTGTGTGTGGGACTTAGCATGGTGTGTGGGTTTCGATGTAGAGTGAGATAAGTCCAAGACAGTGCCAATTACCAAGAATAAACGGCACAACAAATGAACCTGAAAATGTTAATCAAACATTCATCACCATATAAGACAAGAATTCTGTTACTGGCAAGAAAGGCAATTTGTGCAGGCTAGAACAACATGTTTCAACCTCGGGTTCTCCTGAGGTGCCCTAAATATCAGCACATCATGAGTGAAGAATTATGATGAAGCTCCCAGTGACACCACTGAACCATCACTCAGGTAAGATGCTCCTCCAGAGTTAGGAGAGAAAAGTTGACATCAGATATCTGAAATGAGTGCGCACTGGGACTTTTTCCAAACCCATGACGTACAAACGCTACGTTTGTTTTACTTAACACCTCCCGGAGATGTGAAATGTTCCTGGAGGTTTATGTCAGGCACGTTTTCTGAATTTAAAATTACTGCAAGATGCTGTTCTCGCTCAAACAAAGAGGTGGGAATCACACACAAGCCCGGGGAAGGAGCAGACTGAGAAAGCTGAGCCTCAAGGTAACCACATGTCCTGGGACTAAAGAAAGTAGGAGGTAGAACACTACACAGCAAATGGCTGAAGGGCATCCGGATGTCCCAGCAGAGACCTCGTTCGCCTCTTCTGCTCAACCCCGAGTATGAGAGTAAAAGGATGGACCAATAGCGTCTGGACGACGCCCCCTTTAGCTCCTCCACCCTGGGTGAAACCCCAGGTTCAGCTGCACAATATGATGTCAATGGTCTTACAATCATCCCTTGGATTCAGTCATATAGTGAAGGCTTTCCTACACACTCTATCCATTTTCAAGCATATATGGGTATCTGCCTGGGAGTCCCACGATCCCACAACCCGCAATCTCTGACTAGAAAACCATTAAAAAGCCAAACAACCATAAGAAATCACAACTGTGTCCCGAGTTACTTAGCTCTAAGTGGTTGAACTGTAACTGCATGATTGCTGGGCGTCACTGACAGACCTGCATCGTGGTCCTTTCAGGCAGGAAGCTATGTTCCAGCTGTCCTCCACTCCCCCCGACTCTGCCCCACCTCCCCCACACTCCCTCCGAAAATTTCCAGCTCCCCCTGACCCGAGGTGTCAGAGGCAGGGAAAAACAGGGAGTTATTAATCAACTCCGCCCTTCACGTGCTATGACAACGGTGTAGTGAGGGCGTTATGATGGAGTACTAAGTTAATTAAATTGCTGAAAAGAGGTTGATCAGTTGGGTTGTAAAACCGTACTATTCTCACACTGTGACACTCCCCCACTGCCTTTTGCTGGCCCCCAAGACCCTCTCTGGTGTCACATGGAGGACAGGATCATATAAATGTCACAAAGTGGGACAACGGTTAGCTTGTCTGTCCCCTCTGGCCCCTAACAGTCGCCTTCGCGACTCGTCAGAAAAGCGCTCTTGACCCACACTAATCCATTCTTGTGTTTTCATACATCAGAACAAATGAAGATCTGATAAGGTTGGTGGGGGGGGGAGGGGGGACTGGCACAAGGCTCAATTAAGACGGGTGCCGTGGGTAATTGAAAAAAACATCGGTGGGGGCACAGATGGTGCTGAGCAAACATGGACAGGGGGGGGTCAGACAAGTCAAGAGGAAGAATCGAATTAGAAGCTCGCAGAGAGGTATCAAAGTGCCACCCCGTTTAGGGGGGAGGAGCTCTTTGTCTCTGAAGGGACAGCTACCAGGCCGGGGATAATCCAGACATCTCACTGCGGCCCATTCTACACGTGCGCCAGTTTCTTTCATCCTTTCTTCTGTCCTTCTCTCATTTCTGATCTTATCACCCCCTTAATATCCCTTTCTTATCCATGTTTGTCCAATCATGCCCCCCCCCCATTCCCATCAGCTGGAGGTGTGAAATAATACCTCAAAACCAGAGCAGCTGATGAAAAACTATACCAGCAGGGCAGGGGGTTAAGGAGTCAGCCCTTTCAATATTGGCTGGGGGTTGAAAGAGTACAGATGTCATTCTTGTGCAATGATATCAAATTTTATTAAAGTAAATTGTTCCAGCGAGGCCAGTGGGGGGGGGGGGGGATGCCAGATTAACCAGAGAATGATCACCTTTTCATTGTCCTGGGCTAATCAAACCAGCATGAGAGCAATCATCCCCTCTGTATCAGAGTCGGGGGTACAAAGGCACTGGGATTCTCGTGGATCGAGTAGGGGCCACCAGAACCAGCTGCACTGGACCAGGTCGGGAGGTTTACAGGTTTTGCACAGAACAACCTTCACGTCGCTTAATCGCTTATGGCCAGGCAACCAAAGGTGGAGTACCCTACGGCATATCAAAGCACCTTAAAATAGGACGAGAGCTCCAAAGCAGGGTGGCAACTCGACTGGCACCACCCGTATCCTGCAGAAAAAGGGAGCGGGGTTAAGCCACTGTTTACACAGCGCAGGGAGACATCTGACACTGGAGAAGCCGTCCCATCGAGATGCCCTAGGCGGCCAGATCACGTGCTGCTGCTCCTGCAGTCGATTAAGGGACTGGGTGCCGGCTTCAGTGCCAGCTGTGCTTTCCACAACCATCCAGCGCTCTTTCTGGTCCCATTCCAGATTAGATCCAGTCCCTGGGTGGCATAAACGTAGCAGCCGAACAGCTGGTCGGGCCTCGGCACAGCCGGGAGGCTCAGATAACGGCACGGCGCCGCTCTGTAAGTCACCTCTCATAGATGCCGAAAAGATTGAGCACGTGGCCGACCCACACAGGAGAACCGGGACGTCCATTATGAATTCCCAATAAGATTCTATTTCAGCTGTACTTACACTGCTGGAGCTTGTCTGTGGGCTAAGGGCCTTTGGAGGCTTCAGGTCTGATCAAATGCCTGGTGTGAGATGCTGCTGTGTGGCCTTCAAAATACCTAACAAGGGCCCCACCGGCCAAAAATCTACAGACCATCAAGAGGGTCCAGATGCAGAGCTTGTCTGACAGAATCCCACAGGCATTCAAGGGAATTAGAGAGAACATAAACTATTGTTAATGACACAATGGCCTCTAGTATGACCAACACTGTGTAGTGTAAATGCTTAAACATGGATTTAATCACTGTTTTCAGGTTACAGAGCAAAGGGAGGGAGGACCGTAGCCAGTTTTCAAAAGAACAATAGTGGGACAGGGGTAGCAGCAACAGCAATATTCTGAGAAATCTTTCAATCATCGGCTGTGAATAAATAAGAAAAAAAAAAGAGAAGGGAGAACTGGAGAAGACCAGCAAGGTTTGAGAATATTAGGGTTAGGGTTGGTGAGTGGTTTCCATGCAGCCAGGCAGAGCGACCCACTGACTGTGAGCTGCTCACTCGTGCTAATCCTGCACACGAGGGTCCATTGGCGGCCAGCTGCTCCGAGGCGGGTCCGACTCATGACTAAACCCGCGGGTCTCTGGGCTGCTTAGGGAAAGAAACCCACTAACACCCCTCACCCCTCCCAAAGTGGCATGGTGCGTTTGGTCTTGAGCGCCGAGTAAACAGCACTCGATGCCAGCTAACCCATGATCTACTGGCCTTAAATACCCCTGCAAGAAGTTTAGAAATGTAGGCTAACATTCCTGTCATCACCGGAGCCCCAGACCCAAGCAAATTGTAGGGGCTCAAGATTTGATGGCTTCTACCATCACAGTCCCTAAACACCCCTGCCCCATTTGACTAATTTACCATTGCTACTCTCCCCCTGGTCATCAACTACAGAACCAGTCAGAAGTTTGGAGATGCCTACAAAGGAGAGTAATAGTGTCACATCACATGACCTGGTCAACTGACCTAAACATAGCAGAAATGGTTTTGGAGGAGTTTGACCAGAGAGTGCAGAAAAAGTGGCCAATGAGAGCTCAGCATATGTGGGACCTCCTTCAGGATAGCTGGGAAAACATCCCAGGAAGCCACCTCATGGACATGGCTTAGAGGAGACAGCAGGGTCAGCCAGTCGCTGGGGGAATTGGGGTTAAGGGCCTTCCTCAAGGACCCAATAGTGGGATCACTCTGCTGACCCAGGGATTTGAACCAGCAGCCTTCTGACTCCCACTCCACAGAGCTGCCCCCCCCCAAACAATTAAAAAAAACATTTTTTGTTTGATACTTCTGTTTTGGTCAGTGTCTAATTCCATACATGTTGTTTTATAGTTTTTATGTCTATAATTACTCTAAAATGTAGAGGACAGTACAAATGAGCCTTTTTACTGGTACCATATACCTGAATAAAGGCTGGAAACTCCTGTGCTACACTGAAACAAACGCTTCAACGTCATGGGCAGATTGCCCACCAGGCAGGGGGCTCAAGCCCTCTGAGAGGACTGGAAGCCTGGCCCACTCACCTTCCTCCAGCTCGTCCATGGACATGATCTTGCGGGAGCCGTCGATGGTGAAGATGAAGCGCACCCCTTGCGGCAGGTTGATGTGGTCGGAGAGGGAGCGCGTCAGGTCGGCGAGCAGCGCGTCGAAGGTGCGGAAGCGGTCGGCGGCCACCGCATACACGATGCCCTTGAAGTAGCGGTCGCCGTTGCGGTAGAAGCGCACCTTCTTGGCCTTCTTCTCGTTGGTCAGCGCCTGCAGCGTGCGCGTGCGGTAGAAGCTGCAGTGGGCACTGTGCGTGGGGCTGGGTAGCCCGTTCATGCGGTTCCCCCGCGGGGTGCGGGAGGCCTTGTCCCGCTCGTCGAAGTGCCCGAAGTCCAGCTCCATGGCGACCGTGGTCCGGGAGGGGTCCTGATGGCGGTGAGGAGGAGTGGTGCTGGTGAGTTCTGGAGGGTTTGGAAAACCTGGCAGAGGGAAACGGGACTTCCTTAAAGGGAGATTCGGGCGGCCAGTTCTTTATTTAAATATAAACAGAAACCTTCCCCTCTCATACCGATTTCTGCAGGTACAGGCAAACAAGTCAGGTAGACAGACTAAAGCACCAACTGGACATTACGACCATATTCAAAAATGAGCTTACTAATGCAAGGACAACATGAAGAGGGCTCCCAGCATCACCTATGTGATTAAATCCACAAAAAGGGCAGTGTGTCTCTGTGCCTCGGATGGTCGCCAGTTAAAATCTCAGAGTCGGCAAGGGCAAGACCCCTAACGGCTTCAAGGACCGTCTAACCCAGCTTTTAGTTGTACGCCACTCTGTATAAAAGTGTCAATCAAATAAAGAAATTGCAATGACCGCTTAGAATCTCAAGCAAAAGACCCAATTTCTCAAGGGAGGGGTGGGCTCAAATAAAGCAGCGACTTCACAGCAAGCCACCAAACCTCCAGGAGAGGCGCGCACGTCGGATTTTCATTAATGAACCCTGCCTGGAAGCGGCCTACTTCCCGACAGATCGCAGTAACAAAGCCATCATCTGTACCTTCCAGTAGGTCACTTTGTATGGGAGAAGTAAGCTCTGGGATTTCGCCAGGACCGGGAGCGGACTGTCCCCTGCTTCGCGACTGCCCTACATTAGTGGTACCCTTGAGAAACTTTTGTCTTGTCTATTATTAAAACCGCCCTCATTGGTCGGCTGTAGTAGTTAAAGCAGGAGGTTGGCACTCAGAGTAGAAAATATTTATACACAGTAGATGAAGAGGAGAACAAACTTCATGCAGACAGTCTCCTGGAGGTAGAGCGCGTCACATGCGGACACACAGTCATCTCAGTGGATCTTCTGAATTAATTACCATGAGAACCCCCAACCCACCAAAAAACCATCCTCAACATCTGTCCCAAACTCCCAAGGAGCAGCCCAGACAACCTCCAAACTGAAGACCATTTAACCAGGCTCTCCTGAAGTACATTTCTAACTAAAATTAGTTGGTGGGAAAAAACATAAGTACAGGTTATTTATGATGTCACTCAGTAGGTTGGGGGATTCAGAAAAGTACACTGTAAATTAAAAAAAGACACTATGTAAAAAAATTTTAATAAAAAAATAATCAACCTACAACCACACATTTGCCGACATTTATTTGAGTCTAATAAATATATTGATCCTAAATATTTATGCATATTGATGATTAAGGTGAATATGTACAGGATAAAAGTCAAAAGTTTGGACACACCAGGCTGCCTACAAAGGGAAGTGATAGTGTCGCAACACACCGCGGCCGAGAGTGCACTGACTAGGGGCACTTCACCATGCTGGCAAATATTCAATTTCGCACTACTTTTGTATATTGTGTAATTTGTATTTACACTATATTTCCACTTATATATCTTGTGCAATCCATGTGTGTGTGTTCATATATTGCCGGCACCTTAGCATCTGCTTTTTAGAATGCTGCTAACCAAATTTGCTCTGTGAACAGGGACAATAAAGATACTATTCTATTCTTATTCTGTTTTGTAACTGTTGCGTGCCATAGCACTGAATGCTCAATTACAGCTTTGTACCAACAGTAACCCAGGGGAGATTCTAAGATTTGGCCCTTTAGGGGGGCTCAGTTTGCTAATCTGGCGGGGGGGGGGGGGGTGTTGTCCTGGATTGTCCTGGAAACTTGTACAAAATGTGTACAAGAATACAGGCGTTAGAAAAATTATTTTTCAGGGAATGTGACACAAAAAATGGCTTGGCTGTCCTTCAAAATAAGGTCTACAGTTGCCCATGCGGGAATCATTTGTTAAATGATGCTACAAAGAGCCTCAGAGAGAGTAAATATTAGATTTGTGTTTACTAACCTGTTGAGTACTGTAGCACTTCAGATAAGTGCAACCACAGAACAGAGACCTGTGACTTTTACTTTACACATTCTCAGGAACAAAATTTGAATCTTAAATTTTCATACCTAAAAAAACAACAGAACCCAAACATAACAGTCAAATGCAAATTTGGGGACAAAGAAAAAACCTGATAGCAAGCGAAAATGAAAGGCGCCCAGTAGCACATGCCCTGCCATTTCTGACAAGTCTGCAGCGGGCCTGAAGTCAGACATTCGCTTTGGAGGCGGGAAACACACTTTGAAATCACAAGAAAATAAAGCATATCGAGTCAAATCAAAGACACGTTTTGTCCCGCAAAGACTTTTGATTGACTATCGTCTGGCTGCAGACGTAGCCCTCTTCTGTGAGGATACAGTGTCTCTCTTTTGTTTCGAAGCTCTGAAAGGGGTCCCCCCCCCCCCCACCCCAAGCACACACTGCGTTAAGCATTCAAAAAATACGACTAGCCAACGCCAATACTCCCCCCAAAGAAACATATGCCGCTTTTAAACAGAAGCAGACATTTTCTCACTTTCAGGCCCCCTTTTTGAGGGGCACATTAACTTCTACAATCTGTCTGATGTGGACAATGATTCCAACTTGTCCATTGTCCAACTCCAGCTGTGATTTATGTCCAGGCAGCTGGGACTTCAGTCGCAGAATCAAATACAGACTATTCATCGGTATTCCACCAATTTAGACTACAATACTGATGGCAATCCCAAAATTCAAAGACTAGTGGGTATACAAGTTGAAACTGAGGTGCTGCAGACATTTTAATCTCTAAGAGTTAGTAGCCAGTGATGCTACACAGATGTTGAGTTGGACCTGTTAAATTACAATGCGAATCCTGCCTCTTTTACGTCAAAATGACCTTTTCAGTGTAAACACGGAAGTCAATCAATACGCCCTATTCTCATTCCTTGCACACCATCATGATAGCTGACCATTTTCCTAAGACCATACGTTTTTACTCTACGCGCTTAAGTTTTCCAAGTGTGCTAAAAGACTGGAGCCCGCCGACGATGTCTGCCTGAGAGCCTGTCCCGTTGGGCGACTTTGGATCAGGCAGCCGTGCTTTGCGGCTGTCGGGATCATCGTTAGCACACGCTTCTACTCCTTCACGTTCCCCACAAACCCCAGGAGCTCCAGAGTCCCCTGACAGCTGCAGCTAGCGGGCGCATTTACAGGCCAGCGGAGCAGTACTCTGCTAACTCAACCGCGTTCTCCATCAAGCTCCTGATCAATAACCCCCCACCAGCCAATTCCCCGGCCCCGCCCAGGATAGAATCAATATCAGGTCCTCATTAACTCCCAGCTACTCTTTCTGATGGTAGTGGTGAAGATTCCGATTTCATATACCACTGGGCCAGGCGTGGGCAAACCTCTGTGAGCTCATTACATAACCATATGATTCATCAGCGTGGAAACACCAAATCTGTACCCGCCCCCCTGCCCCCCACAGAGATAATTCCCTCATGTGTATCCTACCAAACGGTTGAACAAGACATCCCAACCACATAATCCCTCTTTGTGCCAACCCACGAATGGTACCAGGACCCATGCAGGTTTCCCAGCAACCCCAGAGGGGAGTCACATGTCCCCAGGACACACATGGCATCAATGGACCCCGCAAAGCTTTTGACATCTTGTGACGAATGCGATTTGTCTCTAATACTCAATGCAGGATCTGTGTTAAATGCGATTGTTAATAACACTTGCCACTGGCAATGCAGGCAGAGAAATGCCAATTTTTGTTATTATTATTATTGTTAATAATAATAATAATAAATGATGATAATAATAACAATAATAATAATAATAATAATAATAAACACACACACACACAACCCAGCAGGTTAATGGAATAGAAAACCAAACAACTTATATGACAATTCCTTTCCTATGACTTTATTTACATAATTATAACATCCACCCTGGGATTTTTTATTTAAGCCGCTCTGGATGGCTGCAAATCCTCATAAAACCAGTGCAATCGATTTCCCTTCCGGCACTATGTACCTTATATACGCCCAGGACAGAGAGTAAAGAATCACTTACGCCCTGTTAAACACTGACCTGGGCTCCCTTTATTTAAGACTCCAATAAGAGGCCAATTCATTAGCACAAGCCCCCCTGGCTAAAAGAAGACAGCTTTATATCACCCATTAGCCCTTTCAATAAAGCTTCTGCAATTTGTTTAATCCATACTCAAGCCACATACGATAGGAATTCTAAGGCCAGGATGTTAGCAAATGGTTAAGAAGAATGAAGATATTTCAAGGTATTATCTTAACTACTAACTAATGGTTTTTTTTTATTGGATGCACACTGCATCCAATAGTGAGGACACTGACTTTACATACTTACGAAGACAACATTCCCAAAAGTTTCCACCTCCTCTTAGAAGAATAAGACCCTGAAGTCCCTGAATGCTGATGGTGGTAAATCTCCTTGTACAGTTACTCCAAACTGCCAAAGTTCTTGGGAATAAAGGCACATGATGCCCGAAGAAGATGTTCAAATATACTCCGGCCACCAGGCCCCGAAAGTGCCAACGAAGATCATAGGGCCCCTGAGGCTGAGGATGGACCCCCAACTGTCACCGCAGCGATGGATACAGCAGAAGGTGAAGCCAGTGCAAATTATAGGTGGCAGCTTAACCCCTATCCCATGTTTGGGGTCAGTCTGACCCCAGAGCATCATTAAACAGTAGGCAAATTTCACATGGGGAAATTATCACTGGAAAAGGTTTAAACTGGCCAAGTAAAGTGGGGCCAAAGTCCGGCTGTACCAGGGACAGCTTAGGCTTTATCTAAAATCTTCACCCCAGAGCCCCGACTCGGTGGTCCGGAGCCAGCAGAATTCAGCCAATCCTCATCCGGATCCAGCTCTGGCGAGCCCGGGAATCAGCAGACAGGAACACCGAACGGGCAAGGCAGTAATCAGGACCGGGGCCACGGAGGGTGCAATGGGGCTTACAGCTGGAGTTACACAAGTAGTCAGGTATCAGATCCCGTCATACCCACTGGCAGAACGCGCACCCACCCCGCAGCCTAAGCCAACCCGCACACCGCACGCGAGAGCCTCTCTCTGTGGTGGTACACACTGAGCTATAAAGCCCCCCCATCTCCCCCAGCTAGACAGAGGTCTTTTTTCAGCCCCCCCTCAAACCGGCACAGAGGTGTAGACCTCCCCTCCGACACGCGCACATGAGCAGCATCCTAGTCCATCTGCTCCTGAAGAAAGCGAGGTAAATCATGGACCCATGCAGGCAGGGAGGACAGTAATGTGGCTCGGGTTGGTACTGGTAGTAGTGTGTGTGTGTGGGGGGGGGGGGCTTCCATTGTTTCAGTAAGTGATCTCTGTCTCTCTGATAAGGCATTGATAAGTAAGTAAAGCAAACAAGCAAGGGTAGGAAACCCGACAAAGACCGTGTCAGATCCAGGCGAAAGGCTGCCCGCTGGCTTGTGTCACCGGCTGCCGCAGGGGGGGTCCGCTTCCCGGCGCACAATAGCCGCCCGTTTCTCCAAACGCGATCCGATACGCCGCAATCACGCCCCGCACCGGCGCCCGCCCGCCCCCCCCAGCCCACCTCGCCTGTCAGCCCACCAATGCCACCTTATGGCAGCATATGCGTGCTTTTGGGAAAGAGAACTTCAACAGCAAATAGCGACTTGGACCCGCGCAGCGATGGACCTTCGGGCTCCTGCAGGAGACCGTGAGAGGTCCTGCTTAAGTTGGGACTGCGCTGCCAACCACCTGCTCGTCTGCAGCCCAAGTGCCCTCCACGCATCACGCTGCACAAAGTCCGCTGCGGCACAGCACATGGCTTACAGGCGCCGAAGCATCCATTCACTCATTGATCAGTAAGCGCCTTTCTGGCCGGTGTGATCGCCGTGCCCGGTACTCACCAGGCTCGCCGCTGTCTTGGAGGGTGGGTGTGGATGCTGCAGGAGAGCCGAAGCAGCCCTTAGCGCCTTTGTCTGAGCCTCGGTCCGCAAGCCCTGCCTCCCGGTCGCCGGCGCCCGCCGGGTCCTAAAGCCCGCCCGGCCCGCGCACGCCGCTTTCCATGAAAGTTGACGTCATGTTCATATAGGCTTTTACTAAATCCCACAACAACAATGACAATAATAGAAAAATAAAATCCAGGCCAGATATTTAATAGTCAAGTTATTTGTGCAACCGGTTATTGTTTCCAGAATTATGATTCAGACTGTTTATTGTTATATTTTGAAAGCTTTACCTCGGTTTGCACATCGAGTAGTGGCGCAGTTTACACGGGCAGATTACGGCCTTTAAATAGCGCCCAGGGGTTAAAGCCTGATCGAAGTACCAGGTGAACCGAATATCTATCAAATTAGTTCGTGAAGGAAGAAAACGTGGTATAAGGACGAGGTGGAGAAAAAAACACGCGCGGACACCAAATGTATGCAATTCCTAGCGTTAAATGAAGGAGTCCTTAATCCAGACACTACATAAGCGTTTTAGTTTAAATGCTATAACATTTTTACATTAAATTCTATAGCACAGTCATTAAAGTGTTAGTTTGCTGATTGATTGCTGTTAGTTGGAGATTGTGTTTTGTTCAGTGTTATCTGTGCTGTTATGGATTAATGTACAGCACAAATAACGCCCTAACACACAGTCCCACGAAAGTTCTCTGCTTTGTAAAGATGACTTGATGGAGGGGGGGGGGGGCACGTATCGCTTTTTAAAGCAAGGGAAACCTTCAGACTGAGGTGACGTCAACCACATGGAACTTAACATGCTGCCTTTGGGACATGAAAGTTGGCGGTGACACCCACACACTAAAGGAAAACTAAAACTATTTAGATAAAACCCCATCAGTGCCTCACTGCTGGACAAACAAGTTCTGTCACAATAAGTAAATTCAGCTTTGCTCAGGAATATCAGGACAGCATAATTAAAACATTGTGAGCGGTAATATTCTTTATTTATATGAAGAAATATTTTCGGCAAACATTATTACTAGTGTGAATCCATTCACCCATGGAGATGGCTTGTCCAGCACAGGGCTATGGTGAATTTACAATTTACCTGCCCTGAGCTTCTTGGTATAAACTCTCACATGCAATCTCGAGACACCAATCCACATGTTTTTGTGCGACAGGAGGCGAGTCAGACACCGATCCACTATGCCTCCTCTGTGGCATAAGCCTGTAGTTTGCCTGGATGTGTGTGATGCACTGACCGTAAGAGAAAGAGAGCCCAGGTACACACCAAATGCCGTGGTCTGTATCCCACAAAGCACCTGCAGAATCAGGACCCTTATTATTCTGAACACACACTGACTTTGAATACATCATGAGAAACTTTATCAGGAGGGAAAACAATCGCGAAAATGAAATGACCCCAGTTTAGGCAGACAACTGTGGACCTTCTTTGAGGTTTCTGTTAAACTTTTTTGTTGGGTGTCCTACCATGACCCCTGGAGATTTGAGGGGGATTTTACCCAGGTGTCTGACAAATAGGCCCACTCTTTCAGAGAATCCCTTCCCTAAAATGTATCACATGCACCTGGTGGCCAACGCCCACTCGGGCATGCAGAACTATCAACAAAACGCCCAGCTGGTCACTGTTACCTTTTCAGGCCAATACAATAGCTGAGTGACACCGGAATACAGATAGCTAGTAAAATGGCTCAGAACCTGCTTAACCAGTGGGCTTGAAGCAAAGTGAAACTGGCTTGGGGGAACAGTTACGTTTTTGGCATGAGATCGAGAGATGTATGGTGCAGTCTTTCTAATGCATGCTTATGGTTTACCCACTGAAGGGACAGACTCTGAAGTAGTAACCTGATTTTTGACATTGTAGTGGAAGGCAGTCAGGCTTCCAGGGAGAACGGGGCTCTCAAAGTGGCATCTCTCCTAGTAATGTCCTGTCAGGGGGGTGAGAGAGAGCCGCACTGCCATCCCCTGATCAAATCCTTTCTGGGCCTCAGCTGCCGCTGCATTCCTCGGCCTTGGCCGCGCATATTAGACATGATTCTAATTCATACTGACCTCAGTCTTGTCAAAGCGTCTCTCAGCTGTCAGCCTCAAGCAGGACGGGCGCAGGGCGGTGGCCAGGCATACACCAGGGAGGGGTAGAGGCAAATTTAGACACGGGGCACAGGCAGAGTTTCTGGGGGGACAGGCGAGACACCACACAGAATGTGACTATGACCCAAAAAAAGTGTGTCACTCAGACGTGGCATCACAGCTTGAAGGAAACTTCAGTGTACATCTTGATATTAGGAGAACTTTGCGGTGGATATTAAAGTCCATCCATCCAAGAAGTGGCCACCTTCCTGGTCTGATTCTCTTTGGGTGTCTTTCAGTTTGTCACGTAAGCGACATGGATCTTCATGAGGTCCCCTAAGGATCTCACAGAGGGGTAAACCTTTGTTGGAATCGTTTGACTTAGCTAGCTGATAAGGGTCATCATCAAATATTCAACTATTGTGTTGTGTGTAAGTCTAGACAGACGGGCAGATAGATCATTATTTATAGTGCATAAAATATCTTGCATGGAATTCTCAGAAAAAAGTAGCATCATACTAATACCCATCCATCCATCCATCATCTATAAATCCATTTTCTGTAACCGCAGAGGCGGCTCTGGGGGACAAAGCCCCTAAAACAACATGCACGGCCCACCTAAATACATATGCTACTTGGGTCTGAAATAAATGTATTATTATCATTATTATTTACATTTATATATGTGGGCTAAAACTTTGTGTGCTGGGAACAGGCGAAATACAAACGTGAGCACATTTTCCTGACCGACTCTCGACGCGGGCAAATGCATCTGCCCCCCTAACAGAACAACTGGCCCCACCACTGTCTGACTGCTTATCCTTCTCAGAGTCACGGGAGCCTAGAGCCTATCCCAGAGGCTATGGGCGCAAGGCAGGATCATACTAATATAAAAGGCTTATTGTTTGTAGATTAATGGAAATCTAACAGCAAACTAATAAAATAAACATGTTCACATGATCTAGAACCCTGCTCCTGAAGGGGAAACTTACTGGGTCAAGCCGAAAGGGACAGTCAGCAAAACACGTCCACTGCAACGATTAACCTACTTTTACTTAAAGCATCATGCATTTCCATCAGACACATGCAGCTACACGCTCATGGGAGGTTTACTTCCACAAACATTATCGCTCTGAACTAGTCATTTTTCGTTCTGCCCTCAGAACATGTTTGTGTAAGTAAAATTCCCATGAGCCATTTGCACAAAAACACACAGAAAGACATGGAGCACCAGCTTCCCACTCTAGATCCTGATAGTAGGTGTCTGGCGAGCTGAGGGAGCACAGACAATCATATAAATTCAAGGTGGTCTCTACTCAGGTACCAATTACTCCAGGCATGGGGGAATCCTTGGAAAATCCGGGATGGGTCAAGGAGTAATAATCTCAGCGGAGCTATTTTTAGTGAGGACGTGAGACCTTCTGTTTGGCCTCGGGGGGTCCACTAACAGCAGGAAGCCAGTGCAGTTTTAATGATGAGTTGATTCTCAGGATGAGCCTATGAAATATGGCTTTTCTCAGGTGCTGATGTTACATGTGCTCCTGTAAAGGCAGAAGACTAATTGTGTGCTGTGGGAGTCAGCTACTATAGAATAGTGACACTTTTAGTAACAGTTTGGGGGCCATGGAATACGTTTGGCTGGGCCCGTGAAGCTGGGGGTTGGGGGGACTTGCTTGCAACCTTCTGATCATGGGTATAGGGTCTTAACCTGATGAGACCCCCCACCCCAGTGGACTGGAAATAGCCCCAGCAGTAGCTCTGAGGAGCAGATGTGACATCCAGGAACCAACTTCCTTCTCCACAAGCCTCCCCCTCGTCAGCCCCCTTGCAGGCAGACGAGATGTTCCGGACCTGCCCGGTAGTGGGGGTTCTGCCACATCTGCCCCCAGGCAAGACACCCCCCCCCACCACACTGTACCAAGTCACTGCCACCTTGATGTTCAGTTCCTGTTTGGCTCTTTGACTCATTATCACCGTCTGTCTCTGTGTTGCTTTCGTCACAGTGAAATGCTGCTTACATTTCGTATTACTGTCCAGATTCATGCATCCGCAGCTGGATCCTCTCATCATTGCACTATCTGTACTCAGAAAGAAAGAAATACACACCTTCGTGCATTTGCTAATTTTTCTATTACTATTAAAATTTTCGACCTGGCGTCAGTCTGCCTTGTGAATTGGTGCAGCCGCTATGACTTACGCACGGTGCCTTTCTGCCGAGTACTGACCGTTCAGGCGAGACGGACCCCCCTAAATACATCTTAGTTAATAAAAAAAAGCACTGAAGTGAATTAAGGCTGCTGAGCACGGAGTTGCCATGGCGACAGCTACACAGGGATGTAAACAGATGATTCAGGATGGTGACAAATCCTGGCAAGGCAGCACAGAGCTCTGAGAGGTGTTGGGGTGGGGGGGGTGCGTGTGTGTGTGTGTGGGGGGGGGCTGACAGGAGGGGAGCCAGCTGCCCGTGCCAAACGAGGACGGGGCGGGGGGGGATCCAGGGGTGTCCATGCTGAGCCCGACTGGTGGTCTGTCAGCACAAATCTGTCACGTTTGAAGAGCGCTGATTCACATCCCGGAACGGGGGGCGGTGGGGCTGTGGCTCATGTTCCGATTGTTTCTGTGCTAAATTAAGTGTAAGATAATCAGGCTGCTCTTTACATGCTTCATCTATGACCAAATGCTTTTTTACCTCTGATAAATGAAGGCATTGTTAAAACAAAACTGTGACAATATTTAGAATAAAAGCACCCCTGGTATTACAAGCAAACCACCAAAGGAAAAGACGACTTCCTAAAAGAAAATGTAAAAAAAAAAAAAAGACACCCAGCTCAGCAATGCTGTAACCCACAACACATCCGTCTGACTGGGCTCTCTATCATTTACCTGAAGCTGCAATTTTGACAAAAAATGTCAAAAAAACATTGTCTTGCAAATAAATACTATTTAATTACACTTCTTCAGCCACATGTTTATGACTATTTATCTGATGCTTTGTCGTCAATCATATATTTTTCAGTTCACAGATTTTGCTCAAATTTTTTCCGTTTAATTAAAAAAAATGCTTTTAACATTCAAGAGAAAAAAAACGACAAAATAAAACTGGGTTAGTGAAATATTTTGAAGCAGTATGACGTTTCTTCTCAGTATGACCACAGATAATATGCACGTTTGTTTTGCTGAATTTATCAGTTGTCTAATGATAAATATGTTTCCGCGCTGTTTGCTTAGAATGGTCGCCGTTAATTTGCTGTCAGTTCCAAAATGCTTAGAACATTTCAATTTCATGAATTATTAATTATGTCAGATGATTAATCAGATGTAAGTTAAGAGATTACCACGGCACACTCTGTTACTGTGCCAAATGTTTCCCATTACCGTGGTAAAAATACACGGTAAGCGCAAAACCTCATTGTTGGCCAGAGTGACGGGCTGACGCAGGAAATGCAGTGAGCTCACGCGCCGCACCGCCGCAGCACTAATGCAGCCACTTAACCGCGTGACCCGGCGCATCCACGTCCATCCGTCTGCCTGCGCTTAAGCGGGCAGATGCAGCCCCGACTTGCTGATGCAGGCCCTTCACACATCCCCGGCTGGGATGGGGTGGAAGGGGGAGCAGATCTGCCTCCCCCAGGTGATGCTCACCCACGCACCCTCACCTCCCGCCCCTTTGATACCATCATCTTCCAGCTCTCACGTTCCCAATCCGCCCTGCCCTTAAAATGTCGCAGGCAGGCGCGCGCGTACGTGCGTCTCTGATTACAGATGTCACTAAATGAAAGCAATGAAATACAGATTACGCAAATAGTCATTAGCCATTCACCGTTTTTACAGTAGGGACTCAGGGTTCCCAAACAAACCTGCGGGACGGGTTTGGGATGCGCAGATGCAAGCCGGTAAAGGCACCTGAACATGGCACGATAAAAGTACTGGGACGAGCACCGAGGGCTGCGTTAAGTCACCGCAATGCTCCCCCCCCCCTCAGATCAGTGTGCGCTTCAATCCCCCGCTTATGGGGTCGTCTGGAGGGCGGTGAGATGGACAGGAAAGAGGAGCGGCTCCCATCTGCCAGCGGGGTTCACCGTGGGTTCATTTTGCAGCTTCGGGGCATCCAGACTGGAAACAGACTACGCCATCACCCGCCAGTGCTCCCGCTCCTGCGGGCACGCCAGTCAGACACGCCGGCCTTTCACCAGGCAGTAACGTGTGCACTGTTTGCCAGTCAATTCTAACCTCAGTATCGGGAAAGCAAGCATGACAGTTTCAATTTGCGCAAAACATCGCAATGCTTCTGAAGGGGCTTTTAAATGCAGGTCGGGGCCGAAATTTAAAAAGAGAAACAAATATATGTGACCTAGATTTCTTTTATCCTCTCCGCCATCGCTATGGTTACCAGGCTGGGGTACCTTTTGTGCCGAGTCGCCGCAGCCTCGTTTCCCCCCGTCGTGCTGTAATGAGGGGCTTCGCGAAGGGATGACGGCGGGGGGGCGGGGGGGCGCTGTCAGGGCGCCTGCATCCGGACTGCTACTCCATGTAGCCTGGGAACGCCATAGCCAAAGTGATAGGCACCGCCAGCTACTGTGATTTCAGACTGCAAGTACCATCCCACTGAAAACATATACTTTGCCGGTGAACGGAGGACTTTACAAGGATTACCCCCAAATTAATCCGTCCAAAAAAAGTTTAAGAGCAGTTGTTAGTGTTTTAGAGAGCGTCTTGGCATAGACACCTTAATGATCGTTTTTAGACCTATTTGGACCAGCTTTTCCGTGGTTCCTTTGTTCCGCCATCGCGTGCCAGTGCAGTTATCAGTGCTTGTTAGAAGAAAAGAGTGCTAGCATTTTTTTTTATTATCATTCTTTCAGTGCTCTTCCATTTCATCGCTTCTCTTCATTAAACCGCAACGCGCAGCGACATAATCTTACACAGCTGGCTTTCCAGAAGGACTCATCCACATGCATGCGTGCTGGAGCACGCTCGCGGGACCTCGAACAGCACGAGGAAACAAAAGTAATCATACAACAGTTGTTCGGAAAAAAACTCATGTTTTTGTAGTCTGTGCCACAGCAAGCTGAATACATCAGATATTCATCATCATCATCGTCATCATCATCATCATTATTATTATTATTGTTGTTGTTGTTAGCGGTCAGTCAATACATGTTAGTAAGTCAATTTGGTCTTTGGAGCATTGCAATTTCAGAAACGAAGACGTAAATAACTGCACATAATTGGGATGTCATGCAACATAAAACGCGACCTTGGACAGCATCAACCTCAGATCGAAACTCTGCTTAGACTCTTAGACTCCTCTTCTAAGTGCCTCTGAGACGTACCATTCCAGATATTCCCCGGCCTTGTGGCGATTGCACGGGACCGTTTCAAGTGCTTTAGGACAACTGTCAGAATTCCACACAACAAACCTGCACGACGGCTCTTTCACCTTACCACGCCAACTGTCCGGAACGCACCCAATGTATTCCACAATCTCCCTTTCTACACGCAGTGGTAATAGTTAAGGAAGGTCTAAGATCGCCTGGTGCATGGTCGTGGGTTTTTGTTCTCCCATGATGGGTGCAGTCGCTGGGTTGGCAGGTTTTTAAACAATTCATGATATACATAGTAATAGCCTCTACTTTGCAACAAAATCTCACCGAAACATTTACACTGTGCCGCAAAAGAAAACTGACAAGTCAATAAGCCTAGTTGCTGAAAGCATCATTAGAAGCACACAACAGCCACAAACGCAGCTATATATCTTGTGATATGTATTTGCGGTGTTATTTCTTATATGACATTTTGAGGGTAGGATGTCCAACTTGAGAAAACAGGCAAACGAATGTCAGTAATCCGACGTACCTTTGCGCAGGTCGCGGCGCTCGCCACATCGATGTGATTGGCGCGCCATCTGGCGGACATCCTGAATTACGTCCCTCTAGTCTTGCAATTACTGCTGCTATTGCAAACATGTCGATATGGTGTCTGTAATGAATCACAGCCGAGCCTTCAGACTGCAATTACAATTTTATAATTAGTATAGTAGTAGTCGTAGTAGTAGGAGTAGTGATGATAATAATGACAATAAATAATAATAATAATAATAAAAGACCAATAATAATGCAATAACAATAATCCTTACATTCTCCGTAATCGCTTATCCTATTCAAGGTTGCGGAGGCTATGGGACAAGCTACGGAACAAACCTAGATGGGGCACCAACCCTGCTCAGAATAATAATAATAATCATTATTATCATAGTCTGGTCATATGGTTAATCTTACCAAATTATCCAGACATACAGGAGTACCCCAGACTCCGTTTGATCCCTCGTTTTGCTTGCACTGTTTGACTTCTGCGTTCACTGCTCCCTTGCTAGTGCTTGGACGATACGAGCTTATTAACAGGTATGTGAAAAGATAGTTTGAGGGCTTGACATTTCAAACGGGCAACCGCGAAAAAAAACTACGTGTACGTTGGCAAGGGAACCATGAGCACTGCATGGAGATGGATGTTTACTGTCTCTGTCCGAGGCATTTTTTTTATAAACCTGTCTCAACGTTACCAAGCCAGGGCGCTATTCATTAGCGCCGCGAGGACACACAAACGCCCTCAGGGGAACCGCAGGACCTAATTCCATAGATCCTCCTCCGTCTCCCCTTTTCAGCAGTGTCAGAGAAGCGTCCCCCGTCGCCTCATTGACAATGGCACTCGGCCGGCCTGTCTGCGGACCGCCAGGGGCGTTGCGATGGCGATGCACGCTTGGCGACTCTCCTCTCCGGCTTATTGGACAGCTGCATGCTGCTCCAGAGCCATCCACGGCGACCGCCAAGTGCCGCATACGCCTATTTTATTCCTTTTACTATTACAACTACCGCTATTATTATTATTATTACTATTAGTAATAGTAGTATTGCTGTTGTTAATATTGTTATTATTATTGTTGTTGTTGTAATATTTTTACTATTACTATTCACTATTAAGTATTTATTTGCTCGTTTGTTTTTACATGTTTCTGTAACTTCTGCTTGCATCTATTGCTCTTTGCTGTGCTATTGTGGGTTTTATTAATAAACTTTAATTTGATCTGACCTTTGACCATTTGATTTTGATTTGAAAAATCAAAAAAGTCACGGCTCAAAAAGAGCCACGGACGTCATAACAATAAGAACATGCTCAAAATGGCATGGGGAGTTTGTACTAAACCCCAATTTATATCGACAGGGGGCGCTGGAGGGCAAGCTTGCCTTGGGTGCCACTTGGTTGCTTTGCAGAAGTTTGGCATTTCCAGGGAAGCCAACGAAAACAATTTTAACATGAAAGATCCATTAATCCATTTTCCATGACCGCTGATCTAATACAGGGCCAGGGTAACACAGAACAGTGCAATGCGGCAGTCCCGCTCCGCCGATCCCGATAACCGGTGCGTCACGTGACTGGGTGGCCTGCGTCAGCCAGACACGCTCTGCCTCAATTAGCTTTCATCCGCCCGTCCGCATTGTGACCAGGTCCATTAGCTATCTACCACTTGTCCCACTAGAACCGACTGGAGTGGGTTTAACAGAGACACGGATATATTTTAATATTAATTCACGGTTCCTGCGTTTAATCAAGCATCTCATTAAAACATGAAACATAGGACACGCTACAGAGATTGAGGCAGGTTAACCCTTGGGGGACAAGCCCCACCTGAAAATGTCCCTTTCATTAGCCCTCGTGCTCCTTCCCTGATCTCAAACTCTAATCTCCATACCTTTCCTCCTCCACCCCTGGCTTTCTCACCCAACTCTGCTCCACCTGATACTACTGCATCCTTGTTTTTATCCATTTAAAATCCTTTCTTTATCATAACCCCCTGGCATCAGTCTTCCGGGTGGACAAGTGTTGCTTGGCAGGTTAGACTGCTGTTTTTTTGATCGGAAGGTTGTTGGGGCAAATCCCAGGGTCAGCACAGTAGTTTCAACCGTTGGGCTCCTTCTCCACTGGCTGCCTTCCAGTACACATGAAAGATAGGGCTATTTTGGATTCTCAGTTACTTCTGAGTCTGTCCCTTCAGGGGCATTGTGTGGCTTAGCAAATTCGAATGCAATATGATCAGATGGTTGCTAATTAAAATCCCATGGTTAGAAAAGTGATTTGACCACTGAGCCTTTTATCTAGGCCCTTAACCCCTAATTGCTTGAGGGACTGTCTCGCCCAGGTTCTTCATCGCTTTGGATGAGCACCTCTGTTAAATAAATAAAATGTAAATCTTGCTCTCTCCCTTGCTGCACTTTAGCACAGATGTTCCATACTTTGACAGAACTGGTTTGAGAGCAGTCTAAAAAAGTGGTAAATAAGACTGCCTCTATCCGAGAATAAACCTGAACTGCACCCATCTTCTACTCGGCAAATGCCTCAAGTTTGCAGCTTTTTTACCAGCTAGAAACATCAGGGGAGAGTTTATTTTCTGAAATCTTTTAATTAGCATTTCTTGTATTACACTGCTTAAAAAGCACACATAAAAAACCCTTTATTTCCCCAGCAGACTATTAGTGAGATTGTATTCTAGCCTGGGTTTTTCTGGACCCGTATTACAAAGTATTTACTGATTGAGTCTTTAAGCACTTGTGTAAGTCGCTCTGGCTAAGGGCGTCTGCCAAATGCTATAAATGTAAATGTAAATCAATACCACACCATGTTTCACTTTAGAAAATTCCAGAAGAAATGCTCCTATTTATCACCGGTGCCTAATCAATAGCTCCATGGGCTACTCCATCTTTGCCTTCAAAAATCTCAAACCAAACGTCACCTGAACACTCACATGAACATCCAGGCCACCATAATTATTGCCCAGTTCCTCACCACCTCTTTTTTCCTCCTGCTCCTGCATTAAGTTCAGCCACCCTACAGTGACCACCCTGCTTGATTGGCTATTATGAAGATCTGTTAACCTCTATTGGACTGTAGTCTTTCCCAACCTCTTAGTTAAATCATTGATGCTTCATCCCATCCTCTAGAATATGGCCATTGACAGTGCTGCCTTATTATGGTCTTTGCAGCATCTGTGAAGCCATTACTTCCCTCAGAAGCTCTGACTCAACCCCCATTTACAGTAATCAGTGCCATATGCAGTTCTGGGCCCATTTGTCTCAGTCTCCAGAAAATTATTTCTCTAAATACTTTTAGTGATTCAGTCCCACAGCAAATTTATGGTGGGTTGGGGGGGTGGTTGTTGTCCAGTATTTCTTTAGATGGCACAAGGCAGGAGTGGGGTGCTCTATCCCATCAGAGGGCACACCCTGGTAACTCCAAATAACAGCATGATTTTGGACTGTGAGGGGAAACCGGAGGAAACCCCAGGACCACATAGGAGGGACATGCAAACTCCACATAGAGAACCCTAGCAGGGTGTGAACCCAGATCCCCAAGGTGCAACCCCATCATTTAAGGTCATGTCAAAAGAAGTGACAACTTATATTAGTGATATTTGTGTCTAAGTGTAAGTGAATGAATGAATTCCCGATTACCATCCGATAATCCATACAATAAATTATTTACACTATTAAGAATGGTCTGTGTTCTGCTTATTCTGCTGCATTTTCTTTAAGTCTAGAGTAATCTCCATGAAGAAAAAAAAGTCCTATTCCGAATCTTATGAAACTGCAATACCAATTTAGTACACTGTAAACCCGGATAAGTTCTACTAACTCAAAAAAATTGAGGCAACTGATTGCCGCTATTTTTTTAAGTTTGCAA
>JAODKL010000063.1:2501313-2519913 GCA_026780765.1 Petrocephalus schoutedeni
CCCCGCCGTCACATCACCCCACCGCCGCCGCCGCTGTCAAAGCCCCTGCCGGGACCGCGCCAGTCGCCGACCGCCGGAATATGCGCAGCCGTGCCCGGGACTAGCCGCGTACGCCTCAGGATTGCTTGCCGGTTCCTATCCCACGGTGAGTGAGCCTGCAGCCGGCCCGATCCTCGGAAGGTTCGCCTGCAGCATCCCTGCTGGAGCCGGGAAGCCGGCTGCGGGTCGCCCGGGAGCGCGGCGCCGGATCCCGTATGTGTGACAGGCGCCCCGGTGCCTGTGATAAGGAGCCCGGTGCGCGTTGCCGTGCGGGTGCCGGGGAGCCCGGTGCGCGTTCCCGTGCTTATGCCAAGGAGCCCGGTGCGCGTTCCCGTGCTCATGCCAAGGAGCCCGGTGCGCGTTCCCGTGCGTGCGACATGGCGGCCGGTGCGCGTTCCCGTGCTTATACCATGGACCCCGTAACGGGGGAGCCGGCGATGCCTTTCTGTCTCGGCCTGCCTGGCCGCCATACTTGCAGGTGTGTCCTGGCAGCAGTAGCGTAAGAGCCGGCCGCTCCGGTCCTGCCGGTTAGGCGCGTCCCCCGGGGGTGTTAACGGTGCAGCCTGGGATGGCCGGGCCCTGTCAGAAAGCCGGGGCTCCGCTGTGTGCGCCTGGCGGCTCACACGGGCCTCTCACGGGGCCCGGCGATGATGATAATGATTATTATTAATTAATAATTGTTATTGCTGTATAGTCGCTTCATGTCACTGCGATGAACATCAGTTCCTTCTGTGCTTCTAGTGAATCTCACACCAGACTCCATTAAGCCCTCCTTTATAACCGGAGCGTCCCGCACAGAGGTGTGGTGAGGTGCGGTCCAGCAGCTGAAGGCTGCCTCTGTCCATGCAGTGACCTGCGGTGTGTGTGTGTGTGTGTGTGTGTGTGTGTGTGTGTGTGATGTCCATCAAGAGTGAAGCCCTGAGATCGGGACCCGCTGTAGGGACAGGACCTCAAAGCGGGGCGTGGTCGCCCAAAGCCACTGGCGAATTTCCCGGCTGTTATGAACAAAACTGCTCTGACATGCCAGGAAAGATGGTGACAATCAGGAAACCCACAGAATTTCGCAGGCATCGCTTTAAAACAGAAAATCATGCTTAATCATGTTGAGGAAATCTTTGTGTTTCCCTCCTTAGCAATCTAAAAGTGTGTGGGTACATCGTACCGTCATGTGGAAAAAGAGAGTTTAGTTATATGGCATTAAAAATTCACCTGGTCCTTACCAGATTCTAAAATTTTACTTAAATGTAACCTCATGTGTAAAACAACACATAATAGATTCCAGAGTCACTCATTATTTAAGAAAAATGAAGCAAAAATGGAGAAGCCATGGGTGGAAACACCTAAGTACACCCCATGGTTCAATAGCTTGTAGAACCACCTTCAGCCGCAATAGCTTGAAATAATTCTGTATGACTATCAGTCTATCACATAATCATGGTGGAATTTTGATCCACTCTTCTTTACAGCATTACTTCAGTTCAGGTGTGAGGGCATTCTTTAAGGTCCTGGACTTTGACTGGGCCATTGCAACACCTTCATTCATTTCCAATCACTCTCTTGTAGATTTGCTGATGTGCTGGGAGCATTACCCTGTTGCATGATGCGATTGGACAGATGGCCTCACATTTGACTCTACAGTACTTTGGTATACAGAGGAGTTCATGTTCAGATCAGTGACTGCATGGTGCCCAGGTCCTGTGGCTGTAAAACCAAATCATCACCCTTCCAAAAGTTTAAGTTAACGCTACCTTGTAACATGGTAAATGAAGCCTGTAGAGTATGAGATGTAGTTGGGTTTTTTGCAGTTTCTCTGAGCATTGCTTGGTCTGATCTTGGGGTGAATTTGCTGGGACGTCCACTCCTGAGCAGACTGGCAACTGTCTTGAAAGTTTTCCAATTGTGCATAATCTCTCACTTCACATTGCATTTCGGCTTTTGTTCAATAACGACACTGCCAAATGTCACGTGCTGTTCATCTGAAGTTGTATTTATTTAATTTTAACACTTGCTAAGCACCTAGTGGATTTTTTATTTGCTTATTTTTGTTATGTCCTGATCTGTAAAACCTTAGAATGGATGTACGTTCTTTTTCTCCTGACTGTAGCCGTTTCTGTGTGACTCATCGGCACAATCACGCAATGTCACAGTCGTCTTTGTCTGGAAGTGTTGACTCGAGCAGAGTTGCGTATCCATGGGATTCTAGTGAAGCTGGTCACTGAGACGCCCCTCCAGGCAGGGTGACACTGGGCGCACTGCGGGGCCGTTGTGAAAGAGGTGTGAAGCAACTTGACACTGGGTCTTGGCATGAGGCCCGGGTGTTTGGTGTCACTGGGCGACCCATTTAACAAGGATATCCCCCCCCCCCCCATCCCCGACCCGACCCTACAGTTCTTGCGTCCTGCCAGGGCCGCTCCACCATGGAGGAAGCCCCCCCCGTCAAAGAGCCCCCGCCCCTGGCGTCCCACTTCACCATCGGCACCGTGTCCGAGGAGAATTCGGAGGATGAGATCCTGGGCAGGACGGAGGTGCCGCTGGAGGACAAGGAGCGCTCGCTGTCGCCGTGTTCCGTCAGCTCCGACGGCCTCTACGAGCCGGGCCTGGACCACCTGGACGGGCCCCTGCACAACATGAGGTCAGAAGCGCCTTCCTGTACATCCCTCGCCCTTCGCGGGCCTCCCCGAGAAGTCCGTCGCGCAGACCGTGGGTGTGTACGCTTTAGTCGCAGTGCGGCTATAGGTCAGGCTGGGAGTGGGGGGCTTCATTCTGGGCAGGCCAGCCGTTTTGTGGCCCCCTCTCTGTGCTGGATAGGCTGCCGCTGCCCCCTGGTGGTGAGAGCCCAGTGGTGCTTCTCTGCCAAGGCCCTGTGTGTGTGCAGCTTCTTCTGATAACCTTTAGGTCAGCTGTTCAAACCCAGGTCTGAGGACCTATCAGCCAATCAGTTGTCTAATTAGTAACCTAGTTACCCTAAAAACCTGCATACACAGCAGCCCTTTCTGGATAAGATTGCCCACCCTTGGGTTGGGCTGTTTAATGGCCTGACTGCAAATGACTGGGTAAAAGGTTCCAACTGAGATATCCTAGTGCCGTCGTCCTGCTAAGCAGGTTTGGATGCTGTGTCTGATCAGAAGGTTGTTGGTTCAAATCCCAGGGTTCTTGGTGTAATTTCAGCACTGGCCAGCTGAGCTGTCCTGGCTTTGAATAAAGGTGTCTACCAAAAAAAATTGCAAATGTAGGCTGTAAATATTTTATTGAAAGCGCCTGCTAAATCTTGCACAACCGGGCAAGCGTTTGTGAAATTTTTTTTCCTCCGTTACGAAACAAAGGATGACATGAGCTCTCTTCCGGCTGAGCGGAAGCCGCAGGAGAAGCTGCCGGTCGGCTCTGCGTCGTCTGCCGATGCTTCCTGGTGAATCGCCGGCAGGGGGCTCCGGGGCCCCGGGGCCCCCGGGCGTGGGCCTGCACGGGATAAGCAGGCGGATGGATGGGTTATTAATAAGGCCGGGTTGACTTCCTGCTGATCCTCGGCTGACAGTCCACGTCGGCCCGTCTGCGACCTTCGCCTCGCTGAGGTTTCTGCGTGCCAGCAGCCTTGCACTTTATCGCATGTGCCGGTGCCATGCAGATAAGAGCAGCGTTCGGACGCCTTTTGCCAAAGCGGGCGGGTCAGTCAGTACCGTATGGCCAGCGGCGCTGTGGCTGAACAGTGCCAGGTGGTGGTGAAGCTCCACCTACTTGGCAGACAGCCGTCCTAAGGGGACGGGGTGGGGGGGGGGGTCAGAGGTCGAGGACGCTGATCGATGGCGTGATGTGAGGAGGCGAGTCTAGCTCGCTCCTCGGTTAATCCTGATCCGTGCGCGTGGGACGCCTGCTCACACCTGTGCTTCTCAGGCCCAGCATGTCCGGCCTGCACCTGGTCAAGCAGGGCCGCGACCGGCGGCGTATCGACCTGCAGCGCGACTTCACGGTGGCCTCGCCCGCGGAGTTCGTCACCCGATTCGGGGGTAACAAGGTCATAGAGAAGGTGAGTCTGGGGTCGCGGGCCCGGGGGCCGGGAGGCTGGGAGGTCCCGGGGCTGTGGTGGGTGACTCGCGCATCTCGGTGCCCCCCCCGCAGGTGCTCATCGCCAACAACGGCATTGCCGCCGTCAAGTGCATGCGTTCCATCCGCCGCTGGGCCTACGAGATGTTCCGCAACGAGAGGGCCATCCGCTTCGTCGTCATGGTGACCCCCGAGGACCTGAAGGCCAATGCAGGTCGGTGTAGGGGCAGCAGAGGGCCGGCCTGGGGAGCAGTGAGGGCAAAAGCTGACCGTGACTCTGATGTCCGCGTGTCGTTTCGCTTGAAGAATACATTAAGATGGCCGACCACTACGTCCCCGTGCCGGGGGGCACCAACAACAACAACTACGCCAACGTGGAGCTCATCCTGGACATCGCCAAGCGCATCCCTGTGCAGGTGAGTCTGCCAGGCCTGCGGGGCCTGCGGGCTAAATGCTAAAGGCCAGATCTGGTCTGTATACACATGGTGACCTGTACCCCCCCCCAAGGCGGTGTGGGCGGGCTGGGGTCACGCCTCAGAGAACCCCAAACTCCCCGAACTCCTGCATAAGAACGGCATTGCCTTCATGGGTGAGTCTGCGGCCTCTCCAATCGGGCCCGTCCTCCGCCGCCAGTCCCGTGAGTCTTTACCGCTTTCATGTTTACCCCCCCCGCCCCCTGCCTTCAGGCCCCCCCAGCCAGGCCATGTGGGCTCTGGGGGATAAGATCGCCTCGTCCATCGTGGCCCAGACGGCAGGGATCCCCACGTTGCCGTGGAGCGGGACAGGTAAGCGGCAGGTTCACGCTCACAGTCCGGAGCGGCTCCGGTTGCGGGCGGCCGCCGTGTCTGACGCCTACCTCTCCGCAGGTCTGACGGTGGAATGGACGGAGAGCGACCAGAAGAAGGGGGTCGTCAACGTCCCCCCCGAGCTGTACGAACTGGGCTGCATCCAAGACGTGGAGGCGGGGCTTAAGGTAACCACGGGCCGTGATGTCACCTTAAGGTCCCGCTCGACACAATCACTCACTGGTCTCCCGGTGACAGGCGGCAGAGAAGGTGGGCTATCCGGTGATGGTCAAGGCCTCCGAGGGAGGCGGTGGCAAGGGCATCCGCAAGGTCAACAGCGCCGACGACTTCCCCAACCTCTTCAGACAGGTACGCCCCCCCGACCGGCGCGGAAGCCTCCTAAGCCCCTCTGGGTGGTGGTGACCCTCTGCCGGTGCCCCCCCCCCCCCAGGTCCAGACGGAGGTCCCGGGCTCACCCATCTTCGTGATGCGGCTGGCCAAACACGCCCGCCACCTGGAGGTGCAGATCCTGGCCGACCAGTACGGCAACGCCATCTCCCTCTTCGGCCGCGACTGCTCGGTGCAGCGGCGTCACCAGAAGATCATCGAGGAGGCCCCGGCCACCATCGCCACGGCCGACGTCTTCGAGGACATGGAGATGGTGAGACGAGGGGCTATAACCTTCTCATTGGCCAATTATATAGTTTGAATCGGTGAGTAACAGGGGATGTGGGAGCCAATCAGCTCTGGCCCAGTATACACTCCTGTTCTTAGGTCTCTGTGGAAAGCTGTTACGGAATGTCGGGGGGAGGGGACATCTTGACGCAGCGTTCTGATTGGTCGGCGAGTTTTGATTGGCTCGTTTTGATTGGCTCCCGTGTTTGCCAGTGTGCTGTGAAGCTAGCCAAGATGGTGGGCTACGTCAGCGCCGGCACGGTGGAGTACCTGTACAGCCAGGACGGCAGCTTCTACTTCCTGGAACTGAACCCGCGCCTGCAGGTGGAGCACCCCTGCACGGAGATGGTGGCGGACGTCAACCTGCCCGCCGCCCAGCTGCAGGTCAGCGCGCGCATGACCGCGTCTCCCTTTACATGGCCGCAGGATGACCTGTGATCGAGTGACAGCGGGCACTCCCCTTGCTATAGCATGGCCCTCTGTCAATAGCCAACATGGTTGTATTCCCTCTAGCCGGGCTGGCCCAAGACATAAGCCAATTAGTGACGACTTAGGGGCCAGAGGCCACTAGGGGGCGCCCCATCTGATCAGCCTGTCAGAATGGGAAGCAAGGTGACAAATGACAACAAGGTTAATTAGATTTCACTTAGGGCTACAAAAATAGTTGGGGTGGCCCTGCCCTTCTGCCCTGCTTCCCTGATTCTGCCAAACGGGTGGCATTCCAAGGAGAAGGACCAATCAGCGCAGTCAGCTGATCAGATCTGTGTGTGTGTGTGATCCCCCTGCAGATCGCCATGGGAATCCCCCTCCACCGGATTAAGGACATCCGCATGATGTACGGCCTGCAGCCGTGGGGCGACACACCCATCGACTTCGAGGGGCTGTCCACGCACCCCTCCCCCCGGGGGCACGTCATCGCCGCCCGCATCACCAGCGAAAACCCAGACGAGGTGAACCGCCCTGGGGTTCTGAGCTGGCTTCTGACATGAGGGCCGCGTGGGTCTCGGACAGGTCCGGGGTGGGTTCTGACCGGCATACCTTACGGTGGAAAATCAGTACGACTCGCATCTTGGAGCCAATGGAAAAGCGCCATTAGACGGGTCCGGGGTGGGTTCTGATACAGGGTCCCGGGACAGGTTCTGACCCGGTCCTGACGCGGGCCTCGCTGTCCAACAGGGCTTCAAACCCAGCTCCGGCACAGTCCAGGAGCTCAACTTCCGCAGCAACAAGAATGTGTGGGGCTACTTCAGCGTGGCGGCGGCGGGGGGGCTGCACGAGTTCGCCGACTCCCAGTTCGGCCACTGCTTCTCCTGGGGGGAGAATCGGGAGGAAGCCATCTCGTGAGTGGAGCCTCCAGGCCTCGCGGTGTCTCCGTCTGACCTCGGCACCTTCGCTAAGGAAGCCGCTGTGTTCGTGTTCCTCCAGGAACATGGTGGTGGCCTTGAAGGAGCTCTCCATTAGAGGGGACTTCAGGACCACAGTTGAGTACCTCATCAAGCTTCTGGAGACGGAGAGCTTCCAGCACAACAGCATCGATACTGGCTGGCTGGACCGGCTCATCTCCGAGAAGATGCAGGTAGGTGCCGTGCGTCACCACAGCGGCGTGCGGGCCTTTGACGGCACGTGACCCGTGTCCCCTTTGGCCACGCAGGCCGAACGTCCCGACACCATGTTGGGCATCGTATGTGGAGCTCTGCACGTGGCCGACGTCAGTTTCAGGAACAGCGTCTCCAACTTCCTGCATTCGCTGGAGAGGTACGGGCTGTTGCCATGGGAGGGGTAGGCCAGTAGGTGGCGCGATGGTTACAGGACGCCGGAGTGGTCCATGCACTCTCCCTGACCTCTGACCCATGACTTGTGACATTCCCGCAGGGGTCAGGTGCTGCCGGCTCACACGCTACTCAACACCGTAGACGTGGAGCTGATCTACGAGGGCACCAAGTACGTGCTGAAGGTGACGCGGCAGTCGCCCACCTCCTACGTGGTGATCATGAACGGCTCCAGCGTGGAGGTGGACGTGCACCGCCTCAGCGACGGAGGCCTGCTGCTCTCCTACGACGGCAGCAGCTACACCACCTACATGAAGGAGGAGGTGGATAGGTGAGGAGGGCAGGGATGCCTTCCTGATGCTCATTAATATTCATAAAGGAAGTACTGCCTGATTGGCTGAAGAATAAGATAGTAGGGTATGGCTTATGAATATTAATAACGGGAGCACAACCTGAATGGCCAGTAAGTGGGATGGCAGGGGAGGGATCATTAATATTCATGAAAGTGCTGCCTGATTGGCCGGGGAGTTGGACGGCAGGTCAAGGAACTGTTATGTGATTGGTGTGGCGAGAGGGAGCATGGGGAGCACGGGCGGGGCCATGACGCCCCTCCCTCCGGCAGGTACCGCATCACCATCGGGAACAAGACGTGCGTGTTCGAGAAGGAGAACGACCCGTCGCTGCTGCGCTCGCCCTCGGCGGGGAAGCTGATCCAGTACACCGTGGAGGACGGGGGCCACGTGTTCGCCGGGCAGTGCTATGCGGAGATCGAGGTGTGTGTGTGTGTGT
Organism: Petrocephalus schoutedeni; assembly: GCA_026780765.1. Taxonomy (NCBI): domain Eukaryota; kingdom Metazoa; phylum Chordata; class Actinopteri; order Osteoglossiformes; family Mormyridae; genus Petrocephalus; species Petrocephalus schoutedeni. Next base: position 2,509,409 of record JAODKL010000063.1, read on the forward strand.
GTGTGTGTGTGTGTGGGGGGGGGGGCGTTGGACGCGGCCTCGCTCGGGAAGGTGTAGCATGGCGCGTGCGCACCGCCCCCTGCAGGTGATGAAGATGGTGATGACGCTGACGGCCATGGAGTCGGGTTGCATCCACTACGTGAAGCGGGCCGGGGCCGTGCTGGAGCCGGGGTGTGTCATCGCCAAGCTGCAGCTGGACGACCCGAGCCGGGTGCAGCAGGTAGGGTGGCCGCGGGCCGCGGGCGAGGGGGGCTCGCCTGGGGCCGGGTCGCATGACCGCTCCGGGCCGTCTTCCGTAGGCGGAGCTGCACACGGGCGGTCTGCCCCAGATCCAGTCGCTGGCGCTCCGAGGAGAGAAGCTGCATCGAGTCTTCCACAGCACGCTGGACCACCTGGTCCACATCATGAGTGGCTTCTGCCTGCCCGAGCCGTTCTTCAGCAGCAAGGTGAGCGAGTGTCGCCCCCTGCAGGCCTGGCCGAGCACGCGCCGGCATTTCCGCATCCGACGTAAGTGTGTGTGTGACCTCAGCTGAAGGAGTGGGTGGAGAGGCTTATGAAAACCCTGCGAGATCCGTCGCTCCCGCTCCTGGAGCTGCAGGACATCATGACCAGTGTTTCCGGACGCATTCCGCCCGCCGTGGAGAAGGCGATTAAGAAGGAAATGGCCCAGTATGCCAGTAACATTACCTCTGTGCTGTGCCAGTTCCCCAGTCAGCAGGTGAGTCCTCCGGTCGCCGTGGGTCGCCGTGGGTCGCCGTGTGTCGCCGCGGTCGGGGTGGCCACTAAGTGTGCGACTGGCCATCCTTCCCAAACCAGATCGCAAACATCCTGGACAGCCACGCTGCTACCCTGAACCGCAAGTCTGAGAGGGAGGTCTTCTTCATGAACACGCAGAGCATCGTCCAGCTGGTGCAGAAGTGAGTCACTGGGGGGCGTGGCCCGGCAGGGATCGGCGTGTGGCGGCTCCTCATTGGTTGGATCCTTATAGCTAGGCCGGTGGAGTCCGCTCACTTTGACGCGCCACTCTCCCACAGGTACCGCAGCGGTATTCGCGGGCACATGAAAGCAGTAGTAATGGACCTGCTCCGGCAGTACCTGAAGGTGGAGATCCAGTTTCAGAGCGGTGAGAAGCAGCCATATATTGGTAGTGATGGCCTCCCCTGGCCAACAGAGGTTCCTGTGTTAGAACTCTTGAAGTACGACTCGGATCATATTAATACCCCCACGCTGGTCCCTGCCAGATCCTTAACCACATTATCTGACCGCCCCGTCCCCCCAGGACACTATGACAAGTGCGTGTTCACGCTGAGAGAGGAGAACAAGGGAGACATGGCTAATGTCCTCAACTACATCTTCTCACACGCCCAAGTCACCAAGAAGAACCTTCTAGTCACCATGCTTATTGTGAGTCTCCCTCCCCACAGCCGTTGTGCTCATATCTCGGCTCTCATTCACAGTCACGCCCAGGGTGACTCAGAGGCCTGGCATCTCCCACAATCCCCTTCAAAGTCTACAGTGACTCTGTTCTCAAACCTCCCAGGACCAGCTGTGTGGTAGAGATCCCACCCTGACAGAGGAGCTCATGGCCATCCTGACAGAGCTGACTCAGCTGAGCAAGACTACCAACGCTAAGGTGTCGCTGCGAGCTCGGCAGGTACGCTGCGGCCAGGGGGCGCCCAACAAGGCCACCAATAGTTTGGGGTTTTGCCAAGTTTTCTGACAGATCCAGTCCTGTCCTTGTTGGTGTTCAACACTCCCCCTGCCATCCCCAGGTGCTTATCGCCTCTCACCTGCCCTCCTATGAACTGCGACACAACCAGGTGGAGTCCATCTTCCTCTCTGCCATCGACATGTATGGCCACCAGTTCTGCATCGAGAACCTGCAGGTAGGGCACCCTTCCATGCTTCTCGCAACCCCCCCCCCCCCCCCCCCCCCCCGATCTGGAGGGGGGGCCCACCGTGATGCCTTGATGGACGCCATCTCTTCTCCCTGACAGAAACTCATCTTGTCGGAGACGTCCATCTTTGATGTGCTGCCCAACTTCTTCTACCACAGCAATCAGGTGGTCCGGATGGCTGCACTGGAGGTAAGGGGTCCTGACCTAAGCCCCCCCGTCCCCTGCAGCCCTGAAAGTCTCCAACTGCTGATCTGTTACATAAGGCAGACAGCGTGGACATGGCTGTCTCCTGTAGGCCAGTCTGGTCCACGTTGCTAACTGGCCCTGATGGTCCATGGTTCTCGTAGCAGTTTGTTGGGTCTGATCCCCCGGTGGTCCCGCCCCCAGGTGTACGTACGCCGCGCTTACATCGCCTACGAGCTCAACAGCGTTCAGCACCGGCAGCTGAAAGACAACACCTGCATTGTGGAGTTCCAGTTCATGCTTCCGACCTCCCACCCCAACAGGTACCCACAATGCACTGCGGCACAGCCGACGGAGGCAGGGTGGAGACCTGCCGGTGGCAATGTGACAGGGGAGATGATGCTGCTCCTTGAGGTTACGTAGGAAACTTGCATCAGTGGCTAGTGCTGGGAAGGACTCTTCCTTGAGGAAAATGAATTGCAGTAATGGCGCCTCCTACAGGCCTGGAGGACCAGCATCACCCCTCTTTAGTTTATGTACTAGACCACGCCATGTTGAATTTGACACAACAGTAGGAGGCCAAAGCAATAAAAATCAGAAGGTATGTAAGACCAGATCTTGGATCATCTCAAACGTTCTCGCCTGACGCTCCTGCCAGTTCTTTGTCAGCGAGGAGCTTGGCATCCAAAGGTTAAGATCTAATCCCTGCTGCCCCCCTCCCAAAGGGTAATGGGCTATAATGTTAACAGTCTGAGAAGTGATCCCAAACTAACTTACTAAAAGAGCACCTTGCAGGGGGTCTGTGCTGCCCTGCGCCGGTCTGCCGCCCCTGACTTGTCCTGTCTGCTATCTGCTTTACATCTCAGCAGGAGCCTGGCTCTGTATCTGTTGCCTATCCTATGCCCCCATTCTGTGTGTCTGCATCTTAGTGTAAAAAAAAAAAGGTGGACTGGGAGTAGGTGAGGATGAGGATGTAAGCAACATAAATGCATGATGAAGAGGAGGGGAGTGGCCATTGCTCCTGTGCTTGTGTGCGGCCCGTTGGGGACCCGCTTGTCTCGCTGGTACCTGCGGGTTTGTGGTGCTGGCGCTGACGGACTGCCGTAACCCAAACCCCCCCCCGCGACTGCTCCTGCCTTGGGACTCGGGCTGGCTCGAACGTAGCCCTGCTCAGTCGATCTGTGATCGATTTGTTTGGACTGAGGCGGCGGGCCGCACACAGCACCAGCGATCCCTGGCTGCCCCCCCTGACTTGTGCCTGCCACTAACCGATGAGTAATTAATGTCGTTTGATTGCAGAGGGAACATCCCCACATTAAACAGGTACTGTACACTTTCCTTCTATTGACCTGCAGGGACAAGGGGCTTTGGCTCCCCCTGGAGGGCAAACCGCAGACTGTCAGACGCAGTTGAGATGGGGCGGGGGGAAATGCCCCAAGCTCCCCGGCTTTGTGTGGAGGCTATTTGGCACCTATATTAATATACTTGGAGATGTTAGGAGAGGTACAGCTAATAGGTGATCGTGTCTCAGGGGTGTGTACAGGGGGCCGGGCCACTGGCTCAAGCTGAATGCTGATTGGCTCCCGGAGTACCCCATCCCCGTCACTCACTAATTGGAAACGTATCATTGGCTAATGATAAGATTAGCACCTGTGGATGAATCATGGCCCCTCTTCCGCCCCCCCCCACCTTAAATCCTAGATTAACTCCCGCCCTCCCTGTCTGACCGTGCTGCTGTTTGTAGTTCGTGGGTAGTGTTCCTGCCAGCAACCAGCCCTTAATGGGAGCAGGTTGACACCAGCATAATGCTGCAGAATGCTGGTGTGTGTGTGTGTGTGTCTGTGTGTGTGTGTGGGGGGGATTATGGGTAATCTGTATGTGTTTGTATGGCACGTCCGTGTCCACTGCCCCAGTAAATTGGTAACATTGGCAGTACTGGGGACAGACAACATCTCCTCCCCCACCCCCCGGATCATTGAATTACGCTGCCACCCTCTGGGCATAGGAAGTGGTGCAGGCAGTTGGTGGACTGTCCAAATTTAGAAATGGACCTCCTGCCTATTCAGTATTGTTTTTCGCACACCTGTCTGTGGTGGTATTGGACTCCTCACGCCGTCCCCAACCTTCCTGAGGCACAGGTAAGGGTGCGATCCTCAGACACGCTGCTGTAAGCGCTGCTGTGGGGGCACCAAGCTGGCGGCGTGGCTGAACCTTGGCCCCCTGCTGACCGCCTTCCTGTCGTGACCCCAGAACGTCGTTCGGCTCCAACCTGAACCATTACGGCATGGTGCACGTGGCGAGCGTCAGCGACGTCCTGCTGGACACCTCCTTCACGCCGCCCTGCCAGAGGATGGGCGCCATGGTGTCCTTCCGGTCCTTCCAGGATTTCACCAGGTAGGCTTCCTCCCGTCTTCCGGCTGTCGGTTCGAGGATGTTACAGGTGCGAGAGGGAGACCGGACCCTTCCGGTCGGACTCCCATAGAGCGATGAGCTCTAAACCATATGACTCCTCTGCTACCGTGCCTTTTTTTTGGGGGAGAGTCTGTAGCGGGTTAGGACTCTGTGCCTGCGATCGGAACGTCGCTGGCTCGAATCCCAGAGTCAGAAAAGTGATGTCACCGTTGGGGCCCCTGAGTGAGGCCCTAAACCCTCGATGTCTCCAGGGACTCTTACCCTGCTATCTCTTAAAAAATAATTCTGTCTCACCCCCACCCCATTTCAGGAACATCAGCGACGTGATGAGCTGTTTCTCCGACTCCCGGCCCCCTAGTCCCACCTTCCCCGAGGGAGGGAACCCAGTGCTGTACGGAGATGACGACAGCAAGGTGTGAACCACTGCAGCTTCAGCTGTGGGGTGCGACTGGCGCCCTCTTCTGGCAGGGAGGGCAACGGCACTGGACTTTAAGCGATGAAGTGACATTAGTCACTGGAGCCGTAATTACACCGAACGAGGCTTCATGACACCTTAGTCTTTCCAGCGCTTGACTAATTAAGTCCGCTGGGAAATGAAGAATGGAGGCAGACATTTATGGAAACAAAGAAAATTAAAGTTTCATGGCGGTATTAATCAGGGAGATGGATGGATATTAGGGGGCGGCCAGGAGTGGGGCAGGTGTGTATGTGTGTACCCGGCCCTCGTCCTGACGGGGCGTGCGTACGCCACTCTGCAGGGCGTACGAGACGAGCCCATTCACATCCTCAACGTAGCCATCAAGACTGATGCAGACATCGACGATGACGGTTTGGCGGCCATGTTCAGGGAGTTCACTCAGTCCAAGGTGAGGCCACGCCCCCCCCCTCGCACCCCATGCCCCCCCGAGGCGCCTCGTGCACTGACGTCTCGTTTCCGCCCTCTCCAGAAGTCCGTGCTGTTTGAACATGGCATCCGCCGCCTGACCTTCCTGGTGGCTCAGAAGGTGAGCCTTTGACCTTTTACCTTTGACCTTTGACTGCCTGCCCCCGCCCCCCTCAATTCTGAATTGAATGGACCTTATAAATCAAAGTCCGTGTCTTGCTCACTGATTGACCTTTTAATTAAGCTAATTTACTTTAGCTCTCCCGTGTTGTCCTCTCCCTGTCTCCCGCCCCTCGCCGACCGCGGCTTTGTGGTCTCAGGATTTCAGAAAGCAGGTGAACTGCGAACTGGACCAGAGGTTCCATGTGAGTATGCCACCTCCCGGGGTGTGGCGTGCAGTGCTGGGGGAGGGGGGGGGGGTCGCTGTCGCTACGGTAACCCTGCCCCCCCCCCCCCACAGGCCCAGACCTGCACAAGCTTGGGCTTAAAAGCTGGGAATGCCGACACCTTTTTGACAGGCTTATGTTTTTATTATTATTATTTGTTTTTTTTTTCTGTTCCTGCTCATCATGTGACAATATGCATGAGAGCCTATTGGGTGGCCCGCGGTGGCAGTCACATGATTGTATGTGAGGGTCTTGCGGATCTTTAAAGCTGTTTGTGATGGGTGGAGGTTCCACATCACGTGACTTTCTTTTATTGTGTGTATTTGGAGAGTGGGCGAGGGAGAGAGAGGGCGCTTACAGAGCTGATGTTTTACTCGGCTTAATGATAAACTCCCTAAATGGATACAAGCTCTCCTTTCACAAAGCACTGGTATAAATTACAGCTTTGTTTAATTCCCAAACCTCCGGTCCGGCTTCCCCATTGAGCTGTGCTGCTGCTCGCCTTCCCCATTGCACCCTGAGCAGGAAGCCCACCTCCTCCCCCTGCTGCCCGCTAACGCTCCCTCTGGGGTTACCGTACCCTGCCTAAGCCCCGCTGAAGGCACCTTCGCACCTGGGTCATGGCCAGACGCCCCCTTCTGTCCCCCCCCGGTACTGCGCCATAAGCGGGAGGCTTCTGACTCCGATTTCTGTCTTTATCTTCGCAGAGAGAGTTCCCCAAGTTCTTTACCTTCAGAGCCAGGGACAAGGTGAGTGCCGTTCTCTCCTTTGCCTGTAGGAGGCGACAAACCCTTTGGCATTTATACCACGCGATAGTGTCTGGCTCATGATGGCTAACTGGAAAACCATTTGCTGTAAAACAAACAGATGAACGGAGGCACGGATGGACGCGAGAGACTATTTCAGGTCTTATGATCAATGAGGACATTTCACCTCCCCCCCACCCCCCACATTCTGTAGTTATCCCACTAAAGCCTGTACCACTAAAACTCATTACAGTAACGAGCCTTAGTAATTAAAGGCCCCTCTTTTAATTATAACCCCCCCGAGGGCATGGTCACCCATTAATGAATTCTGATCATCATTTATTTCAATTTGTCCGGTGTTCTAACTGTGGGGTGGTTTTCTGGAACTTGGAGAACATCCATGGGTTAAGACCTATTCCTCTGGCCTGTGACTCTTTGTCCTGGTACAGTGGTAACCAAGGATGGAACTAAGTATTAATTAGTACTGGGTGGGTATTTGGTTGGCACTAACTTTGAACTGGGTATTAAACTGGCCCTGGGCACTAACTTGGTACTGGCCACTAATTTGGTCCTGGGTGTTAATCTGGTATTGGATATTAACTTAGCTGAGTCTGTGGTGAAAGCATTTGGGTCTCAGATATGGTGACATAAACGAGAGGCTCGCATCACCTGACCGGCCGCGGTCGCCGCTCTCCCGTTGGGCCTCGCAGTTCGAGGAGGACCGCATTTACCGTCACCTGGAGCCCGCGCTGGCCTTCCAGCTGGAGCTGAACCGGATGCGGAACTTCGCCCTCACCGCCATTCCCTGCGCCAACCACAAGATGCACCTGTACCTGGGGGCCGCCCGCGTGGAGGTGGGCGCTGAGGTCACCGATTACCGCTTCTTTGTACGGGCGATCATCCGCCACTCAGACCTGGTCACCAAGGTAAGTCGTGTGATTGGCCATTCTGGGAGGGGGGGCGGTCCCAACCAGACTGACCCCACCCATCCCAAGTACCCTCCATAACCAATGGGTCAAACCGACAGACGGCCTGATTCTCTGACCTCCTCTGACCACCTCCTCCTTCCCCCATGTCCCGCACGCTTTCTCAGGAGGCCTCCTTCGAGTACCTGCACAACGAGGCAGAGCGCCTCCTGCTGGAGGCCATGGACGAGCTGGAGGTGGCCTTCAACAACACCACGGTCCGCACAGACTGCAACCACATCTTCCTCAACTTCGTGCCCACGGTCATCATGGACCCCTCCAAGGTGGGAGTGCGCCCGGCGGGCGCCGGCAGACGCCCCTCCCCTCCCCCAAGCGGCGCTGATCCCCGCGCCCTTCTGCCCCTGCAGATCGAGGAGTCGGTCCGCTCCATGGTGATGCGTTACGGCAGCCGGCTGTGGAAGCTGCGCGTGCTGCAGGCGGAGCTGAAGATCAACATCCGGCTGACGCCCACGGGCCGGCAGATTCCCATCCGCCTCTTCCTCACCAACGAGTCGGGCTACTACCTGGACATCAGCCTGTACAAGGAGGTCACGGACTCGCGCACTGCACAGGTGTGCTTTTCCCTCGAGTCACCCCTCCCAGCATGCACCTCTCTAACCCTCTGCGATGCTGCGTTCTGAGAGACGGGCAGCTGGTTACGTGTGCCTCTCCCTTTCTTTTGTAGTTGGTCCTCCCCCTGGTCTTTGACTTCTCTTTTTTGCAGTTAGTCCCTGTCCAGGTCTTTGACTCCTCCCCCGGTCTTTGACTCCTCCCCCTGGTCTTTGACTCCTCCCCCGGTCTTTGACTCCTCCCCCTTCTCCCTGCAGATCATGTTTCAGGCCTACGGGGACAAGCAGGGCCCCCTGCACGGCATGCTCATCAACACGCCCTACGTCACTAAGGACCTACTGCAGTCCAAGCGCTTCCAGGCCCAGTCGCTGGGCACCACCTACGTCTATGACTTCCCAGAGATGTTCCGGCAGGTGGGTAACCAGGCGGCCCCTCCCAGCATGCCCTGGGGCTCAGTCTCCCCTTTCAGTTTTAATTTCGTCTCATCTGTTTAATTCCAGTATATTTTCAGCCTTTGCCTTTTAAAATATTTATATTTTATTACAATTTTGGCTGTAGAAATAATATCGCGTCTCACCCTCCCCAGGCGCTGAAGAAACTCTGGCAGTCCATGGACGCCTATGCCCAGCTGCCCCCCTGCCCCCAGCCCTCGGACCTGCTCACCTTCCAGGAGCTGGTGCTTGATGCCCAGGGGCAGCTGGTGCAAATGAACCGCCTGCCGGGGGGCAATGAGGTGAGCGGGGGGGGGGGACCTGGAGGTTGCCTTGGTTGGGAGCCTGGGACGGGGTGTGTTCACCATGCCCCCTTGTGCACGCCGTCGCCCCCTCAGATCGGGATGGTGGCCTGGTGCATGACCCTGCGCACCCCCGAGTACCCGCTGGGCCGTGACATCATCGTCATCGCCAACGACATCACGCACAAGATCGGCTCCTTCGGGCCGCAGGAGGACGCCCTCTTCCAGCAGGCGTCGGCGCTGTCTCGCGAGCGCGGGGCGCCCCGCATCTACGTGGCGGCCAACAGCGGGGCCCGCATCGGCCTGGCCGAGGAGATCCGTCACATGTTCCACGTGGCCTGGCAGGACCCCAGCGACCCCTACAAGGTGGGGGGCATGGGGCCTCTAAGGGTATGGGGCCCCACTGTGCCCGGGCCTCTCTGGGTCCCTGGGTATGGGGCCCCTACTGGCTGCCTGTTTTGCCTCTGCACCTCAGGCTGACTCCTCCCCCCCCCCCCACCCTCGTCTGTCTCCGCAGGGGTTTAAGTACCTGTACCTGACTCCCCAGGACTACAAGAAGGTGTCTGCCCTGAACTCTGTGCACTGTGAGCACGTGGAGGATGAGGGCGAGTCCAGGTGACCATGTGCCCCACGCCAGCAGTCCGAACGGCGCCCCCTGGCTGTCGCCCGCATGGCCGAGTAAATGCTGCTCTCAGTAAAGGTCCTGTATCATAAACACCCCCCCCCCCCCCCCCCCACCGCGACCACAGGTACAAGATCACTGACATCATCGGGAAGGAGGAGGGACTCGGCGTGGAGAACCTGCGTGGATCTGGGATGATCGCAGGAGAGTCTTCGCTGGCCTATGAGGAGGTCATCACCATGAACCTGGTGAGCTCACTCCCTCACCGTCTCTCACACGCGCACGCGCGCACACACACCCATGTCTCCCTCACTCACACACACGCGCACACACACACACACACACACACACACACCCATGTCTCCCTCACACACTCACTCACACACACACACACCCATGTCTCCCTCGCACGGATCTCCATGTCTCCCTCGCACGGATCTCCATGTCTCCCTCGCACGGATCTCCATGTCTCCCTCCATTGCTCCTCCCCTTGTCCCCAGGTGACTTGCAGGGCCATCGGCATCGGGGCCTACCTGGTGAGGCTGGGGCAGAGGACCATTCAGGTGGACAACTCCCACATCATCCTGACGGGGGCCGGGGCCCTCAACAAGGTCAGTGACCCGGCTTTGACGGGGTCCCTGGTACAACGCTTTATGCAGGGGGCTGCACTCAGATCCGTCCACGTCTTGGTTGACTATGACCCTATGAACAGCTGACGGCCGTGGGCGTGTGCATGCACTGTTTCTGCTGGTGACATTTGTCACATCTGTCTTTCTAAACTTCTAAGAAAAAAAAAACCCACATCTATCCGACCAGTCGTCCAATCTAATGTCTTGTAGTGACTCGCTCAGGATGCTGATTCCCACCCCCGCCCCCCAATTGGCGTTACGGAATTCAGCTGGTTAATGGCACTAATAATTCAATTCAATTTATTTTTATATAATGCCTTTCAGCACCGGGGTTGTCCCAGGGCGCTTTACATGGGTAATAAGCTATACTAAGCTATACTATACTACATGGGTAATAAGCTATACTAAGCTATACTATACTACATGGGTAATAAGCTATACTAAGCTATACTATACTACATGGGTAATAAGCTATACT
>JAODKL010000063.1:2520039-2534465 GCA_026780765.1 Petrocephalus schoutedeni
ATACTAAGCTATACTATACTACATGGGTAATAAGCTATACTAAGCTATACTATACTACATGGGTAATAAGCTATACTCTTATGAAGCGCTAATGAAATGTAGCTTATTTAGGCGTTTTCCAAGAAGTCTACCATCTACCCGTTAGTAGAGTACCCGTTAATCTTCCCCCTGGTCACCTAGTAACATTAGCAGTAACTTCCTGATAGCCCCCCCCGTTACATTGGCCCCCTAACGAAGCTTGAGAGTGTGTGTGCGTGCGTGTGTCTGCGCGTGTGTCGGGGGGGTTGGGTACCTCCCACTGAGCTTGCGACCCCATATGTGTCGGTTAATGTTGCCCTCACACCAGTCCCATCAGCGACACCCATCACTGAGAATGGGGGTGCCCCCCCCCGCCCCGTGTTGTGTGGGAGGATGGGGTCGGGCGCTGAGGGGTGATTTGCATAGTAATTGCATGGTGCCCCCGGCAACAGCAAAAAGGGTGCTGTGATGATTTGTCTGAAATTGTAATGGACAGTTTTTTAATCATCCTGCCCCCCCCCCTCACCCCACCCCACCCCACCCCAGACACTCTCTCCGTCGTCTTTACAACATTCTCTGGTTGGCTGGTTGTCGGGCCACAGTAGCCAATCAGAGTGCTCCTCAGGAGCGTCACATGGTGATGAGCGAATGGCAAGCACATGTGTTTGTAGGGGTGTCTTGCCAATGCTTGGTCACTTGGCTCTGTCCCAGGAAGTGATGTCACAGCCCCTGCTCCACAGGTACTGGGCCGTGAGGTCTACACCTCCAACAACCAGCTGGGCGGAATCCAGATCATGCACAACAACGGCGTGACGCACAGCACCGTCTGCGACGACTTCGAGGGCGTCTACACCCTGCTGCAGTGGCTCTCCTACATGCCTCGGGTGAGCAGCCCCCCCCCCAGTCCACCTCGGCCGGCCCCCACTTTCAGTCCCGCTGACCCTCCTCTCTCCTACACAGTCCACCACCAGCCCTGTGCCCATCCTCAACTCCAAGGACCCCATCGACCGGCCCGTGGAGTTCGTGCCCACCAAGGCCCCCTATGACCCGCGCTGGATGCTGGCGGGCCGGCCCAGTCAGAGTGAGTCCGGGGAAGCGCGGTCCTGTGACCCCCGAGGCAGCCCGGGGTCGCGGTCGGCCCATTACAGCCCTCACCAGTCAGGTCCACTCGATGCGGAATCTGCCAGATGAGCTGTCCTGCCCCTTCCCATGGCCTTATGGGTATTTCTGAAGCCTCTCGGATGCCTTTTTGAGTCTGCGGGACTCTGGGTCCGGATGCTCTGCCTGTGACCCGAAGGTCGCCGGCTCAAATCCCGCCGTCGGCAGGGTCGACCTCACCCCTGAGCGAGGCCCCTAACCTCCAGTTGCTCGAGGGACTGTCATATAAATTTCACTGAGATGGCGTTTAGGAGGCTTACCGCTGATCGCAGGGGGAACAGGCACCCGGCAATCGCTCAAGCGCTCCGTTCCCCGAGTAACAAGTGCATCTTTTATAGGCACAACCGCGTCGGTTTACAGACGGTTCAAGGCGGGGTCAGACATCTATGGACACCTGCCATATCTGCTTTAATAGGGACACGCAATCGCTGCTGTAGACAGTTTGTGGCTTTGTTCCTTCTCTCTAAGCAGCCTGGGTTCTCTATTAATCTCTTCACTCCTACGTCCGGCTTCCCCCATATGTTCCTTTGTTCTTCCCCGCATTGGCCTATTCTGAGCCAATATCACACATGCACCCATCAAGCTGCCTTTGCTTCAGCGTACTTCCCGGGGTCAGGTCTACGCCGTGGCCCAGTCCTGTCGCAGAATCAGCACATTAATACCAAACAAATAACAGTTCCTCATGGAAATGCCTTTCATCCTTCAGTGGAAACGCATTACTTAAGCGAGCGTGCGTTTCCGCATTGTTTTTTTAGTACATTAGGTTTTCCAGCGGAAGCTAACCATTATAATCATCGCAGTGAATTAACACGATATTATCGTAACCGTTTCATCTGATGATATGATAGTTATTGATCATGGATTTTTCACCAGAACTGTCAGACTCTTTCTCAAATGTGCATCACACCAAAGCGTCTCCCCGCAGACCCCAAGGGCCAGTGGGTGGGCGGCTTCTTCGACTACGGCTCCTTCCAGGAGATCATGCAGCCGTGGGCCCAGAGTGTGGTGGTGGGTCGGGCCAGGTGAGGTCCTGCTGGCTGGGGTGTGTGTGTGTGTGTGTCCCCGGCGTGTTCTCATCAGTGTCGTCTGGTCACAGGCTCGGGGGGATACCTACCGGCGTGGTTGCCGTAGAAACCAGATCTGTGGAGCTGTCGATCCCTGCAGATCCAGCTAACCTGGACTCTGAGGCTAAGGTAACACCCCCCCCCACACACACACACACAGGCAGTAACTCCATGTCTCCCAGAACTGAATGCACGGCAGAATGTTATACCAACATTAAAGATCAAATTGAAAGCAAGAATTGCTGTTGCTTTTTAACCTGTATTGGCTAAAAACTGCAATTAATATATCAATCTGAATGTTAGAATAATACTCTGTGCTCAGTACACAGTGATGACCTTATCTAAGATTTACAGTGGTTTTTCCATTTAGTCATTTGGTTTCTCTCTGGTTTTTGATAAATGCTATTTTAAGCTGCTATTTAAACCACATAAATGCTCTTATGATCTTGTGGGCTGTCATGTAAGACTGTAAGAGACTGATCCTAATAAAAAGATTGTTAAAAATTCATTCTCTCTCTCTGCCCACCCCCCACCCTCACCTCCACCAGATCATCCAGCAGGCCGGCCAGGTCTGGTTCCCCGACTCGGCCTTCAAGACGGCTCAGGCCATCAAGGATCTGAACCGCGAGGGTCTTCCGCTCATGGTCTTCGCCAACTGGAGGGGCTTCTCAGGGGGCATGAAGGGTCCGTCTCTGTCTGTTCACCTGTGAGCCCACCTCTCCGTCCGTCTGACTCGGAAAGGCCGGTCCGGTGACCACGGCTGTGTTTGTGTACAGACATGTACGACCAGGTGCTGAAGTTCGGAGCGTACATCGTGGACGGGCTCCGGGAATACCGCCAGCCGGTTCTGGTCTACATCCCGCCGCAGGCCGAGCTCCGCGGCGGCTCCTGGGTGGTCATCGATCCCACCATCAACCACCGGCACATGGAGATGTATGCCGACAAGGACAGTCGGTAAGACGCCGCGGGGCACCTCGCCGTAGGGGCTGGGTTCACGTCCCGCGTGGGCTGTGCTCCCATTGACGCATGCTTTACCCTCGCAGAGGCGGCGTCCTGGAGCCTGAGGGGACTGTGGAAATCAAGTTCCGGAGGAAGGATCTAGTGAAGACCATGAGGAGGGTGGACCCGGTCTACATGGGGCTGGCCGAGAAGCTGGGTGAGTCTGCTGGCCCCGGGGTTCCCACAGGGGGGGCTCATGTTTGGGCTTGGCCTGGAATCTGACTGCTCCCTGCCCCTGCCAGGTACTCCGGAGCTGAGCCCAGCGGAGCGCAAGGGGCTGGAGACTGAGCTGAAGGAGCGGGAGGAGTTCCTACTGCCTATCTACCACCAGGTGGCAGTGCAATTTGCAGACCTCCATGACACGCCAGGGCGAATGCAGGAGAAAGGCGTCATCACAGTGGGTTCCCTCTCACATGCATTTTCCTGCACTGTGTTCGATTGCTTCGGCCTGGGATCCTGCCAGTGTGTTCGACTGGTCGGGCCTGGCGGTATACGTGTCCGACTGTTCGGGCCTGGAATCCACCAGTGTGTGTGTTCGACTGTTCGGACCTGGCAGGCCGTCGGTGTGCGTGTTTGATTGCTCAGGCCTGGCGTCACGCCGGTGTGCGTTTTGACTGCTGCGCACCCTCATTCCCAGGATGTGCTGGAGTGGCGAACCTCGCGGCTGTTCTTCTACTGGCGCCTACGGCGCCTCCTGCTGGAGGACACGGTGAAGCACAAGATCCAGGCGGCCAACAATGAGCTGACGGATGGCCAGATCCAGGCCATGCTGCGCCGCTGGTTTGTGGAGGCCGAGGGCACGGTCAAGGTGAGCGCCATGCAGAGACCCCGCCCCCAGCACCAGAAAGGTGACCCGCCCATGGGTGACCTTTACTGCCTCATGTTAATTAGTCCCCGCCCCAATCGTGGGTCACATGATGCCGTCTTTAGCTTCCTGATGGAAAAACGGATCCGTTACAGTGCCTAATGGCTGTGTGAAGCATCTCGCTGTCGACCTCATTAATGTTAATGGCTGAGTGGGTTTGGGGTCAGAGGTCATTCTGCATGGAAATGCTGGTTCAGGTGAGAGGTGAGGCTACAGGGGCACTGGGCCTAGCTGAAATCTGATTGGCCACCTGATTTACAGCATATCATTGGCTAATGATAACGTCGGCCCCTCCATATTAATTACGGCCCCTTTCATGGCCCCAGCCGTAAAGGATTCTGGAATCACCCCTAGTGACTTGGCCTTTTACTTTCGTTTCTACATCCTACTCGAAACATCCGTGATCAGCCATATTTGAGGGCCAGCTGCAGATAAGTGACAGGCCAATTCCCCCCCCCCCAGGCTTATCTGTGGGACAACAACGAGGAGGTTGTGGAATGGCTGGTGAGACAGCTCACGGAGGAGGACGGGGGGGCACGCTCCATCATCGACGAGAACATAAAGTACATCCGGCGCGACTACATTCTCAAGCAAATCCGCAGGTGAGCGCCCCCTGCTGGCGTGGCCTGCTCAGCGGTGGAAACTGTACTGGCGGTAATGGCCGATGAGATGTGACCCTGGTTCTCTCCACCCCCTTACCCCTTCTGTCTCAGTCTGGTACAGACCAACCCGGAGGTTGCCATGGATTCTATCGTCTACATGACCCAGCACATCTCCCCTACCCAGCGCGCGGAGGTGGTCAGGATCCTGACCACCATGGACACCCCGGCCTCCTCCTAGAGTCGGCCTTCACCACCCGCACATGCACATGGTGTTAGGAAACTGAAGCTACAGGGGCCAACATGGCGTCCACACGGGGGCCGGAAGAGCCGGCATGGCACACTAGGGTGCGCCTGTTAGCAGTGATCCCGGTATTATGGGGTGTTGCTCTGTGGCTGTAATGTTCCTGGGACTCTGCTTCCCTTTCAGCCTAGAATAATGTGTACATTTAAGGACAATGTGTCGTGTCATTAGTGTTTATTTATGTGGACTTAGCAGTCAAGTGTCAAGCACCTTCTCTGAAATTTTAACAATCAGAATTCCTGGAATAAACTAAATACTAATAGCTGCCCTGGTTTCTGTGTCTCTGTGCCCATGTCCACATGCCGTCTGCCACATCTTGCTGTGAACATTCACCCAGTGCCGCTGGCGTTCTGTAGTTCTTTGTAATTGCCCGTATGTCCACTAGATGGCACTTTTGTACAAAATGCACCGTTACCCTCCTGGGCTCATTCACTCTGAATACCGAGGGCGAGGGGTATTCAGTCTGGTGAAGTCTGCTGTCCAATACCCTGTGGGTCCTGGAGCCACAGGACCACAGGAACGGCCTCTGTGCTGCTGGTGCATGGTGACCTGTCCCCAAGGGCCCGGATCGTATTACAGTCATACCACTGGGTGTGCACTTGGTGGCGTACGACAGTCGGCGCGGGATGCAGCATGGCACCCCAGCATCGCACGCACCTCCCTGCCGCATTCTCGCACCCGGACGTCAGTGCGACTGAGCCACAGCAGCATCAGTTCCTTTGGACCCCGGCTACAGTATCTCCATGGACATGATGAGGGGGGCTCTGATGAGCGACCCCCCCCCCCCCATAGCGATTGGTCCATCCTGATGCCACGCCATGGTGCGTAAACATGCTCTGAGTCTGGCATTATCGCAGCCACAGATGGTGCCGGTCTCCAGAACGCCCAGTGTCAAAGCCCGCCTCTCCTCACATCACCCGGAGGACCGGCATCCAGGAGACACGCTCTACATTAATCATTTGCAGCATTTAATTCCCTGGCAATAAATATGCAAATGAGGGGGTGTGACCAGGATCCGCTCATCACAAGACAAGCTCACTGAAGTCTGGCGAATAGAAGGTGTGGCAATTCCTACAGCTCCAGGGGGGGGATTGTTTATCTGGAATGTTGCAGATAATCAGAAGGGTGTGGGGGGGTCCACCACCATACATGCCACACCAGAAGGTCGTGGGGTTAAATCCCACCATGACATGTCCAGGCACACTTAACTACTCAGCTTTCCACGAAAAAACACCCACCCATTGTAAAGACCTCCAGCATCGCTACAGGGTGACGGGGAGCTTCTCTGCATCTGACCCATAATGCTCTGCGTGAACACACTTACTGTCAAAACAACATGTCCGTGTGGTTCCTTGAGAGGTTATACTCTGAAAACCGGAATCGGTCTTTGTGGAAACGTACAGTAAAGGTTATTCTCGCTTGTAGAGTATTAATACCCAAAACACAGACCTCAGGCAGGGGCCGTGGCTGAGCGTAAAACACTATCCAGACTTTGGGGTTTTAATTTCTAAGCAGTAAGACACAGAAAAGGGGTTTTCAGTTTAAAGAACGTGTGTTTTGATTTTATTACTTTGCAATTTCATTTCACAAAAATAAACCCTGTGGGCCTAAGGTACTACATAAAAAACCCACGGGTCCTCATCAGGCTACAAAATTCGAAGGGAGTATTTGTCCCGTGCGTGAAATCCGAAGTGCGCTTTCCGCAGTGGGAAGCTTTCTGACGGCATCTGTGCTTCTTTGAACCTGTACGGCTTCCCTTTCCATCTGTCACAGACCCGCAACAAAGGGCACTGCAGGAATGCAATGGGAAAGGATAAGATGTGTCCTGCTGCCCCCTCCCCCGAAGTCTGCCAGCGGGTCGTGGGTGCGAAGCCCCGCCCACCACCTGACCTTGTTTTAAAAAAACCCATTTAAATACTTAAATATTTAAATTGCTAATCATCTTCTAGGACGGAAATAAATAATAGTGACACAGAAATGTAGCTGTAAATAAATAAGATAAAAATATATATTAAAAAAAACCGAGAGAGAGAGACAGGGGGGTGCTGTCCTGGCCTTTTTTCTTGGGGCTCTCCCTACATCCAGAGATCTGCCCCCCCCCCCCAGCCCCCACCGCCGGCTACCAGACCGTGCCTTCGCTCATCTCCGAGGGAGGGGGGAGCAGATGAGCGCCATAGCTGCTGCCCCCGCCCAGGGACAGCGAGGTGAAGGTGGGGCTGGAGCCATAGGCTTCGGAGGAGGTGTGGAGGGGCACCTCGGGGCTGGGGGAGCAAGCCGGCTCGTGGGACAGGAGGTCCGAGAAGCGTTGGGGCTCCTCCGAGGCATGCTGTTCTTGGAGGGGGGGTTCTGGGAGGGGGCTCGGGGAAGGAGCGAAGCCCAGCTCTGCCGGCACCTGGGTCTGCGTTGGGGGGTGAGCCGGGGGGAAGTAGTCAAAGCTGCCGGCGGGACTGTAGTAGTCGTTCCGGAAATCTGAGGGGAAGCAGATTGCAGAGGGGGGGGGTCACTAAAAGCAGCACGCCCCCTAGTGGGCATCACCCAGAGCAGACACGCCCCTGCACACGAGGCGCCTATACCTGTGGCTGCCTTAAAAACCACTCATGATAAAAATAATCGCATCTCAAGCACGAGGAGCGATCTGACCGGAGCCCTGTCGCGACATTCGCATCCCAGCAGAGCGCCCCGAACCTCCCCTCTCATACACTGAACTGCAAATAATGCAGACTTTTGGACACGGGGACAAGTCCAAAGCGTCCCTCACAAGTCTCCCACAGTGCCAAATTAGACGCCGATCCATATGAGGCGCCTTTTACGCTACAATCCGCATATGAGGCTTATTTCACAGGCAGACGGTGAATAGAACGCGTCAGGAAAACGGGAGGATTTATTAGATCGGGAGTTTTAAAAAGAGCACCGCGGAGGATGCTGAGCATTTAATTATGAAGAGACATATCATGTAAAACGGGGGGTTGATGTTTGCCAGCGACGCCCACCTCCGTAGAGTGAGAAGCGGCCGCCGGGCAGCGGCTCCCCCAGCGACAGGCGCTCCGTCCGCATCCTCCTCGGGCTCCGGAGGAAGGCGTGTCTCCGCGAACCCAGGGCGCTCAGCTGCTTCATGCGCCGCTCTTTGGACCGCCGGTTCTGGAACCAGACCTGCCGGGAAGAGGGCGCGTAAACGGAGATGCACAGACGGTTCCGACGGACGTGTGTAACCACCATGGGAGCCGAGCCAGGGACACGATATGTAACATTATGGGACATTATTAAACTCAGCGTGAAATTTAGGATCATTTAATACACAAAATAGACGATTTATTTACAAAAGATTGTAACAAATCCATACAGTAAAATAATCCATACAGATAATATTATGTATCGCAATAATTAGGGTAGATCATGGTCTTATCTTATAATTAAGATACTAAAAATCGCAGAGCATTAACCGAACCGCGGTTGGGAAAGACCTCCATAAAATCAAGGTATTAAAAATTATACATTAACGGCCCGCGGTGCTGGAACCCGCACTGAAAGCTATAGATTCCTTCAAATCACACTCACTCGAGTTGTGCATTCACAATAAGACGCAAAAAGTTAATTTGTTTTAGAAAGATTATGTTAAAACGTTTTAATTTAATGCATTAACAGTTTGACGCAAACGAATGATAAAATTACGACTCTTTAAAATTATAATATGTAAGCCTATTAGGGGTATTAATAAATACAGATGCAATTATTGCACGCATGCATGCATACGCTCATGTTAAAATAGACATCTGCATGTAGGGCCACTAGAATTAAGTGCGGACCCATTAAGCGTTTCTGATTTTCTTCCTAACCATGAGCGCAGGCGTTCGGTGAGCGGATCGCGGACCTGGATGACGCGCATGTTGAGGCCGGTCTCCTGCGCCAGCTGCTCCCGGATGTGGCGCGTCGGCTTCGGCGTGGACGCGAAGGCGGCTTTCAGCGTCTCCAGCTGCTTGGCCTTGATGGTGGTGCGCGGACCGCGCCGCTTGCCGCTCAGGCTCGGCTCCTCCGGCTCGTTGCTCGCCGCCTCTTTGTCCGACAGCGGCCCGACCTCCGCGTCTTTGCCGTCCTCCTGAGCGTCTTGGGAATCCGGAGATAAGCTGGGATCACTGGACGTGGTAACTGCCCAGGAAAACAAACAAATAAAACTTTTACGCTAGTTGTATTTATTAGACTACTGTATTAAATGAAAAATCTTTAAATCAAATATTTAATCAGCACAATAATTATCATAAAATGGGCTAGGATCTTTTTAATACATAGATAAAAATATTACCCCATTTCATTTAATTACAATCAATATTACAAACCGAATATTTTAATTACACAACCTACGCCTATATATAAATTAAATTTAATGTATTTCATTGCATGCACAGGCATGTTTTAATTTGTATTCGTTTTAACAAAACAAGTTAAATGTTATTATTTTTTTCAAACATTATTTACTCGAGGTTGTTTTTATCCAGAGAAGAATAATAAACTATTGTCCGTGGTTTATATAAAACGCCTATTAAAGACATGTAATTTAATCGCCACACACCTGTAAAGAAAAACCTATGGTTTCTTGGCCAATTTATTCACATTAAAAAGAAATACAGTTCTGTCTTTATAAGGTGTACCGCAGACTTGAGTTAAATAGACGAGGCGCACATAAGACGTGGCGGCCAAGGAAGGCGGCCGCGGCGCCGGGGTCTCGGACCTGAAGGCAGGTTCGTGTCCTTCTCGCTGCCGCCGCTCAGATAATCATCTTTACAGACGAATTTGTTCTCGTCCACGACGTAGAGCTCCTCCCCGGTGGACAGCTGCTTGCTGCACAGGATGCAGGTGAAGCAGCCGAGGTGGAAGACGCTGCTCCGCGCCCGGCGCACCAGGTCGCTGGGCGAGATGCCGTGACCGCAGCCGGCGCACTTGGTGCCGAAGCGCCTGCGGACCGGGGGGCACAAATTCAGCCTCGGGGGGCCAGTTTCGCCCGATCAACATGTCAAAACCCTCGAAAAGCAACAGACGTGGATATTAATTACGGTCGTGTCATTAGCGGCCTTTTATGCATGCAATGTTCCTCCATTTAAATTTTACACTGAAGAGAATGGGGCTTGCTTTTAAGGAAATGCGTATTCGTACATCTATGGTTAACTCATGCCATCGTGTGTTTCGAAAAATAATAAAATAGTATTTTAAAAACAATTGTCGGGGGAGTAAGAAAAACCCAAAGCA
This sequence comes from Petrocephalus schoutedeni, assembly GCA_026780765.1. NCBI lineage: Eukaryota > Metazoa > Chordata > Actinopteri > Osteoglossiformes > Mormyridae > Petrocephalus > Petrocephalus schoutedeni. Next base: position 2,530,285 of record JAODKL010000063.1, read on the forward strand.
GTTGTGGAAAAAGTGGGCTGCGCGTGTAACGAATATCTCCAAATTGACAAAGACGGTCTCGCACACTTCGGTCATAATTATGGGGATTCTGAACAACATCAAGCGATGTAAATAATTACATTCACCAATATGATGAGTACGGCAACTGCGCCCAAAACAATCACAAACAGGGGAATTAACCTAGATAATCCCCGTTCAATCAGTTGACAAAGGCGTGTTTCCCCGAAGGTCACATTACTCTCGGCCTCCCATGGAGGGGCGCCTCTTTCGAAGCGTGCCTATGCGTCCAGGGTCCGCCCGAGTGGAAGGCTCTGCGCAACGCAAAGCAAGCGTGCCAGCCGTTTGCACAAACAACATTAGTTGTTATGAATTCGTTCGAAATGCACAAAGCGGATGGACCTCCTGCACCACACATCGAGGCACTCTCTGCCCAAGAAAACAAACTGCACGTGGTTTTAAGGCCGACACACTGGCGCGTAAACAGGGTAACACAGCACGACACCATCAGGTAAATACTCCCCCAAACGCTATCTCCCGTGTTGTCATATATGGGGACTATACAAAAGCACACGTCAAAGTGATATTTGTAAGAAATATTTAAATATGCATCATTTGCTAGTTAAAAAACGAAAAGCAAATGGGCCCCTCATAAACTATTTATATATTAGGTCTGTTAGACCTTTCAGTAAAAGTGGAGGTTTTATAAGTGGCGTCGCGTTTAAAAGGGAGAAATGAAATTGTTTCTATGCCACTCGTAGTTTGCACTTGCACGTCCTTGCAGCTGGCAGGTTTTCAGAGAACAACGCAATCCTCCATTTGCAAATAAAAGGAGAAAGGCGGTGCTCCGCGGTGTGGCTTGGAGGCTCACCGAAAGAAGTCGTTTTTGCAGTACAGTTTGCCTTCCCGAGAGAAGCACTTCTCGGTTAAATTGGACTGGCAGTCACAGCACTGCACGCACTGGACGTGCCAGTGCCGGTCCAGGACATTCAGGAGAAAGCGGTCCATTATAGGCCGCTCGCAGCCGGCACAGTGAACCATCGTCCTTGGACAAACGCAGTGGGTTTCTCGGTACCGCCTTTCCTCTCTTCGTGTTCTCTTCCGTCTCCTTTAGTGACAAATTAAATGCATCTCCCGGCGACAGTAGGACGGGCTCTGGTCCCTGTCTTGCCCGATTCCCTTTGTAACACCGAGAGCTTGTGCTGCGGTCTCGGGGCGCCCTGTAGGTTTCCAAAATCCACCTGATGTGACAAGGCGGTAATTGTCCCAGAGGTGAGGTGGCAAGGAATCCTGAAAAATCTACAAGGTTAGAACAGCCCGGCCCATCTTCCTTAGGATGAAACCAGATGCATATAAGAGAGGATTCAAGAACTTCAAGAAGGAACAGAACTAGAATCTTCCCAAATATATATCTCTTAAAAAACAAGCCTCCCTGGTAAAATCCGTTAAGACCTTCCTGCAGTCTAAACGATTTCCACGGCGATTTCTCCCTGACAGAAAGCGTGAGTGCGGTTCTGTCTCCGAGAGCGGCTCAAAGCGCGCTCCTGGGGCTCCGCTCCGCAAAGTGGCGGAGGGGACACGGCCGCTGACGTCACCGGCGGCGCGGCCAATCAGAGGCCTCGGCATCCTCACGGTACGCAGGACGATGAAATTATATTTATACTCGTATGGCGAAGAACACGTCGTCTAAAAACAATACTCCAATTAAATGCAATAAACTCCCTCAATATATCAGTTATACAAACATTTACTTAAAAACAATCCATATGTCTTGGAGATATACAGTATACAGCTTTTACTTTCCTCGTGTTTACAGGTGAGCCCGACTATTGAACTATACTTACAAAAAAAACTGAAGGATTTTGTTGTGTCTTCTTGTGGTTTTAATTTTGGACCATTTATATTTTAGTATGCTGTTATATGTTATGTGTTATAAGTAATATGTCTACACTTAAGAATCCTTATACGAACAATGCAAAGCTTTATTTGCTAATAAATGAAAATCTGCGTCGTTGCTGCGTGTTTTGGTGCCACGTGCACTAATTATTATCTAGTGGGTCCGTTTTTTCCCCTGATCTTAGTAAACCAAAGGATTTTGCGTAAAGTAACCGATGTAGGCCTATGTTGATGTACGTGTACTATGTGCTATGTACTCTCAGTTGTAAAAGGTGGCTCTTTAGTTAACGCAGGTAATGATGGATAGTGTGGTGACAGCCAATGGGATGTGCTGAGATTGACGTGACGCACGCACGGATGCGTCAATTAAAAAATAACCTGTAATTAGAATTATTCTCCGCATGTTTGCTTTCACGCTCGACCAGGCAAACGGACTAAAACGGGTGCAGACCGGGAGTGTAACACGCGCAATTGTAGCGTAATCAGCAGCCCTTAAGCCATTTAAAGGTAACGCATATAAAGTAGCGCTGCGGATGCATTATGCGGCACCGGACCTTATAAAGGAGGGGAGATCAGCTATAAAGACCGTGACTTTCGGCTTCGTTACTGGCGATCTGCAGCCACCCCGACTGTGCTTAAAATGAGGGACCTGGGACGTCAGTCACCTCTGGAGCTGGGCACAGCTCTGGTAAAGAGCCTTGGCAGGATGGGGCATTGCTGGGCACACTCGTACTGCATTCACACCTACAGGCAACCTGGCCACTCCAATTAACCTCAGCCTGTTTTTGGGCTGTGGGGGGAAGATGGCGAGAACATGCAAACTCCACACACATGGAGTCACGGCTGAGACTCGAACCCGGGTCCTAGAGGCTCCTCTGCTGACTGGTGATACAGCAGGTTTGTGTGGGGTGTGTGTGTGGTCACTAAAGAAGAATAAATAAAAAGACAGGCACGAAGTGGACACCTGTCCACAGCATTTTCCGGGTCTTACCCGGGGTCTCCACTGCGAGCTGCCAGGGGCCGGGACTGGTGGCCCTCCTGAAGCCACGTCTGGGAGTTTGGATGTTCTAGACCACTGTTTCTCAACTGGTGGGCCGCAAACCAAAAGTCTCGCAGTGACAGGGTGTTTGGTTGGAAAAATTAATTTATCTCTTGTCTGTTTTTTTATTGTTCCTTAAGCAGTATGTTAAGGCTTTGCACAACTGTCATAGCTGCATGTTCGAGTTACTATGTTCTCTTTCTGAAACTGAAGCCTAGATGGGAAAAATTCATAACCACACCTGCCCTGTCATGTTTTGGCTGGTTCCTGGACAGCTCTCAAACTATATTTCCCTCCATTTTTTAAAAAAGTTTGTGTAACTTACAGCAAAAAAAGACAAAATACCCTGCCAGTGAAATGCTCTATCAGGGTATTAGCCGGTCAGGTCAAAGGGCGCAGAGTTTGGGCAGGGCCCTGGGCACTCGGGGGGGTGATTTACATTTGATAAATACTCTAATTGCTCCTAATGAGACCAAGAGGAAACCCTCCGGGCCACTGATACCTTTTAATGTTAAACAAACATAACAGCGTAATCTGCATTCATTAACAGTCGTTCATTAAAGACCGTTTACTGTGATAAATTAGCGGTAAGCTGCAAGATCCAAGCCCAGCTGTGCCGGGCGGGAGTTTGACACACATTTGTACTTGGCGACAAATGTACAGATATAAGTGCAATAACAGATATGCACAAGAACAGGGACGTTTTGGCTGATGGGGGTGTGGGGGGGGGGCACAGATGCCCAGACAGACCGGGAAATTAAAAGCCCATTTTGTAAAGTTGTAAAAGAGTAAAATGGCGAAACAGCCGTCTGTGACCCCCCCCTCCCCCCCGGCCCCCAGCTACACCCCCCACCGAGGGACTTCTGCTCACACCGTTCAGTGTCTTTGGCTGGTACCCAGGTCTCTGGCTCCGCCCACATTTGCCCGTCAGGACCCCGGCTTCCACCCATCCGCATCCCTGCCAGGAGACAGTGCTGAAGGGGGTCGGCGTCCTGCCTTCCCTGTGCCGTCCGCATGCCCACACCTGCCTCAGCCCCCACGCCAGGATGCCCCCCCAAGCCAGCCCCCAGCACAAGCTGTGAAAGCCCCCGCCCCCATCCAACTGCAGCAAGACTCACTCATTCATTCGTGTGTCATGTGCAAATCATTGACCCTAAATGTGAATTTAATTGAGCGAACACCCCCCCCCCCCCCCCCCGCCCCCCCCACCCCGGTCCTGCCCAGCTGCCCCCCCCCCACCTCAATGCCT
>JAODKL010000063.1:2584649-2596518 GCA_026780765.1 Petrocephalus schoutedeni
GTCCCCCGCAGTGTCCCCATGTGCCGCAGTGTCCCCCGCAGTGTCCCCCTGTGCCGCATGTGCCGCAGTGTCCCCCACAGTGTCCCCATGTGCCGCAGTGTCCCCCTGTGCCGCATGTGCCGCAGTGTCCCCATGTGCCGCAGTGTCCCCCACAGTGTCCCCATGTGCCGCAGTGTCCCCATTTTCCCCTAATTCCCACTGGCCACACTGGCGTTCCCCCAGAACCCCTCCAAATAAAGGATAGCATGAGGGACTGACCTGGATCTCGACTCCGTAGCCCAGGCAGGCCGTCACAGTGTAGGTGCAGTCCCAGGTGGAGCCGCTCAGGGTCACGCTGATGAAGCCATCCGGGGTGGTCAGATTGGCGCCACAGACAGCTGCGAATGCGTAGAAGACAGCTTCTGATGTGAAACCTCCCTCTAAGCGGCGGCCAGGGGCATAGAGTGGCCACTAGGGGGCGCCCGCATCCGATCAAGCTGTCAGAATGCGATGGGTCACAAATGACAACGAGGTTTATCAGATTTTGCCTAGGGCCCTGAAAAGAGTTGGGCCGGCCCTGCCCACCCCCGTCTTCCCATCACAGAACTGCTCTGCCAGTTCCACTCCAGACCCGTAGAGGCGCTGTGCCATCTTCACCTCAATAACAGCCTCTCTCTCCACCACCTTCAGTCTGACTTTGTTTCATCCCCTTAATGCTGCAGTATGTTGATTTCCAATATCTGCCAGGGACACCGTTGTGTATTTGCCACTCATCAGCGTACTGCTGATATTGCGGCTGCATTTTTACGCTGAGCTCTAAAGCACAAATGTGTGTAATAATAAATTAGACCAAAACAAATGCCAGAGCTGGGCGTCCTGGATAAATCACTGATAGACACACTTATGTAATTCTTTGTACTAGTCTGTGGGGTGGAGATTAGTTAAAATCAGGCAGAAACGGGACGGTTTCTGGTGTAATGCAGCCACGCAAAGCCCAAACGAGAAATTACCTATGAGAACAAACGATCATGCAGGGGCCTATAGAGGGGCGGGGCCACAGGGGCACCAGCCCCATCTGAAAGCTGATTGGCCTCTAGTGTGCCCCCTCCCCCATCATTCACCGATTCAAAACATGTCATTGGTTAATGATAAGGTCAGCCTCTCTGCATAAATTATGGCCCCTGTTATGACCCCCAACTTAAAAAAAAATCCTAGAATCTGCCCTGCATCCATGCTTACGTCAGGGATGGATGGCTACTCTGTACCTGGACGATGCTCTATGGTGGGGTCGGGCGTCTTCACAGCGGTGGATGCCATGTTTTTCCTAGGGACATCTTGCAGAGACAGTTGAGGTCTTGTGGTCATCAACTCACGGTCTGGACTGTCAGTTGTACCCATCCCGGCTTCCTCCTGGCGCAGGACAAGCTCCTTTGATGGAGTTGTGAGGGTGGGCGGGGCAAGGCTTGTTGCCATGACGACCGTGTCAGGTGACAAAAAACTGTGCGTGACGGGAGTGGTTAGGAACTCCGTGGTGACCAGAGTCCCTGTGGTGGCTGAGGGGCTCGCTCCGTTCCCCGCCTTGGCTGGAGCAGTGCCAGCGGATACGTCGGAGAAAGCGGGCGCGTCCTGGTGGGGCACCGTCTGGCTGGACTGGGGGCTCCCCTCCAAGCCGCCAAAGAAGTGCTGCTCTCCCTGGAAGTCTTTGGTGAGCAGGGCGTGGTGCAGGAGGAGGCCCTGGAGGAGGGGCCTGTAGCTGGGGGTGCCGGCTGGGGGGGTTCCGGGGCCCGGGGAGGAGGAGGGGGAGGCCGTCTCCAGCCCTGTGACCCGGACCTTCTGCCCTGCTGCCTCTGGGAATGAGCCTGAGGAGGACGGAGAGCAAGCAATGAGATGGATGGATGGATGGATGGATGTATAGATAGATAGATAGATAGATGGATAGATGGATAGATAGATAGATAGATAGATGGATAGATAGATAGATAGATGGATAGATAGATAGATAGATGGATAGATAGATAGATGGATAGATAGATAGATAGATGGATAGATAGATAGATAGATAGCAGAAGGACAGTGACCCCCCCCTCCCCATCACTCAGCCACTTCAGCTCAGAAAATGAACAGCTGACATGCGAGAGATTGAGGGCTATAGTTTGAGAGGAAGCAGCACTGCAAAATCAATGAAAGGGACAGGAATCCCAGTCTGCACCTCCAGTGCACTGGCAGTAACTCAATCCAGCCCAGTGTGCAGAGGATGCTGATCCAGGGCCAAATTCCCCCTGGCATCTGCTACAGCCCAACACAATCAGCACCACTGAGGAAACGATGCCAGAGCGATTTGGCCCTCATCTTCACACCGGCAAACACACCAGTTTTTAAGAATGGGCATGGGCCGACAAATAGCATGCAACAGCTACAGTATGAGACGGGCCTCCTAAAGGCCGACCAATCGCGCACGTGGATTTTAGTCACATGTCACAGCCATGGGTCGAACCGCATTCTGCCATCTTTCGATAAGGAACGCTATAAATAATCCAAAGGCAGGTGCTGTGAGCAGTTACATAAAACAGGAAGGGGTTCAGCCGGCTGGCCCGATATAAATTAATCCAGAGACCTTGGCAGAAGGTTGGATGAGTGTGAAATTAAGGGTTGCAGGCAGGGCTTGCCGGCTGGCGCCCATTTCCGTTCCCGGAGATCACAAGGCCGCTGAACGCAGGGAGACAGGCACCCCCTCTGTGCTGAGCACCACACCTGCCCCCCCTCCCCACCCGCGGTCAGGGTGCAACATCATTAGCCAAACGGTTGCCAGGCAACGGCTGTATTCAGTAACGATGTCTTTTTTAAAGTTGCGAGCGAGGCGCGTGCTTGACGCTGCGCGGGTGAGGAATTCGCTAGAAAGGCACGCCCAGACCTCGACCTTCTCGCTGGATCTGGACCCGCCACACGCTCCAGTGCGCTGAGGTCGCACGGCGCACAGCTTTGTGCAGAGCGTGAGAAACACCGAAGTCCCTGCGTCGGAATCCAGTCGCCAAAAGGGGGGGGCGTGGGTTTAATTGGTGCGCAGCTCCATGGGCCAGGACACTGTGCCTGCCCTCAGAAGGTCATGGGTTTGAATCCCAGGGTTGGTACTCATAAGTAAGGCCCTTAACCCCCCCAATTACTCCAGGGACTGTCTGACCCAGCTTTCTCGGCTGTAAAAGCGTCTGCTAAATAAATGATCAGGTGCCAATCACTCAACACATTTCCAGAAACGCGAGTGCCTTGCCAAGAAAAATGAATCCCATTAGTTACAAAGTAATTAAAATAAAGTGAAACAATATCCAAATTATCCCCTGCCCTCCCTTCCTATGCAACCAAAAAACCCCACATGCCTCTCCCCTTGTGACATATATACCCCGAGTCCCACCCAGAGCGCTAACTGACCACGCAACTCAGCACCAGCAGTGAATTAAGCCTGTCACTAAAGAAACACTACAACCCTGTCACTAAAGCTGCTTTATCGCACATGCTGTTACAAGCTAAGCTGTTACTGTAAATTCCTTTAAAGTTTACATCCAAGGAGGCCACGGGGTTTTGTTTTGCCTCCTCGTCATGTGTCATCACTTCAGCCAATGGGAGCTAGGGTTGTTCCATCACTTCATCCAATGGGAGCTGGGGTTGTTCCATCACTTCATCCAATGGGAGCTGGGGTTGTTCCATCACTTCATCCAATGGGAGCTGGGGACGTTCCATCACTGCAACATCTTTCCAACCAGGGGCGGGGCCGTGGAGGCACTGGTGCCAGCTGAAAGGTGATTGGTCCCCACAGTGCCCCATCCCCTGTCACTCACCAGTTCAAAACATATCATTGGCTAATGATAGAAGAAGACACATGAAGGCACATTCATGCCTTACTTGCAGAGGAATGTGAGTGTCCAGTGTGCTGAGAAGAAGCTTTTTTGCAGAAGTGATGGACGGCTGAGCTGCCTGGGGGCTTCCTCTCTGCGTACAGACCGCCTGCGATGGGGGAGGCAGGGCCGTGCGCTCGTTATGCCCTGGAGGAGAGCATCCCCACAAAAACACACCCCCACACGAGCAGAAGTGGCGACGCCGCACAAAGCCTCAGACTGACCAGCTCATCCGCAAACTGCCCCTTTGGAAAACACAGGCCCGGGTCACCTGACCTGGCGAGTCACTTGACCTGGCGAGTCACCTGACCTGGCGAGTCAGCTGACCTGGCAAGCGATTGGTGCGCCGCTGACATTTAATTAGCGTTGCCACGCCCCTTTCATCTGCAAAGGTCGCAGACCGTGATGCCATTTCGCCGACATTGATTACTCCACCTAAGAGAATATCCCAGACGTTTAATCCACTTTAGCCGGGGGCTAAATGTTCACGCCTGCTGCCTCCCTCCTCTCTCCACCAAGCCCGGAAATAACGTCCCCAGTAGTTTCTGTAGAGCTGTTCCCGGCTAATTCGTCGCTGCCAAGCACAAGGGCACCTCAGGCAGACTGCGGCTGGAGAGGAGCTTCGATTTGTCTGACACCTGCGCTGTGGTGCTGTCTGTGCTGTTGTCTGTGCTGCCAGCTTCCTGCCCATCAGACCATCGCAGACGAGGCTCCCAACACCACCGCACGCGTGCCTGTGGCCCGGCTTTGCTATTCAACCCCCCCCGATTCTGTCTGCCTTCTCCCCAAGTTTAGGGCTCATGCTCCGGCCCCTTGGAGTCCCGGCTCAGAGAGCAGCCAGTCACAGCCAGGACAGACTGAGTGTGAGAGAGAGGAACCCAGCGGCCTGCAGTCACATGCTTCCGCACCCTTACATCATATACCCCATGGAAGAGCCAGTCAGCATCAGTAATCAAAGAGGGTCTGAATTCCCACTTCGGGACATTAGGGTCACGTCCACATGGCCGACACAAAAAGCACATGTGTATACTTCCAGCCGCGCTGAGCCTAATGGATGCCATTAGTACCTGCAGGATGCAATACCTCACATACAGAGGCTTCATTTGGTGAAATATAAAATCCCTGCACTGCCCAGCTATGGCCAGAGGTGGCATAACACACAGCTGCTCTCCCAATTCCTTTGTCCAGAGCCCTTCAAGTCACCGAATCAGCTAACCGCCCCCCCCCCCAACTGCCTGTTTACTAGACCCCGTTAAACTGTCACGACACATCAACTGGCCAGTTTGCCTCATTATAAAGCTGTTTTTGCACCGAATCACACATCACTGGGACCGCGGGGGACGCCCCAGTCTGTTTCCCAGAATGCCCTGGGGCGTGCAGCCTGCGGATCGGCATAAACAATTATTAAAGTGGCGCCATCGCTACAGCCGGTGATAAGTGAGCTACAACTGGCTGGTTTTCACCCACAAGCTGAACAGTATTGAAGAGAATCGTGTCGCGTTATTAGAGCGTTTTCGCTCGAGAGCTGGAACAAATTTGCTTGTCAAGCACGACTACCCATGTAAATACAAGGGGGGGAGAGAGAGGGAGAGTGAGGGAGTGAGAGAATGAGGGGGGGAGAGAGAATGAGAGGTAGAAAGAGGGAGGGAGAGAATGAAGAACAGATGGAGGAGAAAAGAAAGAGAGGGAAAGACAATGAGAGAGAATGAGAGGGAGACTGAGAGAGACAAAAGAGAAAGAAAGAGGGGGGAGAGAATGAAAGACATAAAGAGAGAGGGAGGGAGGGAGAGAGAATGAGAGACAGAGGAAGGGAGGAAGGAAGGGAGGGAGAGAATGAGAGGCAGAATGAGAGAAATAGTGAATGGGAGAAAGGAGACAGAGAGAGAGGTGTGAGGAAGGCAGACCTGTCCTTGTCCCGAGAGAGGATCCATTTTTGAGCTTAACCCAGATTTCTTAATTAAACCTGCAGCTGTTCCTGTTTGTCTGGGAGCTGCGAGGAGAGCCAGCGGAGAGGAGGAGACGCCCTTACGCCCTTACGCCCTTACACCCTTACGGCGGCTCACCTCCTCTGGCCGGCCCTGCCATCGCGGGAGCCTTTCTGCTACTCTCACAGGCAGGCCGGCCCCAGAGGGAGTCATAATGATATTTGGCAGAGAAACGTGATCAGCGCGAGGGAGCTCGCAGTCTGCAGCCCGCAGTCTGCAGCTCGCGGTCTGCAGCTCGCGGTCTGCAGCTGTACCGACAGTCTGTCTTACATCACAGCACCACTGATTGCAGGCTCCACATCCCCACCTTTCTATGCCAAGAAAGCGACGCGGTCGCAAAGGTGGGTAACACGCGTGACCCCCACACGCAGAGGGGAGCAGTAATTAGCCAGAACAGGTCCCAGTCGCCGCGTTTAGGGTGTGGATTTAAACGCTGCTTGTTTCCCTCAACATCAGCCCACGTTTCCTCAATAGTCAGGCAAACACATACACAGACACACACACACAGGCACACACACATACACAGACACACACACACAGGCACACACAGACATACACGCACACACACTCTCCCACTTCAGCTAACTGCATGCCTTCAAGGACGTTGGATGTAAAATGAGCTTATTATTTACATTTTTATTATTTAGCAGATCATTTATTATTTAGCGGAGCGAAAGCTATACACACTTTTTAACCCAGCAGGGTCATTGCTCAGGGGCTCTGCCGACCCTGGGATCTGATCTCCCCCACTGAGCCGCAGCACACTCATTACGACTGCAGGGGGCGCCGATGGGACGGGCACCTGTGACGAGATCCCGCAGGCCGACGACGGAGCTCCGCCCCTTGGCGGCGGCTCTGCATCACTGCCTCCCCGCTGCCCGGCTGTACGCCGTCCTGCTCTAGCCCCTCCAGATGCTGCCCCATCTTACAGCTCCCCAAAATGGCCAGCAGTCACATGACCGACACCTTCAACCCGCAGCCAGCTTACAGGACCTGGCAGGTGCCCCGGGGCAGGAATCATGGCCCGTGGCATTCCTCACTGCGGCGTGGCGCACGAGGGGGCCGGCGAAACGCCCCGCGGCTGTTTGGCCAGCCGTAGCAGACTCATTATCGCCCGACTCGCTAACGCACGGCCACAGTCATTCGAACCCGGGCCCGTCTGGGGGCGGGGCTGCAATGGTAACGGAGCATGGGAATCACAGGGGTCTGCTGTCGTCAGAGTCAGCTGGGCTGTTGCCAATGGCGACGGCCCACAGGTCATCCTAAGTGCTGCTCTTACCAGCTGCAATTCCTCCCATTTACGCAGCTGGGGGTCACAGGCACAGTGATGGTTCAAGGGCCTCAGTGGAGGGTACAGCAGACGGGCAAACGTGGTAAACCTCACCATGCGCTGCGTGTGAAGTGCCAGTAAATACGCACCATTACCCCCTCGACAATGACACGCAGCAAAGAGCAAAATGGCAAATGCCTCTAAAGCGAAATTACTAGCAGAAGCTTCTGGTACAATTTAAGAAAATAAAATGGACGACTCGAACCTCGAACCGACTCGGGTCTCGTGATTACCCTCCGGGGGGATCTTCCTGAACGACAAACGAGCTAAAACTGTACAGGCCTGGATAATCGCACAGCTGTACAGGCCCCCCGGGATAATCGCACAGCGGCCAGGCCACAGGCACTGGGTACAGGCTGGATTCTGTTCTGCCAGGTGGGCAGATTAAAAAACAAAGGAGTGTGATGGGAAATGATGTCCTTTGCACACTGACCAGCAGGAGGGGTGGTAGTTAAGGAGCAGCTGCTAAGCAGTTAGGCTGGTAGAGAACACCACTGCGAATTCCATTATTTCCGTTCTCCCTGTCCAGGCCAGCCCAGTAGGAAGGTAGCAAGCTCTGGGCCCGACCCGGTTGGAGAATAAGGGGCTGCCAGAGTGCCATCCAGGGTTATGCATGGGGACCGGACGACAATGCTGGGCTCTGCAGTAGCACTCGTTTACCAGCGGGGGGTGCCAGTGAAGAGCCTGGCTCTGTGACTCGATGTTCCCAGCGCAGTGGAGGAGCAGTGGAATGGATTCTAATGCCCCCTGGTGAGGCGGCAGTTTGATGCCCGTCTCCAGGCCAAATGCAGACGGTTTGGCGTGAGATGCTGAAATTAATTAGATTTATAAAGCTCCTCGGCATCCTGGGGCTTGGGGGTGGCGTCGGTACCAAGGCTGGGAGACTCCTGCTATGGGAGGGCAGATTGCCCAGAGGTCAGACAGGGCATGGGGCATATGGGGGGTGGACGTGGCGGGGAGGGCGGGCACAGGCCATCTGCTAGCTGGGCTGCCAGGAGGGGGTCACAGAATCTACCAAGGACGTGTGCTTGAAGGTCACCCCCCACACAAGCCTCCATGCCGCTTTCCCATGATCTGCTGTGTCCCCGCCCTCCAAGCCCCACCCACTCCCCCCAAGCTGGTGCACTCTGATAAGGATGCATGGACCCACACAGCCTTTAATATTACCATTAGCATTATGCTAGCATTAGCTGAGTCCAAGGGCATCACTGTGTTTTCAATTCTGGGAGGGGCAGGGACAGATCCGGAAAGTGACTGAGACAAATCCGTTGATAGCTACCAAGGCATCTGAGCAAAATATTTTAAGTCCACTTGTTGACACCAGATCATTACAGGTGTAAAAATATAGCCTAGACCAGTCTAGTAGGCAATGGTGTTTCCCCTGACATGAAAACCAATCCCCTTTGGAGACATTAAGCACTTTGCACCTTCAGTCAGGGACGTAAAATCTCAATTCTGAGGTTTCTGAAACTTATTTATGCTCCCCGTCAGCAACAAAGCACTTTGACTAAACATTAAACAAGCAACATTAACTATTAACAGAGGTAAAACTTCATTCTATCCATCGATTCTAACCAAAAGATGCCTGTGATACAGCTTCCGCGTGACTTTTCCGAATGCTGGAGCCTCAGCTGTTGATTGACAGTGAAACAACCAATCACAGCAGCACAGAGTTCAGAGCATCCCTCCTTGAGTCCCCTGGCTACTCCAATCTAGCACCAATCATGTCACTATACCTACAATCCCTTTCAACACCGTTTGCTCCGGGTCATCGATAACTGTTACCATAGACATTTATGAGTATGCAACTGAAATCGTTGGCTAAAAGCTTTTCCCCCAGGGTCAGTAGGTTAGATGAAAACTGAATCCTCCTGACAAATGTATTCATATTTTTAAAGCAAAATCCAGGACAATACTGGGCAGGATAAACACCATTTTGAACACTGGGTGGGGTTCGCCCCAACTGCGCCCCCCATGAGTGACACCTATGGTCAGGTCTAGCGCTTGATGGTGGCTCCCTGACAGTTGACAGACACCAGATGGGGCCTCAGCTAACCACCAGCTGGCAACCACCCCCCCCCCCGAACTGTAATCAGAGACGTCTCTCTGCTCTATCAGCGGCTGATCCAGAGGTAGCAGTGATGCAAGGTCCTGTCAGATGTGGATGAAGGAGACTGGGGGCGGGGGGTCCGTGTACGCCCCCGCAAAGGCCCCCGCTCGGTTCCCCCGCTGTCATACCCTGTCACACTGCAGACGTCAGCCAGTAACAGCACACAGCCACCTCTGGGACTGAGTGACAGCCATCGTACTTTTACCGTCTCTCCTCCCAGTCTTTTATCCCCAATCTTTTAATTCCCGTTGACAATATCACACCCTTTGTAGTTCGTGGGCCCTTTCCTCTGTAAAATCAGGGCATCACTGATCAAGGGTGTATACAGGGGAGGGCCCACAGGGGCACTGGCCCCAGATGAAAGCTGATTGGCCCCCGCAGTGCCCCCTCCCCTGTCATTCATGGATCTAAAACATATCATTGGCTAATGATAAAGTCGGCCCCTCTGTATGACGTATGGCCCCCCGCCTTGAAAAACAAACCTAAAATCACCAATCCTGGTCACCCCCACCCCAGGTTGTGCGTCTGGGACTCCAGGCTGGATTACACTGAGAGTAACGCTGTCGCGTCACGCTGGAGATCTACACACTAAACAGGAAGTGATGACGCAGACACAGAGAGCTGATTGGAGATCTACACACTAAACAGGAAGTGATGACGCAGACACAGAGAGCTGATTGCGTAAAAATCGACTGTGAACATCCTGTGGTTTTTAATTGTAATTCTCGAGTGAGTGAATATTTTGCAAAAAACGGGAGCCCATTTGCACACCGGCGAGAGAGGTCATTAGCTGTCGCCATGCCGGACAGGTGATAGTGTCAACCAAGAAATTCACAGCGTTTGAAAAAATTAACACAAAACATTAAGACAATTATTCAACAGACAGCCTGACAGCTCCCGAGAAAGTCCTCCAGTCATCCCAAGCAAACTGGGTGATTAGAATCATAATTATAATTTATGTATTACATTATAATTTGCTACACAATTATGAAACAAATGTCCCCGGACATCAGGATGTCTGTGAATCACATCACAGGAGGATCGTGATCATAACCCCCCCGGCAACAGCATCATGCTCTGGGACACCCCCGGTCAGCTCTGTCCTTCTTTAACACTCCATTTTTCTGAGGTCCATTCTGACCTTCCTAACACAGGTCACCTTGCTCTCTTGCCTACCCACAATGCCCTGCTGCAGCCGCTCGCCCCAGGGGGCGCGACGCGTCGTATGTCCTTTTCAGGACAGATGGCGGGAGGCCAGGAGGAGAAAGGAGCAGCCATGTGACAGGATGCTGCAAGGGCACTGGCCCCAGCTGAAAGCTGATTGGCCCCTGGAATTCCCCCTCCCCTGTCACTCACCAATCCAAAACATATCATTGGCTAATGATATGGTCAACCCCTCTGCATGAGTTATGGCTCGAATGGCACCCAGGTTTCTGTCCTCTTTTGGGGGGTGTGATCTGTTTCCTTGGTTATTTTGGCTCCATCCATACTTGACTTCTCCCCAGCTGCCCCCCCAACACAAGTGAGAACCTGAGTAAGACTAAGTGGGATCATTAAAGCACTGTCACCCTCCACCGCAGCTGTGCCCCCTCCCTGCGTGGCCCTGCCCTGGCTAAATGGAATATCGCCAGCCGTTAGCCAATAACGTGTCGAGTTGGTGCTTGGTGAGGAAATCAGTGCATGCAGCTAGGTCATGTGGTCATGTGACCTGAGTGGGGCTGCTTGGCACGGCCGCGGTTTGCATGGGTGGGGGTCATTCACGCAGGCCGTCATGACACCGCAATCGCCATGGCTGCCACCTGTTGCAACTCGCTATTTCCCAGCATGCTCTGTGCTCTCCCACTCAGCCTGCCATTATCACACTTATGATAATCACCTTACTGCCACCGTGATGACGTGGGCCCGGTGAGAGTGGCCTTGCCATCATGTAACTTCTCCTTTATTCTGACTCAGTAAATGAAACACATTGTTATTCTCGCCCAGACGATCCTCTGTGCAGGAATTTATGTACAAAGACTACATAGCGAGAGACTAACAGTAAGTGATGAAGTTGGCTGAGCCTGCAGGTGGTAGTGCGAAACATCGCACTGGAATCCACTACACTAGGATCCACCATGCCAGGATCTACATGCCAAGAAGCACAATCCCAAAATCACTGAGCCAGGATCCATTACACCAGCATCATGGTTCCATGATCCACAACACAGGGACTATTGTTCCAGAATCCAGTACACCAACATCCACCATGCCAGGATCCACTACACCAGGATCATCTAATGATGATCCACTACAACAGGATCATTATATAAGGATCCACTACACCCAGTTAGACTACCAAAAACAAAATATGTTGGATGGGAGTAAAATCAGCAAGAAGAATCTGAGGAGATGGGATGAGGCGGCAGCCATTGGGGGTGCGGTTACTCTGTGATTGTATTTACAGGGAACTGTATTGTCTGCATCTAACCCCTGATGGTCGGCCTTAAAGGAGCAGGGGCTCCAGACAGAAGCATAAAAACTATCATCAGCCAGGAGAGAGTCAGGGAGCGGAGGATTGGGGGGGGGGGGGGGGGGGAGG
>JAODKL010000063.1:2598856-2619387 GCA_026780765.1 Petrocephalus schoutedeni
AGCCAGGGTCTGCACCACAGATTATCAGGAAAAGCCGGGGTCTGCACTATGGAATACCAGCAAAGCCGGGGTCTGCACTATGGAATACAGAAAAGCCAGGGTCTGCACCACAGATTATCAGGAAAAGCCGGGGTCTGCACTATGGAATACCAGCAAAGCCGGGGTCTGCAGTACGGAATACCAGCAAAGCCGGGGTCTGCACCACAGATTATCAGGAAAAGCCGGGGTCTGCAGTACGGAATACCAGCAAAGCCGCGGTCTGCACTATGAAATACAGAAAAGCCAGGGTCTGCACCACAGATTATCAGGAAAAGCTGGGGACTGCGGTATGGAATACCAGGAAAAGCCAGGGCCTCTGCTACAGAACATTAAGAAAAGCCAGGGTCTGTGCTACAAATTTCTGCTGGGCCTGACATAGGGGCACTGTGGTTCACACCCCATGGATCTGCACACGCCAGATGTGTCACACGCCAGATGTGGTCCTGCCTCATCCCCTGCTATGCCATGTAGGATTAGCAGAGATGGCTCAGTATATCCAGGAAGAGGCCGGATTACAACATGGCTCAACCGCTAAACCTCTCCTGTTAAATCTCTCCCGCACAGCCTATCATGGCCGTTCTACCAGGGGTCCAAGCAATCCCACAATACCTTGCCATCATAACAGGTCTACTACTCAGCGTAGAAGCATACGTCAATGATCAGGTCAACAGGTGGCGTAGTAGTTATAGGTACAGATGAACAGCTCAAACACTGCTGAATATCCCACTTTGGATACTCGGGTGTAGCACTTAATTAGTCTAGTGAAGTAACCAGCTATATAAAATGGGTGAAAAAGTGGATCGCTCTGAAAAGAGTCGGATAAACAGAGAGGATGGCGCAGCCACAGAGGCAGCAGCACTGCAGCCAGCAGAACAGAGGGGGCTAATCCGCTTCATTTGGTCACCGCAAGGCGCCAGGAGTCACAAGCTGCTACACTGTGGGTCCTCCGTGCCCGAAGAGCCCGGGCCGGATCCAGCAAGCGAGAGCCAGACGGCATTCCTCCCCGCCCGCCACATACATAGCAGGAAACAGGAGAGAGCCGAGCCGAGCTTCTGGGGGTAGGTGTGGGTGTTTGTGTGTGGGACATGAACAGCGCAGCTTTTACCCAGCCTTACTGCAAGACCCCCCCAATCCCCCCCCCCGCTGTGCCACCCCCGCTTAGTTCTGGTCAGTTATGAATCCGCTGTTCACGAGGGACCGATCGCCATGGTGACAGGCACCTGCGCAGAGCTAAAACGTGGCCAGCGACAGTGGAGGTGGGGGGTACCAAGGGGTGATGCTCCACAGGGGGGTGGCAGGTTCAACAGGCGGCTCCCAAGTGGGATCAACTTCTGGGAGTGAGCTCACGTGCCACTCGACACCCCCCCCCCACACTCCTGGCTCCCTGCCAGCTCCAGAATATTCACAAGGAAGCCATGGGGGGGGGTCTCACCACAGATGCCCTTCCCCACAGAGGGACAATCATCATAATATAATTAAACCACCTGCTCAAGCACAAAGTTCTCCGTACAGTATACAGATCCCTCCAATAACCAGCACGGGGCGTAATGCTTAGGTCACGGGCCAGCAACGAACTCCCACTACCGCGGTTCTTCCCTCAAGCAAAAGAACTTCACTTCTGAAACGTACCGAGACGCATGAACAGATAACCCAGTTAAAGGATGGAGCTTTGAGATAAAACCGCTAATTAAACAGAGTGACATTCACATACATGTCATATGCACAATGTGCAGACCCACTATGACATTCTACACCTGTGCACTTCTTCTCAGGGTAACATAGTGCAGGGTCAGTGCTGTCCAACCTTACTTTGTGCTCCTTCACTGTTTGGCCAGCAGGTGTCCCTGCTCATCTTGTTTTTCCCTCTCTGTCTCATAGCCCTTCAGCCCTTATGTGTTTCCCCTTCTTCCTGGGCCACCGGATAGCTCTGTGGACTGAGCGTGCGGCTCAGAAACTGTAAACCTTTAGTCATTAACTGCCCACTCGTTAGCCAGGTTGCCTGTGTGTATTTATGTGCCTGCTTCTGCTCTGTTCAGTAGTATGTCACTGAATATGTTGCGTGTTTATTACTCTGCTTGTTTTTTCCCTTGTTTTGCTACTTGTCTTGCCCGGTTTCCTCAGTACATTTAGTTCTGTTTTTTTTGTCTCCTGTTAAGTTCTGCTCCTTTGTGGTCCCTTTATTTTTGTGGCTTTCTCCAGAGTGTCCTTTTAAATCAATAAACCCTTGTTGTCTCAGAGCCACTCAGTGGATCGTCATCTTCTTTCTGCCTGCTCCATGCCGCTCTGTGACAATCGGGCCCCTGGGAACACCAGGTATGACTCCCTCGGGATCCAGAGCACCTTCTGTCAGGGCAGGGTGTGTGCTTCTGTCTCTATGTGTCTGTATCTCTGGTGGTCCATCCCCTCCCCCATGTGATTATACTCTATCTCTCTCCTCACATTGCATCGGGGCAGGAGGAATCATCCCAAACACAAATGTCTGTGTGCCAGAAGAGTCTCCAAGAGGGATGGAGACTGGGGTGGGGGGCAGAGCTCCACTGACTAGCACCGTCGCCTCTGATCACCTTGCCTTTAGTACGTGTCACTTCCTGGTGCTTTGGGGATCTGCTGAGCCTCAGAGCATCTGCAGAGACGCGGAAGGGAGCGACGAGGGAACCCACAGCGGATGGAGAGATGGGGGACGCGGTCAGCAACTCGATGGGCTGCGTGAGGGGGTGTGCTCACACACCGACAGTGACACACACACACACACACACACAATAGCACAGTGCAGTGGTGTGCTGGAGGACTAGAGAATTGTTGTGTGATCGCCTATTTGTTGGGGGGGTGGGGGGGGCGTCATAACTTAATTTGTATTGCGAAATACAGTAAACAGACAAGTTAAAACTGGGTGGGAGGGGAGTCGCAAAAGTGATACAGGTGTGGACCATCCCAGTGTCTCACCATCTAGCCCTGGGCAGACAGATCTCTGGTCAGGTGTGCACACACAGAAATAGTTCCATTACAGAAATGCGTTCATTCATCTTATCTGGATGACTCAGCCCAGACTTGGCCTCCCATTGGTCAAACACGGGCCAGCAGCCCTTCTCATTGGTTGAAATGCTCATCCCCGCCCACATGGACCGGGCCCCTCTCAGAACACCCGTGCCCACTGAGAGGTTTCCTTCAGTAATTTTTTGTTTGGTTTGCCCCCCCCACCCTCACCCCCACCAGACGCTGCACCCCCAGGCAGTCCCCTGAAGCACCATTCACAGCCCACACAAACTCAAGAAGAGCCGCCCTGAATGCTTATTAAGTCCATTAAAGAGGATGATTTAGCAGGAGCGGGATGGCTTGTGTAAGAACCCTCACCTGCTTAAAGAGACTGAAAACAGTCATTAAACCAGAGTGACATGCACTAAACAGCCCCTAATTGAGGTAATAAGGGTCACACAGCAGGGGCCATTCTAAGATTTTTTAAAGGCATAAGAGGTGCCATAATTCATACAGGCTGAGCTGGCTTTATCATTAGCCAATGATATGTTTCTAATCAGTGAGTGACAGGGCAAGGGCACTCCAGCGGCCAATCAGTTGGGGCCAGTTCCTCTTTGGCCTTGTAATACACAAAACATTCCTTTCTGTCACAGTTTGACCCTGTTTCGTTTTGTTTCCAGTTTACTTTTAGTTAGACGGCGGAGAAACATTCCTGCATATGGCCCTGTCACGCAGACAGGAAGCAAAGGACCAGCGAGAGGCACAGTGTCAGGATGAAGGAGCCCAGTGTTCAGGGTCTCACCACCCCCTTGAGGCCATAAAATCCAACAGTAGATGTACACCAATCATTCCCATCTGTCCCACACAGCACAGCAGGGAAAGCAACTGAATAAATCTGACCCCAAAATTTGGCAAGCAGGAGCCGCTTGAGAACAGTGCTGTGCCACTCTCTAACCACCCTGCCACCTTCAGTCTCTCTCACACCCTAATGAGGAAGCAGCTCTGACTCACACCTATCAGCTGGGCGAGAGAGGGACAACCAAAAAGAACCCCGGAAAACCCAGGGGACGCGGAGGGGGGGATGTGGCCCTCCCAGCCGCACTACGGTGTCTGCAGCAGCAAGTCCTCTTAATGGGGCCTCGCTGGAGAAGGAGAAGCAGACTGAGTCAGACTTTTCAGCGTACAACCATCTCACTAAGAAATCTGTGTGGGCAGCAACACTGGGAGCAAGTTTAAAACCACTCCCATAATGCACCTGGGCTGTATCAAAACCGATAGCTGTCCTTCTGTTGGCTGTCACACATACATTTTTGGAGAAGAAAACTTACAAAGAACCTGTCTCCTTGTCCTGTGCGGCCTTGCTCCAAATCTCTGCAGGCATAGGACTCAGTCACAGTCTAATTCAACATTCTTTTTAACACCCTGTCCAGCTGGCATCTGTCAAAGAGGATTCTCCTTCATGATTAATCTAATAAGCCACGTAATACATAAAACATTCCTTTCTGTCACAGTTTGATCCCGTTTTCTTTTTTTCCCCCCAGTTTACTTTTAGTTAGAAAGCTGAAAAACATTCCTGCTATTCCCAAAGCCATCTGCAAGGGCTTTCCGGTGAGAACGGTCTCCACACTTCTCACCCAGTACCTCAGAGCAAGTTATAACACAGAGCAGGCATCGCAGAATGCAAAATAAAAAACTATCGGCCCCGAAGTCAGGCGGCCTGAGATGGGCAGCATTCGGGCCAGGCGGTGGTGGGTCTGGCCATGGCGGGAGAGGACCAGACACGCAAGGCACACATGGGCGGCTAGGGGCCAGCACTCCAGGATTAGGAAGCACTACATCCAGTAAAGAAAACTCGGTGAAAAAGAGGCGGCCACATGGAAAGCAAAGCAGGTCGGGGGAGCGCAAATCGGGCTGTGGATCCGGACGAGAGGTTCGGGGCCCCGACAGCCGGGTCGGCCAGACCGAGCGGGATGAAGGCGCCTCAGCCGAGACTGCCGGCGCTCCCCGATCAGAACTCCGCCAATCACACATTCTAACGTGGGAAACAGTGACTTTCTGTGCTAAGTAACCTCCATCCGGCCGCTGGCGGATTAATTACCGAGATGGTGTCTTCAAAGACATTTCACACACAAGAGCATATTTGAATAAACTTTCATGGAGCACAGATTTGTTTATTTACTACGTATTGCAGTATCATTTCAAAACTTGCTGTCAAAATGTACATTTGTGGAAAAGAATAAATATATAAGCATCATTGGAACCACACAGTGCAATAACCTATAATCCACCGGATGGGAAAGAGGCGACGCCGGTGGCGGTTCTAAATTAAATTCATCGCGAATATCTCATTAAAACGGGCTTCTTATAAAGGCACGATCAGACAGATATCCCGGGACAGCCTAAGCTGCAAGAAAATCCTACTTAAATATCAGTTCCTCCAGGATCTCGGTCCCGGTAATTACGGTCTGTTTAGGGGTAGAACGTAAAAAAAACCCTCCGCAAACATACATTACAGTGCTGAGACTTCCTATTAAATTAAACTAATGCGAGCGCCTGCAGAAAGCGGCCGACTGTGAAAAGTTTCTGTTATTTACCACGCAGGATGTTCGCAACGTCAGTCTGTTACTATACTCGGCGGATACAAGGACAACAGGTTACCGGCCAGGGGGGCTCGGTGCGGGAATAAACGCCTAGTATTTAAAAGCGCCGATCTCCACGTGTGCGCCGCTAAGCCGTCATGCTCGCAGCTTCTCCCACTCCTGGGGAAACGACACGCGTCCGAAGCCGCAGGAAGACCCCGCTATGAGGGTGAGGCTCCGGCCGACGGGCGGCTGATCGGCGTCCTTACCTCCGGCGCACGTCTCCAGCCAGCCCAGCAGCAGCAGCAGCTTCATCGGCAAGCCTCTTCCCGCACACATGTCTACTGGAGTGTGTTCATCCGGCTCCGGAAGCGCATCAAACACTTTAAAGAACCCAAAAAGCGGTGAGGACGCGGAGGGGAAGCCGGGCGGGCGGCGCACGGCACGGCGGCTCGGCTCGGAGTGAGCGGCTGTCAGCCCGAAGTGTGTCGGCAGCCCTTAAGCGGCAGCCCCCCGGCACCCTGCAGCACCGCGGACAGCGCCTAGCGTCCGCGGCGGGAACAGCTGGGGCGCAGGTCCTACCCCCCCCCCCCGGCCAGATGTGCATGGGGGCACCGCGTTATCCCGAATCAGACGCACATCTGTATTACTGCCGACATTTTCACACGATTAGAGGCACGGAGAAACGCACTGACAGTGTGAGACCGGCTATAATGTTTTAAAAATAAATTTACCCTTTACGCACAATAACGTACAATATAGGGGAGGTTTCAGGAAAACAACGTGATTTACTTTGAATCGGGACGCCGGTCCACTGGGGGGGCACTCCAATAAACAGCCCCGTATAGGGCAGGATTTAACTAGAAAGCTAGATGGTGTACGTGACATTAAACACTGGCCCATCAATCCCATTTATTGGATTTTTAGTTCTCCTGATACCAGATACCATTCTCTTAGAAGATTGCGCACTCAGATGTATGTGATAGTTCACCGTAACAGAAGCGGACGAACTTCTTAACGTTTTTGGAGAGATATGAAATAATCCCAATTTCCACTTGAGCGCGCATTTACACCCGCTCCGGCGGGGGGGGGGGGGGCGTGGATGGCTTTAGCGGAATGATAATGAAGGACGAAGCATCACTCATGCAGAGTGCCACTCTTAAAATGACCTTGTGGGATTATCACGGCGCTAGCACCACGTTTCCACAATAAACAGAACCGCCCGGCCAGAACAGCGCCACCCGCAGGGCGGGAAGAGCAGCCCAGAGTTAATCACAAACCCTCGGGCTTATAACTGTTCCCTGAAGTAGACCCACACAGTGTATATGTAGTGCAAATCAAATGTTAAATCCCACAATTCCGTGATATACAGCTCAGTCTCATTAAAACAATTATGAGGCCACATTTATGCTTGACTAATCCACCATAGACCGGCCACATCTTAAGGCAAAACTTCAAAACTTCCATAAACATCCTTCAGATTAATGAACCACGCCCCACCCCCACTTCCTTCTAGAACTGGAGATTAGGAGAGACAAGAGAGGGGGGCTGTCAGGTTTAAGGCGATTAAACCCTCTGCCCCCCTCCCCCCATGCTGGGAGGTCAGTACAGGCTTACCGTCATCTTAGTGTCGTCTTAAACACGCCTGCCTGATGCTGAACCATGTGCAGATTTGCAGGCTGGCTGATTCTGTTTTTAATTGTATTTGTGTAATCAAATCAGTTTGGCTCCGTCCCAGACTTTATTATTTACTCTATAAAGTTGCGGGTGCTGTGATTAGGGCCTCAGCATCCTGGGCGACTTTTAACTTGTGCCTGATTGATGAAAAGTGAGGACTATCCAATTAGGTAACGAGCAACTGAGGGTGAGCACACCCAGGGCACCGGCAGAGCACCCCAAGGACACACGTAGGGCACCCTCAGGGGATGCTGTGCCTTCCAGGGTACCGAGAGAAGATTCCCTCTGAAACTGTATGTGTGTCAGAGAGAGAGGGAGAGCGAGAGAGAGAGAGAGAGCATGGGAGTCGGAGAGGGGGCCAGAAGGACATTTTACTTTAAGCTTGTGGCGTGACTGTTGTGAAGCTGACAGAACCCAGCTGGGATGCTGGTCGTTGCCGCGGAAACCTCAGGATGTCACAGCGAGAGCGCCGATATCCACGCATCGTCTGCCACCGTGACTCCGTGTGGCTGCGCTCCCCCCCCGACGTGCCGCCGCACCCCGTCAGTGCCAGCCAAGCCGCCACGCGGGGCACGCAGCCGGCGGGGTGTTTGTCGCGCGTCGCAGCTCATTTACTCCGCAGGTGTACCTGGGGGGGGCACACACACCGCTAACTGCGGACTGACCACTGGAGACTGACTCATCTCTCTGATTAATAAGAAAGTCGCGAGACTAAGACTGCGTTTGGTGGGAAACGACGGCACTCTGGTTGAGCGGACCGATGCAGGAAGCAAACACTAATTAGTCGATTAAAAGTCATGTGACATCATGTCCCAGATCTGCAGGGCCCGGGGGGGAAATTATGTCATCTCAGGGACATGCGGCCCGCATATTGCGTTCTGGAGACAGCTCAGAATGTTGGCGGCATGTTCGGCTGGAGGAGACGACGTTTAGGGTTTGCTTCCCCCAAAATATGCAACTTAAACGGCGCTAGAAGGACTCGGGGCCTCCCGCGGCTATCAGCAGGAGTGCCTGACATGCAGAGCAGCCTTTGTTTACCCGCCTCCGGGCATCAGAGAAAGGTGCTGTCCTGAATCCCAGCTGAACGCATCAGGAAACTGGCAACTGATAATTCCAGCTCTGTGAGATCACCTGGGGGCTTCAGATGGAGTGGGGGTGGGGGGGGTGGGTCATGTAATATTTATGAAGCAGACACTGCACAACAGATGTGGCGTTTGTGTGTGTGATGACTACACACTCACTGTACCTAAACACCGCTGCCTACACACATTTATATATATCCAGCAGATGCTTTTATCCTAAGCTACTGTATTTTCTTACCTTTTTAAAAGAAAACAGCAGATAAGGGCCTTGTGGTTAAATTAGCCTGCTGACCTTGGGATTGGAACCAGCAACCATTCGATTGCAGGCATAGCCCCCCCCCCCCCATGACATGCATAATAAATACATGTGCAGGTGTGTTTATGGGCAAAATCCTGCTATTAAGAGTTAAAATAAATGTTTCAGGTTTTAAGTGATTTTAAGGACATTTTCTATACTTTTATATTCCTATTGTCAGGAAGACTGTGGGCGGAACGAAAGTTCGCGGTTTGTTTCCCGCCCTTGCATTGAGGGCGGCTCGCGGTCGCTGTATTAATTTCTTTAATGTGCTTTAAATGTTGCGAACTCGTTAGGTTTCCCTCAGTGTGCGTTTATAAACTAAGGTCAAGTACTGTTAAAGTTATTATAAGTTTATTTGTACCTACCGTCCTCTCTGTCTTCACTTATTTAATATGATTTAGGGTGATTTAGTTATCGGCCGTTTACTTAGCATTCCGCGAGCGGTATTAGCATTTAACTTTAATTGCTCTCGATACTTCGGGACTCCCATTCCCGTAAATAGTGACCTGCTGTTACTTGGTAATATGTTAAATAGTACTGTGTTGTACTTCTTGTTTAATGGTTGTGTAAATGTTATTTGTTTCCACAGACCACACCTGCACTCGCATATACACACATTCACTCATCCACGCACGTTCACGTCCCGCACAGTCAGCCATCACACACAATAATTCATTGGTCGTTGGAGCTAATGAAGTTGAAATAAATATAAATAAGAAGACCTCCAGTGCCTGATTCTCTGACCGGAATCAACTGTTGATGTTGGCCGCAGTGCTTCCAGCAGGGGGCGCCCCATCCCTCCACCTGGCCCCCCCTGTCCTCATGCAGGTAATGTCGCTTTTTTGCTTAGGGTCTGACATAAGCTTGTACATCTTACCACCAGCACCCTTCTTGTAGGGGGTGTTCTCACCCATCCA
This sequence comes from Petrocephalus schoutedeni, assembly GCA_026780765.1. Taxonomy (NCBI): domain Eukaryota; kingdom Metazoa; phylum Chordata; class Actinopteri; order Osteoglossiformes; family Mormyridae; genus Petrocephalus; species Petrocephalus schoutedeni. The sequence continues at coordinate 2,608,422 of JAODKL010000063.1, forward strand.
CCTCCCGGGAATCAGTGGTGGCGTAATGCTTCCGGAATCCACTGTGTAATCGTAAGGGTTCCCGGTTCGAGTCCCCGACCCAAAGTACCACTGCGGTACCCTGAGCAAGGTGCTGCACCCAGGGCCTGAATTAGTGGCCCGGCTTAGCCACCTTAGGATCCTAGCTAGAAACCCCACTCAGTCATCTTAACTAACAACCCTGTCTAACTAACTTAGGGCACTAGCTTGCTTAGCATCCTAGCTAACTTAGCTAACTAGCTAACCCCACTCAGTAGTTTTTTAGCGTTTGACTCTCTGTGCAGACCGACATCCTCTTGCTTTCTGCGCCAGATCAGCGCCATCGGCCGTGACTCACCGGTCATCTGTGGGCTGGAAGCTGTGCTGATGAGCTCAGAGAGCCCACATGGGGGTGGCTGAGGGCACGCTGCTTCAGAGAAGGACGTCTGTTGTTCATTCCCCACGACAGCATCTTCCTTAGTTCTCTACGGCCTTGAGAGAGTTGAGTATGGGTGAGAGCCGCATAGTGTGTACAGTGCTGGTTTCTGGGACACCTTCAGAAGCCAGTGTGAGACCTTCTGCTGTTCTCCCAATGGTGTCTCTTGGACTCTCGCATTACTGGGTCCAACCACCTGGCTATTGTAAACAGAATCACCTTCTCATACCATCTTAAACTTACCCTGGCTGCATGAAGTGGGGTGAAAGATCAGAGCATCATTACCTTTTTGCTTTGATTATGCTATATTTCAAGCCTTTCCTGGTGAAGATCACTCTTAGCATATTTTCTCTTCCATCATTAAATCCCCCGGACGCGAGAGATGTTTCTGTCATGGTTTGAAACACTCCCATGATCCTCTGCTCCTCTGCTTCCAGGAGAACATCAAATAGGAATGTGTCGACCCAGCCATACCGGCCAGGAGCAAATTCAGGCAGTAAGGCCTCAAAAGTGGACTTGGCTGATGGATTTTGGCACTGTAGGGGGGTAACATGCTGGATCTGGGCCAGATTGCTGCAGATTTGGGTCAAAGGGTTTGCCGCTTTAGCCCGGAAAGGGTTAAAAGTCCAGGAGATTGTGATTGTATGTGTGAAGGTTATGACAGCCAAGTGAACCATTAAGAACGGAATTATGGCCCTTTCCCAATGATGTAGAAGAGGATCCACCTGTTTTGGGTGCCTCAGTCATTTTAAACCCCTTAAAATAGCAAATTAAGAGGTGGACTGGGACCGTCCCAGAGCAGGCTCTATTGCTGTAACCTTGGAGAAGGTACTTTGCTGAAGAACTCTGGTAAAAATACCCAGAATTCCCACAACAGGAAAACATGATACACGCCAGCTTCAGTGCTGATAAGTACATTGCAAGTGTCTGTCCATGACCTTAGAACATGTGATGCTGTCTCTGGATCACGGCTTTGACATTCACAGCACAGAAAATACATCATGTTTCTGATACTTGTAAACGGTGAAGGTAGCCCATGCATGAGTATGTATGTTTGTTTGTTTGTCTGGGACAGGGATAAGGACCACGCATCGTGAGCTAGCCCGGTTTTGTTCAGTCAGACCAGAAGTGTCTGTGGCGAAGAGGCAACATAGTGAAGCACGGCCGTGATTCACCTGCGTGCGTTGCACGATCTCACACCATTGCTGAAGACTTACACAGCGAGAAAGACTTTCAGAAGCAACACTAGGATATAATAAGCCTCTGAAAGAGAGTTCAAAGCTTGGATGCCTTTTCTAAGGCTGGCAGTGTGGGCGAGGCGGCCATGTCCCAGAATCCTTTGTGACAAGTACCTCTAAATTACACGGTTTGATTTTGGACTTTGAGTGAATATCTAAGAGGATCACTGAGATCCCTTAACAAATAGAGAGGTAAAGACTTCGTTTAAAAGACTTTCTTTTAGTGGAACAGGCAGTACCAAAAGGGACCAGGGTCCATATGGTTCTGTAGTGGGAGCTGGGAGGGAGCAAAAATGTGGACGGTCTGGGGGCCCCCGAGGACTGGACGGGGAAACACTGCTGTAGAGTGCTGCTGCAGAAAACAGCGCCCTCTGTCTGTGAGGCAGAGCCGGGTGGAAAATGCCACAGGCTTGTCAGAGAAATCGTTAGCCGCTCCTGTCTTTTATGTTCATGCAGAGGTATATTTTACTGCCCCCCCCGGCCCATGTGGAATGAATCTTCCGATTCCTGGCCACAGTCCATCCCGGAGCGTTTCATTAATTCAGTCTCTTAGCATAAGCTCATCTAAAGGCACATAATTATCTTGGCATTCTTAATTTGACTGACTTCACAGCAGCACGTGTTGTTTACTTACAGGTTTGAGCCCTTAGCTGCCACGCCACCTGCTGGCCGCTATTGGATTGCTTACAGATGGGCCCACAGGCAGCTACGTGACGTTATTGTGCTGTGGCTGTGCCAGGAAGTAGCCTCGCTTGCGTGAGTAATGGAGGCTCTTATTCAGGTGGTGTGGGGGCGGCGGCCTTGCTGGACTGCAGCACCCCCCCCCCCCCCCCCCGCCGCCCCCCCATCCCCGGGTCCCAGGCATCACACGTGTGCCTGTGATGCTGATTCACGCACGCACACACGCACTCTGCTGCCCACACACACCCAGACACCGCACTCCATCCAGGTGTAAGACAGCCGACCAAATGCGACTCTAAGCGGGCTGTTCCAGCACACAGTGACCCACAGAGATCTGGCCTGGTTCTGAATAAAGGCGCAGCAGCCCCCTTTTCACAGATTTGGGGGGTGGGGGTGGAGCTCAGCTTCTGTGACAAAATAAACAAATTAAAAGCAGCTTGTCACACAGACCCAGGAAGAAGCGGAACGGTCACATTTCAAGGTCCCAAGGTGCAACAGCAGTTCGACTTATTTAGGGTTAACCGTCCACAAGACGTAACTAAATGCTGGCGTCTGCAGTCGCATAGCCCGTGTGGGGTTTACATATGTCCCAGACTCCTGGTCCTGTGCCAGAGTGCCAGGGTAGACAGTAAAAGGGCTTTTAAGGGCACCCAAGTACAGCCCAGTGCAACGCGCCTTTATAATTATTCTAAAATGCAGTGAATAGTACAAATAAACCTTCCTGTGGGTAGGTGTGTCCAAACATCTGACTGGTACTGAAGACCCATAGTTTTTATTCTGCTTTGTGTTGTGCCAGAGCCACCAGCTGTGAGGTTCTGTCTAGTGCGCAGAACCGAGCCGGTAAGCACAAGCTCATCCAGGGCATGACTTCGAGAGGTCAGGTGACCTCACAGCGGTTCGGGGATGAAACCGGACGACAGCTGTAATGAAGACCAGCAGGCACCTGAGCTTAAATACAACCCAGCTTTTATTATTCTTAAATAGTGCATAAAAACCTTTCAAATGGTGCATTCTGGCCAAAGTCTCTCTCCTCTCTTACAGACGTGTTTTTCACCATCTGCATTTTCCTCGTGGATCTCGAAGTCTGGGAGGCTAAACTTAGATTTAACACAGCCAACGCCCCAACTCCAAGTTCGAGGTGAGCGAACAATGGGATGCCCTTCACCACCAGTCATGAGTAAACCTCCAATCAGAATCCTTAAAAACACACAGCTAATTATGTACATTTCGGAGACAGATGCAAAAATCCCAGCACCTAAAGCCTACAGTAAATCGCAAACTTTATTATATAATATGCATGATATATCTGCTATCAGTTATCGATCTGGAAGCGGTCACGCTCGCACGCACACATTCGTAAAGAGCTCAGAAAGCCTTAATCGCTTAAAAGGCCAAGAAGACCTTAAGTAAACAGAGCGCCATTGCGTTCCCATTGCATTATGGAACTGGGCTGGCCCCAGGAATAAGCAAACTAAGGCTGCTTAGGGCCCGGCGGCCACCAGGGGGTGCCCCAACTGATCAGCCTGTCAGAATGGGACGGAAGATGACAAGTGACATCTAGGCTAATCACATTTTGCTTCTGGGCCTGAAAAGGGCCAGGCCAACTCTGCTGGGGAGTCTCCCAGAATCCCTCACATCTTCCCGTCACCCCAGCAGCCACTAAGGAAAATCACCCCGCCTCGTCGCCTTCCTGCACTCATGATAAAACAAGCCAAGACAGCAGAGCTAATTAACTAGGAAGTCTTAACACAAGCAGAAGCATGAAGCCAAGGAGCGTATTTCCTGGCTGGGCCTCACTAAGGAGGCCCTGTCTAAAGAATGCTGCCCTCCTGGTTTTATTCTGCTCTGAGAAACAGCAGCAGGCAGCCACGTGCCACTAGGGGGCACATGTAAAGTGTATGTGGGGGTAAGGGCCCAGTCGGGGGTTCTCTGAGGGTCTAGGTGGCACCCTACTAGCATTTAACCATTTGGACATCAGGTAGCATAATCAGAGAGAGAGACCGCAGAATATTCCGCAGTGGTGGCCTTGTCACCAGTGTCCTGGAGGTCTGTCAGTCTCAGTCTGTAAGTCTCAGTCTGTCTGTCAATCTCAGTCTCTCAGTCTCAGTCTGTATGTCAGTCTGCCAGTGTCAGTTTCTTAGTCTCAGTCAGTCAGTCTGTCTGTCTATCAGTCAGTCTGTCTGTAGGTCAATCAGTCAGTCAGTCTGTCTGTCTCAGTCTGTCTCAGCCAGTCAGTCTGTCTGTCTCAGTCAGTCAGTCAGTCTGTCTCTCTGTCTATCTGTCTCAGTCTGTCAGTCTGTCAGTCTCAGTCTGTCTCAGCCAGTCAGTCTGTCTGCTTGTCAGTCTCAGTCTGTCTTTTTGTTCTGAAGCGTGTAGCTGTTACGTCGTCATCTCAGGCCTCGTCCGCCCGTTGCTGGTGTTCAGGTTGCTGCAGTAGGCCGGGGGGGGGCCTCCATCATCCGTCTGCCCTTCCTCGGGCCGGTCAGGGTCGGGGTGCGAGCGATAGGAGGGTGGACTGCGTGAGGGGAGAGAATGGGCTTTAGTTAGAACCAGAATCACTGATGGGTCAGACACAAGCAAAACACTGGCACCCAGCACAGCTCGGACCGACTGGGGCCCTTTTCTGGAACCGAGACAGTCATATGTCGCGTGATTAGCACTGTCCTCCTAGCATGCTACGTAAAGCATGCATGCTGGCGTTGCTAGCCATGACCTTCTGTTAATCTTTAATTTCTCATAATTATTGCTCTTTCCATTTACACCAACCCAATAATTTGTCAGTAGATTAGTTTGCTAATAACTTAAAAATTAAAAACAGGTGTCCCCTGTTAGTCTAAAATATAATCACTCATTATCATAATAATGCCGTGCTCAACACACCAAGGGTCAGAGGTCATATGGACCCTGCTGTCACGTGATGTTAGGGTCACCCCATGCTTTCAGGGCACATCCAAGCAGCACCTACTGCTATGAAGGCATCAGTCACTGTCACTTCTGTGCAGGTATTTCTTCACCAAGTTATCCATCCTCTTCTTCTTCCGGTCCTCCTCCTCATCCTCGGATCCCGAGGCCCTGCGGGTCAATCCCTTCTTGACCTTGCCCGAGCTCTGGTAGGAGACCACGGAGCTACTTGACGAAGAAGAGGACTCTGAGGATGAGGAAGATGAGGAAGACTCTTTCCGCTTGGAAGACTTCTTGGTCTTCTTGGTCTTCTTGGACCTTGCTGAGTGGCATCGGTCCGGGGAGAAGTTGTCTGAGTCGGAGGCGTGGCCTCCCCGGCTCCTACGGCTATGACGGCTTGTGGGCGGGGCCAAGCTGGAGGCAGTGCGGCTCAGGGCGGAGGCCGTCCCGTGGCCTGGTGGGGCTTCCTGCTCTTCATTCTTGTTCTGCTCCTCTTCGGAGTCCTCCAGGCTCTTGCGCTTGAACTTGATGGGTTTGAAGCTCAGCACCTCGTTGATGGCCGCCTCTAGCTCTGGGTCTAGGTAATTGCGGTAGCCTGTAGTCCTGCTTCCGGAAGGTTCTGGCGCGGGTGCGGACAGACTGCGGCCCAGCGAGCCGGGACTGTACGTGCTGATGCGTGACACGCTGAGGGAGGGGCTCTCACTGTCAGCATCACCCACGGCGCCGAACTCGCTGATCCGGCTGCTGCGAGCCAGAGAGGAGCTTACGCTAACACTCCCTGGGCTTCGGGCCCCCGAGCGTGGTCCGTAGACGTCACTGCCTCCGGCACCCCGCCAGGACGCACTCCGGCGCAGGCCTAGGGGACTCGGGGGGCCCAGACTGCTTATGACGGACCTACTGTCGTCCTCCTCGTCCAGACCCAGGCGGGCGGAGGTGTGGGCGGGGGCCACGGACGACAGGACAGATCCCCTGTCGCTCTCAGCCCAGCGCCGGTCCAGCCCGGTCCTGGCGCGGCTGCTGGCTTCAGAGTAAGCCTGCGAGATGACGGATCCCGAGTCGTCCAGGTCGTCTCCGCCCACAGACCTGCCCCGGGATGGAGGGGCGGCGACGTCCCTGCGGAAGGTGGACCGGTCGTCGGCGGCGTGCTCCTTGAGGGCGCTGAGGAGGGACGCCTCGTCCCCCGTGCCCCCGATGGTGTCCCGCAGGCCACGCCGCTTGCGGTAGCTGAGTGAGCTGCTGCTGACACCAGGGGGCGCCACCATCTTCGGAGGTTCCTCCCTCCCTCCCTTCTTCACATCCCCTTTAGCCTCCTTCGGCTCCTTAGTGTCGGAATTCCTGGGCGCGTGCGCGGGACGGCGGCAGTGGAAACAAAGACCCCAGTTTCCCGAAGCGACGAAAAGAGAGGAAGAGACGCGGGGGTGAATTGAAAAGGTAACAATGATAGGGGGGGCGGCCTTATCATTAGCCAATTATATGTTTTCAGTTGGTGAGTGACAGGGGAGGGGGTACTCCAGCGGCCAATCAGCTTTCAGCTGGAGCCATTGCTCCCCCATGTCCCGCCCCTATATATTACCCTGTCCTGGTGATGCTTTGCAGTCTAACTCCAGGTCTCGTCAGGGTTACAGCACAGCCCTGGTTAGGGCTGATGGACCGTCTATAGGTCCATATTCCTCATAGGACTGGGGAGAAGATGGCCAACCCACGGCACCACCCACCTGGGGCTCCTCATGCTGACGTCATCCGACAGAGTCCTGCTGGAGTCCTTGCTCCTAGACAGCAGCAGCTTCACGCCATCCACCCGGTCCTCCACCTCAGAGTCCATGTCAGAGTCGTCCCCACTGGGAGGGCAAGAGAGTCAGAGACGGAGAGAATGGTTGCTGCATGGCTGCTCAGAATGAGGCTGATTTGAGGTTTTTGATGACACACTTGCCTGTAATCCACTCTTCACACCAGCAGGTTAATGGCGGCCATCACTTCATTTATCAGCGTCAACAGCAAGCAATTTATTACACAGACTCACTACTGTGCCATTAGCTACTTCGCTTTGCCAGGCACGGCCCCTCTAAGTCTACGGAAACCCCCCCAGACAGTCGACATCTTGGTTCCCTCCCAGCTTCCAACACACCAGTACCAGGTATCTGGTGCTCGTGATTAGCTGGGAGCCGGGAGGGACCAAAAATGTGGACTGTCTAGAGGTTAGGGCCATGGTTAGGGTTAGGGTTAGCAGATTACACACACACACACACACGCGCAGATTCTGGGTCACACTGAAGAAGGTCGGGATTGTTTGAACCAGTCAAGGAGGGGTTAGAGTCTGAGGATGGGAGCCCCGGCAGGCGGGAGGCCTGCGGGCTACAAGCAAAGGCTCACGTTTTGCTCCTCCTGCTCTGATACTTAGTCACCATGTTCTGCATGCTGGCCAGGAGGACAGAAAGAGAACAAGAAATGAGAGGAGGAAGCAGGAAAAAGAAAAGTAAAAGAGGCAGTGGGCAGCCTGAGAAAAGAATGGAGCAGGAGACACATTGCGGCCCCCGCCGAGAAGCCGTGTCCCCCCCCCGCATGGCGCATGGTGCCGTGTCCCCCCCCACATGGCGCCGTGTCCCCCACCCGCATGGCGCCGTGTCCCCCACCCGCATGGCGCCGTGTCCCCCCCCCGCATGGTGGCGTACCAGTTGACGAGGTCGTCATTGTCGTCGCTCTCCATCTCATCCTCGAGGGCGGCCTGCAGATCGCCGATCCGTTTGAAGGCCAGCTTGAGGTCGGCCTGCAGGCTCTGATTGGCCGCCTCCAAGCTCTCGAGGTCCATCTCCTGCGGAGGGAGTCGCATGGGAGTGGGAGGTGAGCTGTCGCCATGGGGACTGGCCCACACTCGCCACGCACGCCGTGCTCACCAGCTCGTGCTTCTTGCGGCTGGCCTCCGCCTCCTTCTTAGCCAGCTCGCCCATCTCCTCCTTCTGGTCCCGCATTTGCCTCTGCGCGCGCTTGTTCTGCTCCTTCTCCCGCGCCTCCGCGGCCACGTGGAGGTCGCGCTCCTCCGTCACTTTCTCCACGCTCTCCTTCAGCCGGCTCACCAGACCCTGTGGGCTCAGGGGGAGAATGCGTTACGGACAACCTGGGGTCTGAGCCTCGGGGTCTGCATAGAGGGGACACTGGAGGGTGGAGGGCGTGTTAGCGGGTAAAGGGTACATTAGCGAGTGGCAGGTAAGTTAGAGGGCAGAGAGCATTATAATGGGTGGAGATTATGTTGGTGGGTGGAGATTGTGTCAAGTGGGCGGAGATTATGTGAGTGGGCGGAGATTATGTTAGTGGGCAGAGATTATGTGAGTGGGCGGAGATTATGTTATTGAGTGGAGAGCATGATAATGGACAGAGATTGCATTAGTGGGTGGAGATTAAGGTAGAGGGAGGAGGGTTTCTATTGGATAGTGTTTTTAGAGATTGGGGTGCATCTTTAGCAGGTGCAGAGCCCGGCCAGCTGGGCCTCACCTCCAGCCTCTTGACCTGTGACTTCTCGTACTCCAGCTTGGTCTCCAGCTCGCGAACCTTGGCCTCCTGCCTGCTGACCAGCGATCTGTCCACCATGGACTGCTCCTGGAACTCCAGCTGGCTCTGCAGGGCCTGGACCTGGGTCAGGACGGCAAGCGCAGCGTTACTGTGGCGACGGACCACGGTCACATGGGAAACGAGCTTCATTAGAGGGCCCCTACTATGCTCATCTTTCCTGTTTAGAATTTTATTTTTGGGGTCTACTAGAATAGATGTACTTGTTGCAAAAACACATTCTTTTTCGCAACTCTATTCAGTCTGTCTATAACGCAGACAACTCCTCTTGCAGTCTGCAGATAGATCCTTGCAGGTAGGTGGCCAATAAGGATTGTGTTGCGAGGTGACCTCACTATGTCATGGAGGTAAGGGCTCGAATTCCAACGAGATTTTTCGTGCAGATTTGCAAATGAACAAAGACGACAGATCATCATAAAGATCTAAGATATAGGTCGATAAATCAGATACTAGGTTAGCATTGGTAAGGGGTGGTTAACCTAGCGGTTATCAGTGCATCTGTGTGCCGGTTACCTTGTCCTGGACCTCCTGCTTCTCCTTGATGGCTTCCTCCAGCTGGGCTTGCAGATCGCTGATCTGGGACAGGTCACGGGCCGACTGCCACATTGGAGACGGGGGTGAGTTTCAGAGGGAATCCCAGAGCGTGTAACAGCAGGGATGCCACCATCGTGTGTGACATGCAGGCCATTATCGAGCTGCCCCCCATTAACATGGTATTTTACTGTCTCAGCTGGATCCAGTGGGCCTGACCCCGGTCACAGGAGGAGGAGAGGATGGTTACCTGGGCGACGGCCGCCTTCTGCTTCTTCATCAAGTCATTCAGATCCTCCTGGTCTTCCTCCATGCGTGACTGCAGCTCATTCTTCTCGCGCTGGAGTCGGCTCACCTGCTCCTCCAACTGGGGGGTAACAGGCACTGTTTCTGCACGAGGCTCTGACAGACCACCCCCCTGGACAATAACTACCCCCAAGCCATGGGCATCTTTCCAACAGGTCTGTGGCTTGCCAACCTGATCATTTGAGTGATAACCATAACCAACCCTGTCGGAGTGTGAATGATTCCCAGAATGCAATGCACTAAGTGTTCCTACCTAAACCATAGCAAAGGGCATCTTTTCCCAGGTGGGGAAAACAGCCCAGGAGTAAAATTAGCAGCTGCTGGGTTGCTGCAAATCAAGCCAATTAGACGGTAACTGCACGCTGTGGGTGGCAAGGTGGGAAGGGGTTTGTTGTGGGTTTTAGTGCCCTAATGATTATCCCAGCTACATCAGAATTTCGACAGGTGTGGGAGTGATACCAGCTGACAGTGGGGGGGGGGGGGGGCCACTCACAGAAGTCTTAGCCTTGGCTACATCATCTATCTGCAAATGAAGGTCCTCCATCTCCAGCTCCATGGACTTGCGGGTCTTGATGGCAGCTGCACATGTGAACTCGGACTCCTCCAACTGCGGGGGAGGTCAAAGGTCAGGGGTCATGCAGCAAATGGTGACCTTACGGGCACCATAGGGCCTCGATGACCCCGCTGTACAGCCCGTGAGGGAATCCCCGGTGACCTGGCTCTTCAGCTGGGAGATCTCCCTCCTGCTGGGGGCGCTGTTCTTCAGGTGCTCCAGCATGACCTGGGCGTCCGCCAGCAGCACCTTGGTCCGCTTCAGGTCCTTCCGCAGCCGCCTCTCCGTCTCCAGGTCCCGCTGCCCCACCTGGCGGTCAGGTCACAGACAGACACGCTGTTGTCAGTGCTGCTGAAAACCTGGCAAGACACAGCTCCGCCTCCAGCTGCCCGACCCCCTGCGAGCGAGCGCGAGCGGACCCGCGGCATCCGGACTGCCGCTGCATGAACTTGGGCGCCCCCTACCTGCTCCTGGGCGCTTAGCAGCTTGGACTCCAGCTCGCGTTTTTCACGGAGGATCTTCTGCTTCTCCTCGTACTCCTCCTCCAGCTGCACCTCCATCTGCTTCACCTGTGAGTGAGGCGGGGGGGGGGGTACACACAGTCGGGGGGATGGGTGAGGGTCATGTGTGTGTCAGCGGGAATAAAGGATGTCACTTGTTTCCTGCAGCTCCAAAAGTGCAAACAGCTTTCAGACAACATAGGTAGGTATATATAGGCACAGAGATATCTAGGCACAGACACACAGGTAGGTATATATAGGC
>JAODKL010000063.1:2651492-2666898 GCA_026780765.1 Petrocephalus schoutedeni
CCCGCCCCCCTCCTCCGCAGGTCCCGCAAGCAAAAGCGGTCCTAAAGCGCCCCCCGCTGGGAACTTTGCAGAATCGCAGGCCGCAAACTGCTCGACTTTGTCCCACGCATCTACCCCCCAAAAGTATTGAATTTACTGATCGAGTGCTGATGTTATACGTGTGGTCAAAGTGATGGCTCCCTTATATTTGTGAAATGCGTTTCTTCAAATTATATTCTTTGATGCTCGTCCTAAGCCAGTCATTCCCTTTGGGTGTGTGTACAGACATTCCATATGTCGCACACCCTACAAGAATATAAAAACGCGATGCATTTCTCAAGCATGTCCTAAAATTGCAGACAGAGGAAAACCTGTGGACAATCCTGACACAGCAGAACTCATCCAAGAAGGTCTTCTGCTGGATCTCTGCCATGCTGTCCTTCAGCACAAAGACCTAACCTGAATTTTTACACTAAAAATATCTGGCTCCAGGAAAAAGGGAATTGTTACTGGCTTTGGCTGAAAACCTCTGCTCGGCCTTGGAAGATAATTTCGTAGATCATTCTGGCTTATTCGGCTAGCACGAAATGAAAATTATACTGCAAAATTATACTATATATGTCCTAAGTTATGTCTTTAAATGGCCCTAAATCAGTGACTCATACAGCTATAAAATTAAGAAAAACTTTATTGATCCCAGGGGGAAATTCTTGTATTCAAAGAACAATCCATCCATCAAATCTCCATACCATTGTTCTGCTACAGGGTTGCCTTGATCTGTAAAATGTTCCAGTTGCTAAATCACTGATGGTATCAGCTGGTCTGCTTTGCACTGAATGAAGGGTCCCACCTTTATGAGACTGAAAGCAAAGTAGCCAATGAAACTTGGGGGGTAAAGCATACCCTGGGTGGCACTGTACAGGAAGCAGGCTGCCCATAATACCTGGACACATGAAGCAGTCAGTATCCATTCCTAGGTCAGCTTGGCACTCCCCAGCGCAACCAGAAGGGGGCGTAAGTCCTACCACTATCACAAAGTGGCTGGTTTTCTAAGTCAAAGTAAACCTGCCCAGTGCACTGTCTGATAATAAAGGGAGATGTAATATAAGTAGAGTAACCTTGAGCTGTCAATTGCTGTATCCTATTGGTCAATTCATGGCTATCTAGTGAGTAACGGCATGCAGTGATTGGAAGGTAGCATAAAATCCCACCCACAATGTGTTTACAAGCCCAGACTTGGAGTACTATTGAAAAAAATGCAAAAATCAGACCAGTGTTTGACATGTTTTTTTTTATTTAAATGTTGCCAGTGGAAACACTGCTTCCCATCCTTACTAACTGAGATCCGGGTAGTTTATAAGCTCTAAGTTCTAAATATCACATAATCATATGTGATATTTAGAACTCATAATACCACGAGCTGGCCCGCCCAATAGGTGACAGAGGCAATCGCCTAGGGCACCATTTGATTAAGGGGTGCAAAGGAACAAGTGAAACAAATCAAAGATGCACCTAAATTCTGTGACATTACGGTTATTTACACTAGTTTAATATTTCACTACTTTCGTATGAAACACATGCTGGCTAGTTGGCAGCCAGATGCCCCGTGCTACTGAAATGTTTTATTATAAATGAACTGGCAGCATTTATTTTCTGCTCAGTAGAATCCCGCTTAGGGTTGCCAGATCAGCCAGGGCCAGCAGTCAGACCACGCTGTCACACACACGCATGGCTGATGTCAGTCTGAGTCCTCATTAGGACATTTATCAGGTCTCTAAGAATGAGGTGATTGGGTAGCGCTCACCCCCAAAGCCGGGGCGAATGATGATCATCTGACAGATGGGGTGCAGCATCTCCCGACCAGAAGGGGGCCCAGACGCCTCGACTTATGCAGGAAGCCACGAAGAGAGGGGCGCTGTGATGCGCTTGAGATCTCAATGCCGCTGCTGGGAATCCCAGGGGCTGCCACACTGATGAGCAATGCAGTTATCCTCCATCTGACCATGTGCTGTGGCACCCAAGCTTGCAAACTGGGGGTCCTGGAGGACCGGGCTGGGAAACACCGTCCTATTCTATATGCTGAAGGTCTGCATAAAGCTCAGCTCTACCACACACCCACAAGACGAAGAACGGGGCTGTCACATTCATCACAAATGTGACAATTTGAATCACTTGTATGCCAAGTGCCATATGACCACAAACTATTAGCAGCATGGAACATTATTGCAGTGAGTAAACTGTTATCCAATTAATTTCAAACCATTCCGTCATAAAAATATGACTCACTATTTAATCTTTCAAAGTAGTTTTAAAACAGCCAATTACCCTAAAGGCATGTGCGCCTCATATCATTTTGTAAATTATGTTTTCTTTCTGAATTTTTCAATAAAAATACTTTTCCCTTTCCCAACATTTATCTAATATTATCTAATATTTTATGTTTACATTAAATGGCGTGATTCTGGTACACCAACTGGTGTATGATATATTGGGTGCTGTGATGTTGTTGTGTTGTGAAGACTTTGAGTGTGTTGGCCCGGACTGGCACTAGAAGCTACTGTTCGATGACATTTCCTTAGCAACAAAAGCGAATGTCAGTAATGAGTATTTAGTGAAGAAAAAACACAGTTGACACGGACATAAATGTCACAACATTTGCATATTCTTTTTTCTTGCACCACACTGTAAGCACGGACAAAATCAAACAGTTTTATACAGCTTTCGTATAATCATTGTATTGTGGATGTAATTAATTTATTGTGTAGGACCGTAGGGAGCCCAAGGGATTTCAGGTATTTCGGTGCACTGTGTACTTGCACATAAATCTATTTACAATAAAGAAGTCTTGAAAAACGTGTGGGAACTGATGCATTAATACCACCACTAGTGCCCCGCGTATTGGCTACATTCTACACACGAAGGCTTTAAAGCGTTTTATGAACATTACAAAGCGGAATGCCTTCAGTCTCCGAGGATTTGGTATCTTACATAACCATTAGTGTTACGTTGTTTCGGTTTTCACTTCGAGCCGCCGATTGTTTACTGTGGTACATGCAGTAAGTGATGTACGTCGCTGGATGGGGAAGACGTGGTCATTAACTGCTGCAGAAATGACCGCATGTGCAATTAGCCCAGTTCGCAAAACATACGGGGAGCAAATCTTGGTCAGGAACCAGTTAGGATCAATCACATAAAAATACACAATTCTTTTAAAACGTACAATCTGGAATTCATTTTAAGCATTAAGCAAGAACATGCTTAAAAGAGAAATATGATGTTTTATAAGTTTGGTTGCAAATAATCAGCAGAAATTATGAACAAATATCAATTATTATTCTAAAATACGTAGCAACACGCACCGCTGCACATTAATTCTGCCCGGCTATAACTATTCAGATATTTAGGAGAAATATTACGTCGGATAGGCTTAAGTGACTGATTTGCCAGTTAACTCAGTGGGGTTTATTTCCGAGGTGTGGAAATCACATCAAAGACACACAGCACGCATATGGAAACATATGCACCGCGCCGGCCCAGCAAAGGGACCTTTGGCGAATATAATAATATAAACTCTGCCATTTTTCAAATGCCCCCTGCTGGACTCGGAAAATGGAGGGAGACAGGGGTGTACCACAAAACTGGAACATCAGGGTACAGCCATCACGCCACATATTGCCAAGACCAACAACATTAGGTGTGAGACGTATTCTATAAATTGAAAGACATTACATATTTGAATTTTTTAGAACATCTGTCGTGTGTGTGGGATGTTTAATCAACCGCCGGCCCCCAGATTCGAGCGGAAGTGGTCTGGTCCAGAGGTTACCGGAAGTTGTAGCGGCTGCCATGTTTAGCTGCTTTGTTGTAGATTTCTTGTAGGTTTCCTGCAGATTTTTTAAGTGTTGCAATGGAGTCGAGCTGGAGTACGTTTTTATTCCAGGTAAGAATGCCGCCGCCAGCCGAACGCGGGGCCTCTTTGGATGAAGCTTAACCCGGAGGCGGGGTAGCGTACGGTCCGGGTGACTTTTTTGGAAGGTTTACTTTAGGTACAGCTAGCCAGGCAAAACAATGGCAGCGCGCTGGCTAGGCTAGGCTAAGCTAGGCTAGGCTAACGGCAGAGCGAAGCCCGCGGGCGTCCAGCTGCGAGGCAGGGCGCGACGCGGCGGTTTTCGCCCCCCGGTCCGGCGTGCGCGTCGACTTCGTCGCGGGGGAAAGTGTCCGTCGGGCGGGAGGGGAGCCGAGGGCGGGGTTGCGGCGTTCCGTTCGGGGGGGAGGCCGGTGGCGGCGGCTGGAGATGCCGCTGGGCGCCAACGGCGCCGCCAGTCGCGTGCGGGCGGGCGGGTGCGCGGGCGCGCGCCGCGGCCGTTACTCCCGGTTTCCCGGGCTAATGTGCCTCCGGACGCCGGGCTGAGTCCTGGATCCCGGCGGCACCGCGCCGCTTCTCGCCTTTTCCGGCATTTTTAACCATCATTGTGGCTGGATAATAGGCGCTTCCCCGCTCCCGCTCACCCCCCGCGGCGATCGGTGCCGGGATGCGGATGGAGGGCAGCCCGCGCCGCCGGAGCCCCCTTCCCCTTCTCCCTTCCCTTCTCCCCCCTTTATTCTCTCTTTTTCCCCCCTGTCGCCACCGATCAAACGAGCCCGAACGCCGCAGTCTTTGTGGAGGAGGAATGTGAGGTATGCGTGTGAAAGCCCCCGTCTCACGGTTATCCGCCAAAGGCTTCGGGCCGCACACGGGCGCCGATGCGGGACTTCCCGCGCCCGTCTGGGCCACTTTCTTTCCCCCGAAAGGCTTATCTCCGGGATCTTACGCGCGCTGCTGATTCCCGGCGTGATTTGCGGGCTTTGTGGCTTTTGTCCCGTCATGGGTTTTCTTAATCCTGACCTGGGGCGTGGATGGATGAACTGTTGCTTTTCCCCTCAGTGAAATTAACCCGCATCTCCTCGCATCCATTTCTGTGTGTGTCTTTTATCTGGCTGTCCCCCGCTACCCTCCGCATTCTCAGGATAGGTCTGTGCTCTCCTCCCACCTGCCTTGTTTCTTTGTGCGGTTTTTCTGGCCCTTATCTGGTCTCTGGGTTCAGATGAGCATGACCTGGAGTGAGATGTACCTGTCTGCTGGGTGGGGGTGACTCGCAAGTTGGCGGATTGAGGTGCACTGTTGCCACAAAGTGCTGGAGTCCTGCTCCTTGCTTCCCAGCTCCCCTAAGCTACCCGCCACCCTGCGGCGCTATTGACCAGGCTGGGGAATTAACGTTCTAGCCGGAACCATCAAATCCCCCCCGGGCAAAATGGCAGTGGTGCTGCCCCCTGGTTCATTGTCTGGATCAGATAAGGTTTATCAGCCAGGTGTTAGAATCACTAGAGCCTTGGTATTTCTTCCTGTTGTGGTGAGAGTGTGTGTATGGGGGGAAATCTGCAAGATCCATAAGTTTCGTAGCCCAGTACTTGCCACCCAGCTCTGATCTCTACCCAGCAGTGAACGTTTCCTTGATTTAAACAGTCTGAACTTGTTGCCCCTTTTGTTGCAGAAATGGCACGTTGGTTTGACTGGGACCAGTTCTTTTTGAGGGCCTGCAGTCCAGTTTGCTCAGGCATGCAATCTTCACCGTGACACTGCACATGTGTTCAGATACGGCTGCTGACAAATTGAATCTTGTTTGTTTGTACACTTGTGCTGAAAGTCATTGGTTTATGAGCTTTAAAATACTGGGTTAGACTGCTCTGTCCTGTTTTTGTTTTGTACCACATTATACATGGTTCAGATGCTCATCCTTGGGGGTGCTGTCCTTTGGGGCACCCCCTCTTTTATCCTATCATCTTTGAAACCTTTGTTGCCACGGTGACAGGTACATACCTCACGCCTGAAGTAGACGCCTTGTTCTTATGTGGCGAACTGCTGAGTTAGGAGTCAGGGGGTGTGGCTGGCTGAGGGTGTGTTAGGACGTTTGATTCAAGGGCGTGGCTGCTTCCTTTGGGAGGAACACAGTTGGTTGAGTGGTGTGGCTTGACCCCCATCTGTAAGCAGAGGCCCCAGTGGGATTTGGGTGTCGGTCAGGAGGTGAAGCGGTTCTTTCAGGCCACACAGGAGGGCTTGTAGGTTGCCATAGAAACTGTCCTGTATCAGGCAGAATAGGTAGGAGACCCAGTTGTATCAGATAGGGGTCTAGCTGACCTGGCAGCTCGTATAGGCTCTGGTCTCTCTAGCTTTGCCATAGCTCTCTTTTTGTAAAGTGCCCTGTTCAAAGGTATGAGCACAGTTCCCTTGTTGCTGTTGCCTAGCAGAAGCAAGTGGGGGTCTCCTGTGCTGATCTGTCTGTGATGCTGCTACTGTGCTCATGTCTATAGATCCTGCATTGGAGGGATGAGGGCAGCTTGGTCATGTGACCGGTTCACCCCCCCCCCCCCAAAATCACTGGTTAGATGGCCGGTGTGTAAACACTTGTTGGTTCTTCTTTCTGTGTAAGGCTGCTTAAAAAGGCTGAGATGGGGCCCCCAGAATCAGCCTTTTTTTATACCCCCTTCATATGCTAATTGCTGTTTGCTTTTGCCGTTGCGTGGAAGTTCGCGATGGCGGTCATCTCAGCTGCTGTCTTTTCTGGCTGCTCTGTGAAAGTGGGCTTGCAGTGGGGGGTATGGCTTCCTCCCCTCCCCCTGCTCAGATTCCCGGTTATTTATCTCTGAGTGACCTCAGCCTTCAGACTGGATTTGTGTCAAAATCACCGGAGCGATGTGAAGCGCGGTGCGCTTTCGACCCACCGCCCCCTGCTGGCTCCTTGCCGCCGCCTCCTTATTTCCATTTGTTTTTATTCATAACCTCCCTGCTGCTGACGCTGTCTTTGGACGAGCGGCTCCTCCTTGCGAACTTGCTCGTTTTCATGCTGTCGCCGGCGTTTCGGCCATTTTCAGTTGAAGTGCTGTTACTTAGGGATGCGTGGGCAATCCCCGGGTTTGAGCCTGCAACCTTTTGGTCAGAGTTGGCCTCTCACTTAACTGCTTAGCCACCATCTGCCTGGCAGGTGCTTTGTGTGTGTCTGTGTTTTTTTTTTTTTGGGGGGGGGGGTTATGGTCTGTTTTAAAGTTTCCCAGTTCCCCAGGGTCTCTGCAGCCGCTGGTTTTGGTTTTTGTGGCGCCGCACAGCCGACATGGAGGGGGCTGCAGCACAAAGACCCCCTGGGGGGGCATAAGCGCCACAATAGAGCAGACACAGTGAGGAGCAGAGTGTGGGATTCATTTTTAACCCCCGCGATCCCCCCACCGACACACTGGAAGGCTGCTTCTCAGAGCCAGGGAACCGTGGAGGGGGGGGGAGGATTGGACACCGCTTTTACTAAATGTCCCCCCAAATCTTTCTAAAATGAGTATAGCTGGCCATTGGTGAACCTGGCTTGTTGGGAGGATGGCAAATCACAAGCATGTGTGTGATCACCATCGGGTGATCTTCAGGCTTCTGAACGTGACTCATTTGTGCTTTCCGGCTCTTACGAAGCTTCATGGCTTCTGTTAAGCTCCCCATTACGTGCCACACGCATGTCCTCAGTGATAGTGATGGATGTTTCCACGTCCTGCCTGCCACAGGCCGCATGCCCTATCGCAGACAGCCCGGCTGGCCTCGCTAACACGCGTCACTCGTTTGAAGAACGTCCTCTCCCGGCTTCTGAAGGGGATATTAATAGGGATGATGTAAGAGGTGCCGTGAGCTGTCTCCTGCAGGAACAGGAGTTGCGTTTCGCCGGTAATTGGCGTCAGGGGGGTTCGCATGACAGCCGCGGCAGTGCTGAAATGTGGGCGCGGGTTTTGTTTTCCTTCTCCGCACAGCTGGTTGCCTTTCCTAACAAGGGTGGGGGGGAGCTGGCAGATGTGAGGAGGTTCCTTGCTGTGTGCAGCTCTCACTTTGTAGTCGGCGTGAAGCCTGTGTGGCTTGAGGTGCCATCTTGTTTTTAAGAAGAGATGCGGCTCCTGGATTAGGCAGCTTCGTGCGCGTCGAAATCGGGCCGTTCCCCGGCACTTTCTGCTCAGCCTGGACTACCTGCAGTCCGAATGTCTTAGGATTTTTTTACGAAAATCCAGTGTTTTTAAAGCTATCCGTCGTCCTATGTGCCGTAATGCTATTTTCCAGCGACGCGTCTTAACCTTGTTGATGAGCTCTCCATTACAGCTGTTAAATTAGCTGTGCTGATGTGGGGAAAGGCCCCAGGAGGGCGTCTAAACAGATTGCCTGCACTGTCATTATCAGTTTCCTTAGATGTGGCAGAATTGGCGCAATGAATTCCTTAACCTTCAACCTCTGGTGATGTACCTGGCTGGGTCCCCCGTGACACAACTGAATATTGCTATCCTGGTCCTCTTAGCAAGCACCTCACTGTCAGATTACAGCCCTGACCTGCATCAGGGACGTGACCTCTAAGTGCGTGTGAGGGAGGAGGCGGAGCGAGTCGTCGCTAATGGATCCTGTGTGGGAGTGTTTGCTAGTTCCTCTTAAACTCTGTGCAGCCTTCCAGCTGTGGTGCCCCCCCAGCAGCCAGGAGGCAGTTAAATTAATAACGGGCTGCATTTCAATCTTTCTGCCTCAGTGGCGATGTTCCTCTTCCAGACTGGCAGAGCCTAATGGCTGTGTTCAAGGCGCAGAGTGAAAGTAAGATGGTGGTGAAATGGTCTGCTGCCTAAGATGTATAGACAAAATCGACAGTGTTTAAGAAACATTCTCTAGAAAGGGTGATGGGGCTGCCTTCTGATGGCACTGATGTCCAGTCAGCAGTCTGTGGGAGCTTTTTAATGATGGACCAGCTTCCCCTGCTGGCTTCTGTTAAATGGCTTCAGCACCGTTGTTGGCTGTTTTAGATGGCAAGTGTCAGTTGCCTGTGGGGGTGCTCGCACTTACCTGTGTGTGTCCGTCACACCCTCTGTCTGTCGTAACGTTTCCAGCAGACTTATGTGCCCTGCTTGTGAAGTAGTTTCCCCCATAATTTTGTCTAAAATTCCGTATCACTGTAATGTCGAGGCGCCGTGCTTATGTGACACCGCAGGTGTGGGCCGGTTGGGGATGCGAATGGTGAATTTCAGTAGAGTCCTGCCTCATCGTTTCTGGCACTCTTGGGTGTCCTGGGGAGCGGACAGCACATTATATCAATGTGTACAGGCCACCATTTCTGTGCATGATGGTTTATACCGGCATTGACCTTGTTTGACCCCCCCCCCCCATTCAGCATCATCTGTGCTATAACCTGCCAAAATTCTAGGGTTTATCTGTAGAGAAATACACAGATACAGTTCATGTGTAATGTAGTATGATGCTCGCCGCTAACAGTCTACAATCATGGGCTTAACCTTCTGATGTTCTGCTAGACTTGGTTCACCTCCTCTAACCCTGCTATCATGTTAGTCATCCAGCAACCCCCTCCCCCCCCAGAAAAAGAATACACAGGCTCGAAATGTGTCTTGCTCTATTTCTGCCTAATGCTGCTGGTAATGTCCCCTGGCTGCTTCAGTCCTGCACTGTCACTGATTCACGGGTGGGGGGGCGGTGGACTGAAAGTCCAAATATGACTCATCAGATGGTGTCACCTGCTCGTGTCCTGAGCACTCGTGAGCCAAAACCTTCTGTGGTTTAGCTGTAAGACATGCTAGCAGCCCCCCTGGATTGAATGGTGCGAGGGTTATACACCCCCTGTGTCTACCTTGGCCTTTCTGACCTGCCTCTGCCTTGCTCTCTCCCATCCCCAGCAGGCGAACGAGGCTCTCCACCACCAGCACCAGGTGGCCCAGAGCGGCCTTCTACCCCTACTCAGCGCAGGAGCCGAGCAGCAGGACCAGAAGCCTGTCCTGCCCATCCCACTGGATCAGAAGCCTCCGGCCAGTGCTGCAGAGCTGCTGAAGGACAACGTGGCCAGTGGCACAGGGGGTGGGGGTGGCGGAGGAGGGGGAGGCGGTGGTGGCTCTGCCGGCCCTATGGCCGTGGTGAAGAAGGAGCCAAAGACCAAGACGCCGTTCGTTTGTGGCTATTGCAACAAGGCCTTCCGGGATAGTTACCACCTGCGGAGACACGAGTCCTGCCACACGGGCGTCAAGATGGTGTCGCGGCCCAAGAAGGCACAGGCTGCACCCACCATGGTGCCACTCATCTCCAGCGTGCCACGTGAGGGTGCCAACCCCTCTTACATTTCCACCATCGCCGGCATCCTCACCACGGCTACCACGTCGGCCTCTACAGGCTCCAGCGTCATGTCTGCGGCTGCGGCTGCGGCCGCGGCCGTCTCCGGCATGGCTCCTCCACCGCAGCAGCAGCAGCCCAGCGCCCCCAAGAAGCCGGCCAAGCCCGTCAAGAAGAACCACGGCTGTGAGATGTGCGGCAAGGCCTTCCGCGACGTCTACCACCTAAACCGTCACAAGCTGTCTCACTCAGACGAGAAGCCCTTCGAGTGCCCTATCTGCCAGCAGCGCTTCAAGCGGAAGGACCGCATGACGTACCACGTCCGCTCACACGACGGAGGCGTGCATAAGCCCTATGTGTGCTCGGTGTGTGGGAAGGGCTTCTCCAGGTGCGTCACTCTACTCTGTTGGCTGGGATTTGGGGGGGACTTCCATCTCCCCATGGTTGGATAGGCTTCTGTTTGGGTAGGGTTAGAGGTTTTGGTTTCTCCTCATCGGGTTGGGATCAGGGGATTTGACTTACCTTTGTTGAGTAGAGGTTGGAGGTTTCTACTTTCCTTCGTTGAGTAGAGGTTGGGGGTTTTGACTTCCCTTCGTTGGGTTGGGGGGGGTTTGAATCGCCATAGTTGGGTAGGCAGTGTGGGTTTTGACTTCCCTGCCCTGGCTTGAATTTTACCTGCAGTGTAGGGATGACATCTTCAGGCATCTTTACGTTTGTCACTGGTGAATGAAGAGGTTCCCACAGTTCTGCGGTGGGATCTTTGCTGACGAGGCTTCCTGTCCCTTTCCACAGGCCCGACCACCTCAGCTGTCACGTGAAACACGTCCATTCCTCGGAGAGGCCTTTTAAGTGCCAAGTGACGGTAAGGAGCCTCCTCCCCCAGCTCGCCCTCCCCCTGGCCCCGTGGGGGGCTGCTTTGAGGATTTAGTGTCAGACTCCCACTGCCAGCTCTGTTTGTCATGAAACCGCTGAAATACAATGAACACACGAGCAGTCGGCCTGTCTTGAGTGTGGACCCATCAGAGAAGGCTGTATGGAGAGCATAGCAGAGCTGCTGCTGGTTACCCTAGTGCAGGCTTTTCGTGTATAAGCTTAAAGGACAGTCATTCACTGCTCAAATCGAACTTGTACACCAAATACCCCGCCAACCCTAACCCCCCCCCCCCCAAGGCTTCAGGGCTTAGCTCTTGCTGGAGTAGCTGACGGTCTTACTTAAGCGCGGTCCTATTCCCCCACCCCAGGCCTGCACTTCCGCCTTCGCCACCAAAGACAGGCTTCGCTCCCACATGATCCGGCACGAGGGGAAGGTCACCTGCAACATCTGCGGCAAGATGCTCAGCGCCGCCTACATCACCAGCCACCTGAAGACCCACGGTCAGAGTGGCTTCAGCTCCTCTTGTAACAAAGGTGGGTTGACATTTAGCCCCGCCCACTACCGGGCCCCACCCACAGTGTACTACCACTGACATGCAGACTTGGGTCATGCGGAGGCCCTATGGCAGAGGATGTGAAGATGTCCTCTCTGTCTAGTCTGCTGTGATCCGCAGCTTTCCCGTCCTAGTCACAGTAGCGACACCACCAGGGTCGACCTGCCTAATCTCACTTTTTTCAAAGTCTTGTCTCGTCCTATGGCATCTTCATATGAGCTGCGGTGAAGTATCCCATCTGGGTGGCACTTTGCTTGACCTCAGCTTCGGATCCTGCCCTCGTCCCAGTGTGTGCGAGTACCCCTGGCACGATGCAACCCCTGATCCCACTATAGTGGACATTTGTACATATTGCTTGGAAAGAACTGACAATTGTTGTGTCCAAAATCAGAGTCCACCCACTCTGGTGCTGCTTGGAAATGGACCCATTTGGTACCCTGGATTGGTTGCAGGTTATTGAATGCCTCTTGGGGGGGGTGGTCTCAATTTGTCGTTATCTCCCTCGCTCAGGGTTACCTCGGTAAACCTGTGCTGAAGACCCCTTGCAAGGGTCTAACATGCCGTCCGCTGCCTTGGAATGGGACGACCTCTGCTTTTAGCAGGAATGGGCACATTATCAGCAGGGTTCTGTTCACCCTAAGTTAGTCTGTGCACCATGGTGTCCCTCTGCATCGCCCCGAGAAGGAACACACCTTTCAGTAACGACTTCTTTCCCCCGTCTCTGCGTTTTTGTTCTTGTTTGTTTTTCTTAGACAGTAACGAGGTCTGCAATTCAGCCTCAGCCACACCCGTAACAGTCTCTGCTCCCATTACCACGGCGATGAACCGTGGCAGCATCAGCAGCAGCAACCCCGTCACCATGGCGGCGCAGATGAACATTGCCACCAACACGGTCAACATCACCTCGCCGGTCAACCTGCAGCATCCGGTCACCATCACGGCGCCAGTCAACATCGCCTCGGTCAACATCCCCGCGACCGCGCCCATGAACATCGCCCATCCGGTCGCCATCACCACTCCGATGCCCATGAACATCACCGCCCCCCTCAACATCGCCATGAGGTCTATGGAGAGCATGCCTTTTCTGTCTCAAGTCCTGCCTTCCTCTCCTCCCTGGTAAACCGGGCCCAGTCGTCTTGTCCTTAGCCCCACACCTACACGCCCCTCATTGGCCCAGCTTGCGTTGCTGGCTCCTCCTCCCTGCCCCACCCCCGCCCTACAGATATGTGGTTTACTTGGTGCAGAGAATCTGCCCTGGCTGCCTGCAGTTGCAGCACAGAGAGCTGTACTTTTTTCATTTGATTTTATTTAGAAGGACCTCTGACCTAGAAATAGTGAGATAGCGATGATGTAATACATTGGAAATAGGCGGAGCTAGCTGGGCATCAGGCTGAGGCCCCTCCCACCAACCCATTCCCTCCAGTAGGCCATCAGCTGACCCCTTTGGGTTCTGGGGAGGACGGGGAACAGAACCTGAAGAACAAATGCAATAAGTTCGCATTGCTGGTTTTAAGTTAAGGCTCTCACACAGCAGCTGTTTTAAGGCTTCTTTTTCTTTTCTTTTTTTTTTTACTATAGCCTGCTAATCAGTATTTAATGTTTTAAAGTGGAAAGGCAAAGGGAAGTGGCATTCACAAAGGGGGCGGTGCTCTGTTCTCATGGAATAATGTGCATGTGGACTCGCATTTCTCTGGACTGTGCTACAGCGACTCCTGCTGGTCTCCCAAGAGGCAGCAGTCTGCCCCGTGCTTCTGGGGACTCGGGATGGGCTTCCTGCACCCCGGTGCCAGCACGTGGCTGTCCTTCTTTTATTGTTTTCCTTTTCAAAGCAAACCAAGTGGCGGTGTCTTGCACTGACAGCACATCCTGTACCCTGTGTATGTGAATCTGCAGTATTACGCATCAGGGTAGGGAGGCTGGCTACGAGGTGCCCAGGCAGTGCCCTCTAGTGGCCGCACACTGTCCTGGGAGACCAGTCCTATACTGTTACCATGCCTGTGATGGGTTGTTTTACTAGGCTTTTAGGGTTTTTCTTTTTTTACTTTGAAGATGACCCTGTTAGTACGGATCTTCCGCTCAGGAAGTTCGCTGACAGTAGCCCACTATATTGCTGTCCTCTCCCCCCCATCCCAATTTCAAACTGAACTCTGCCCTAAGCCATTCCATCTTACTTTGTAAATATTTACATACCATATGCTTTTTTTCCAGCGATAAACGTAACGTAGAAGCTCTTTCACAGGTGTGGAATCCAGCAACTCCTAAGAACTGTCTGTATCACCGTCCGTCTGCTGGATTTTGAGTCTGTCTCCATGTCGGATACACGGTGACCTGCCACAGAAGGCCCGTGTTCCTCTGGGCCCACATGGATCTGTGGGGGTACCTGTTGGTTCTGGGCGGGCAGCTTCCTTCTGCCGGTCACCCAGGCCATGAGGATTTGGGCGGTCCAATCTTAAATTTGGTTGAGTGGTCGACCACCAGACCACAAACCTGGCCGGGGTTAACGTGGGGGGGGGGTTGGTTTCTGCTCTGTAGAGAGAACACTAAAAGCTACAGCCAGGGATTTTGGGGTGGGTGGGGGGGTCGAACTGCCCCCGATACCGGGGATATCAACTGCCAGGATGGAGTCAGATCACACACACCCACACACACACACACAGGTGTCTGTGCTCACTCAGGTCCTGCTCGCCCATCACGCTGTTCCTCCAGTCCGGGGCTGGGCTTCCAGCTTTCTCCATTTTGACATCGCCATGACAACTGGGGAATTATTGACTGCTTTTTTTTTGTGTATGGGGCATTGCATATTACTTAAAGGAAAAAAAAGTGATGAAAATATGCATGTAGTCAACTTTTTTAAACCCAGTTTTTAAATTTTGAAGAGAATTGCTTGATGAGTATTGTTCTAATGTGTCATTGATTTTGTTTTACGGACAGACTTTACGGAACTGTTGCCACATATGTTCATTCTGTCTAGGAAATCAGAGTGCAAAGGCAGAGCATTTGAGAGGGATTGGTAGGCTGGGGGGGTGCCAGTGCCCCCCCCCGCAGCTGTGGACAGACCAGCAGGCTCGGGACCCCTGTGAAGGCAGTTGAATGTATATCGATGTACAAAAACATTTAGTCCTGAGGATGTGGTAGTCGTAATAGATGTGGAGGAAAAAGTAAAATAACCTTTTATAAATCTTTTGTATTAGAACATTAACAACGGTAATTTTTGTATATATGAACATTAGGCTTTCTGAATAGCAGAAAGGTACAACATTCCTACATTTTTTAAATGTATGTTTGTCAAAAATAATAATGTAAACATGAGAAATGTTTTATGTGCCTTTTATTTGGGTTGTCTAAATAAAAGAAAATGTAAAACATGCACATGGGTCTGCTTTCTGGCTGCTTGAGTGCCTCCTGCTGGGCTCTTGTGGCATTACTGACACTTTTCTGCAAGGTAGAGTTCAGCAGCGAGGCTGTTAAAAATGACTGGTGGCCTGTTTGGGGAATGTACATTTCAGATTATGGCCATGTAGTTAAGTAGCAATTCGGCAGTATGTATAAGACCTTGCAGGTGGCATGTTTTAGCCTCCAGTTAACGAGAGGGTCCCAGTGCGGTTTTTGGGATGTTGCTGTATGTTTGACGTGTTTGGTTGCCTGCTTTTCCTGTGATGGCTAGCCTTGGAGCACTGGGAGTTCTGGAGGTGGGGTCTGCCTGACCAGTGCTGTTGGTCTGTCTTCTCCAATCTTTCTCTCACCCCTCTTTGTGCAGTTCCCCGGGTTATCATTTGTCTGGCTTCAGTGCCTGCAGCCTTCCCACTATGTCCCCCCCCCCCCTCCCCGGCCCACCAGTCTATTGTGCACC
>JAODKL010000063.1:2686737-2726729 GCA_026780765.1 Petrocephalus schoutedeni
CCCACACACACACACCCACGCACGCACACACACACACACACACACACACAAATGCACACACACACACACCGAGACACACAGCCGACACCCTCCCACCCTCCCACCCCATGGATGCCCGTGACCTCACGCCCCCCCCCGCCCGCCCGCTTCATCCACTCGTCCGTCTGTGCGATTCGCTGAGCGGGCCGGTGCCGGGCTGTGGGAAAGCCCAGCGGATGCTGCTCTTGGGTCTGGCAGACGCTTTTATATGTTTTATATGTCGGAGATCTTCTGTTTTACATGTTTTACCGTGTTTACCTTCTGCCCTGCACTGCTGTGAAACAGCTTTTATAATTAAAATGTTTGTTTGTACCTCGTGCGTCTCGAATGGCCTTACTAAGCACCGCCTTCTCTTTGGCTAATGCCCGGGTGTGTAGCGTAATCCCCAGGTGGGGATTGGTGGTGGGGGAATGAGGGGGTGCTGGTGGGAGGGGCCAGTGACAGCCAATCAGTCAGCCAGGATTAGTGTTAAGGGGGCTTTACTGTTATATCAGTCATATACACAACTATACACAGCACACAGTGGCATGGCATAATGGTCCCCTGCAGCACAGTGCTACTTATCGACACAGTGCGAAGATCAACAGAACAAATGTGAAAAAGATACACCGACACAAAATGTAAACGGCATTTAGTATTTAGACAATGGTGGTAGGTGCAAGATCCTATTGTGCATTTCTGGAAGTCAATGCATGAAGCTGTGATTTCTACAGAAAATGTCAAGAGAATCTTATTTCACTGTATTTCACCTACAAATTCGACAAAGATGGACTTAGGGAATGGATCGCATTCGTAACCTGGGGACTGCCTGTAACCTCATATGAGGACTGCAATGATATAGTTCCCCATGCATTCTGCCCTCCAGCCAGCGCCCTTTGTGGGGGGCATCCGGGGGGGTCTAGAGGACGGGAGAAGCGTCACGGTCGCTGGATGGGTCCCGAAGATCTCTGACAGGTGCAGCAGGAGACGCTCGTGCACACTTGAAAAGCTAGTGAGGCTCACGCCCTATGCCGCCTATGATAAGCAGTGCCATCATCTGCTTTAAGTAGTACCCTGGGACACACGTCCACATCTTTGCCCACAGCACCCTCTGCTGGGCCTTAAGGGTAACTGCATCTTTACTGTGAGGCAATGACAGTGAGCCTAATCCATTATTAGAGTGCTGATGCTGTGTGTGTGTGTGTGTGTGGTACGGCTCAGAGAAGCAAGCGGACATCGCCTTACATCTCAATGCCAGGTTTGACAAGTCCCCTGGCTATTTGGTCTTTAACACCTTCTCGAACGTCTTACAATTTATTAGTCTTGTTTGTGATATATGCCAATTATAAAGCATAGTTACATTGTTTTACATTGTTGTTCCATCCTTGGTATTTTGCCTTCCTTGATCCCCCCAGATTTCTGTTGACGGATTACACATTTTGGAATATAAGCACCGCCATAATTTCAAACATGTGGATACCATTGCAGTGGACGGGGGTGTGCAGGTGGAGTTTACCAGTTTTAAGAATCCCAATGTGAGTATTAAGGTCCCATAGCGAGGGGGTCCCAAGTCCCGAGATGATTCCAGCGGTGTAATGAATGTCACGTGATCCTTACCTCAAAAGAGGCAGAGAACCAGAGGTTCAGGAAACAAAAACCTCAGCTCCCCTTCTCAGCTGACTCTGCTTCGCTAGGAAGTTGTAAGACAATGTAGTAAACGGTTTATTACCAAATGCGGAAGATTATTTTTAAAAATGAGGGAGTTCTTACATAACGAAGTGAAAATTACATTTTATCAAGTTATCACATAATCGGTGTAACACGCCCACGCATGACGTGGCGTAAAAGCTTTTGCTTCAGTGATGCTGGAGGATTCACTTGTGGCGTGGGGTTCCAGGACTGCATCAGGGGACCCCGTCAGGCCGAGTTCCTGTGGTGTAAGCACGAAAAAAGTCCCTGGTTCGAGAAAAAGGTTCTGAATCCAGAAAAATACCTAAAGATGTGTGTTTATTAAATTAAATATAAATGTGGGATGCTTCCATGTCTAAAGACTTGGGGCTCATTCATGAAACTCGAGCATAACGATTTTGTCCGTAAAGTGTTCGTATCAACGCCTTAGTAAGGACCGCCTTAGTAAGGACCGCCTTAGTAAGGATCTTACACACGCTCAGGACCAAGCGCAGCGTTTGCGTAAATAATAAAAGTGCGGTATATGAATTCCATTTGCACAAAACTATTGTTGGTTGGGAAAAATTGGAATTTTGTGAGATCCTGCTAAACCTTTGCGAGATCTCCCAAAAGTCCATCTTTTTTGCCTCCCTCCATGTTCCGTAGTTAAAAGTACTACGATCTCTGCTTCTTTTTCGCTTTTGGCATTTTGGCGGATCCCGAGCACATGTGGGGGCGCGTCCTTATGCGGTAAGATCTGGGGTGTTGCTGGGTGTGGATGAACCGACAGCTAATGGATTAATGAACTAACAACGTGCAAGCGGCTGACAATTTACAAACGATTGGTATTTATAACCCTTTGCACGGTATTAAGAAAAAAAAAATCCAGGTTTTACTCTCGGTTTGTGGATGTGGCGTTAGATTTGAGTAAAGTCGCCGTTTACGCGCAAAGGTGTTTCGTGAATGAGACCCTGGGTTTGTAGTTGTCCGGTCGGTTCTTTATCGTAACATGTTCGCTCATCCTCCATGTTTAGATTCCTCCGTCAACCGATCCCACTGCCCTTGACGGAGCAGTCCGCAGTATTAAAACAATCGGTTCCTGCTTCGTAGACCCGAAACCGCTACCCCCAGAGACCATGAGACGCCATACAACTGCTCTGTACCCGGAGGGATGTACCCAGGGCGGAGGGTCGCTGTCCGCGGGGCGATCGGTCCCAAAGCTGACAGGTGTGTGACTTTCACGGAATCTCTGTGACCTCTGTGCAAATCAGAACATGGTAGTGAGCGCTAGACCCCCTGATGAGAGTTTTCAATCCTTGGTATCGTATTTATTTGCTTCATTGTTAAAATGTAGCCAAGCCATTGAAAATTTCTGTCATTGTGTATTGTAGTATACAGTGCTTCACAAACGTATTGTGGTGTGTTATTGTTTGCTGGACTTCGAGTCTGTAATAAAGTATATCTATCTATCTGTCTATCTATTCACCCCCTGGGTGCTTGTCCTGTTTTGTCACATTTCAACCTTGACATTCCAATACATACATTAATTCCCAGGTTGTAATGTAACAAAACCACAAACTAGGAAGCACATCCAGGGTGAGTACTTTAACAAAGCAATTGTATTTCTTTAGAGGAGTTCAAACTTTCTAAACAGGAGAGAGGTACTTCAGGGTATATAGCTAACCACATTACATGTGTAATTATTTTATTTTTACCAGGCTCTAAAAACAACACTATGCAAATCTGAACAGTTAACATCTGTTTAAAAGGTTTGATTATAAAAATGACAGATCTCAGGTATTACGTACAATGGAAAGAACGAAAAGCATGAACAACTAACAGTCCTCAAAAGCATTGTGTTGCCTTACAGTCGCCCCGCAGCCAATTTGGGGGTCACTGGGGGACTGGGGAGGATTAGTAGCTGGAGCTCCAGCCCTCCACGTATAGTGGGAGAGCAGTCATCGGACGACCTGGACGTGGCCCCCGCAGCAGGTCAGAGAAGGTTTCTATTATAAATCTGGGGCTCATCAGGTTTGGTAATTTCCAGTTTTACAGCATTGATTAGACGTCAGAACACACATCAGCACGCGTGTGGCCAATCAGGGATGGGGTGCCCGAGTTGTCAGTGGAGCAGGACCGGCAGGGACAGGGACAGGGGGAGTGCCAGCGAGGGGGCGAGCCAGCAGCTGGCGCCGGGCTGGACCGCCGAGGTAGCTTGGTTTTTCCCCGGGTTGGGGGTGGTGCTGTTGGTGGAATTCCCCGCGGTAGTGCTGAAGACGCCGGTCACCAGGGCAGCGAGCAGCAGCACGGTGCAAAGGCGGCCCCCCATGTCTCTGTGTGCCATGGAACTGCAGTCGGGGAGGACACATACAGTGAGGGGCGGAGCCTCCTCAGGGATACCTGCAAGTGTTTGTACTGCAGAGCGATATCCTTGTGACTGATCCCAGACACACCTGGTAACTAAACCCGGGTTAGTTTCGAACCACCTCCCACTGTAGTCAGAGGTACACATCCTTAACTGCCAAAAAGTGGGTGACAGTGTGTGCCAAGTCGAGGGACCTGGTGTTGTCCCCTTGAGCACATAAATAACCAATAGGAAATGAGGCACAGTAAGTATCCAACACTGTCTGTGTACAGCTACCCACCAGTTCTAAAGATAGCCCCTCAGTGAAGGTACCACCCTCCCTGAAAGTGACAGGCTGAGGTGCATGATCTGTGCATCAGTGAGATCAGAAAAGTAATGTACCCCTTCCCCCTGTGCTCACCTGTGTTCAGTGTGTCTAGGTGATGACTTGGTGGTTGCTCTGTAATGCTCAGGTCCAGAAGCTATCCAGTTCAGGAAGGAGCAGAGTCTTATAGCTCTGCTGCGGAGAGCAGCAATTGGCTGCCCGGTGTGTGTGTGTGTGTGTGGGGGGGGGGGGTGTGGTATCCGGGTGAGGGCCGTCCCAGTGTATGTCCAGTTTTCCAGTAAGTAAAACGACAAACTTCCAGCCTAGAAGTTTCTCTTTCTGCATGTCTATACTTTTTCAGTGTATTTATTCTCCTATTTTAATTCTTTATCATAATGTCAACAGAGCCATATTTAAGAAAGGCTGCATTTCCTGGCAGGTAGTCTGCTGTAAAATGCATCTCCTTGCATCTTTGTCTCAGGTCATTATATTGCAAAATGCTTTTGATAGTATATTTTGTTGCACTGTGTGTACTCTCTGAGCAAGTTTCATTTATATATTATCACAGAGCCAAATTAAAAAGGGGGGTGCATTTCCTGACAAATTTTCTTCATAGACCAGCAAACTAATGACGTGACTAGTAAGCAAATAAACTATATTCTCATTCGGGGCTCATTGTTTACATGTCATGACATAGTTTATCATTACCATATGGGTTTAATCTTAAATGTGCAAAAACAACTTTAGAATTGGGGGACAAAGCACATAAGCCTACATATATACTATATAGGAATAAGAAAGAAATGTTCTCTATTGTCACAGATGTAATCCTGGTATTTTCTGGACCATACAATTGGTCCAGAAACCACAAACCGCACTGGCAGTGCAGGCAGTGATAGTTTTGACAAGCAGCTGGCTGAGGCAAGATCCACTGGTGAAACTGTATTTGTGTGTGTGCGTGTGTGAAAAAGAGAGCGAGAGAAACTTGAAAGAGAAATGTATTTGATCATATATACATCTATCCATTTTCTGCACCCACTCAGTCTATTCAGGGACACGGGTTCCAGAACACATTCTGGGGGCTAGAGACACAAGGCCGGGAATAACCCGGCATGGGATGATCATTTAGATGTGAGAGATTTGAGATGTGAGAAATTATTTTATGTGATCGGACATTATATGGGTGTTGTTAATAACATATGTCTCAGAAAGAGAAAGACAAGTCCTAGGCAAACGACCCCCGATTGCTCCCAACAGGATGAACGCCATGGCAGGCATTCAGGCGTCAAACTCGAGCGCTTTGCTAGAGACTAAGCTAAGGAGGGGACTCGCTTTAGGCCAATATGGTTGTAACTGAGCGGCAGAAGCCTGACTGAGGGCTGTAATTATCATCCAGCAGTGTTTGCTTGTTTGCTTGACGGCTTCAGGGTCACGCGGCTTAGACTGAGATGCAGGAGGAACAATCCAAGCGTTTCATGTTTGACATCATCTCACCGTGACATAATAACGATCACGCTATTTGTGCTGATCGCATTAGCATCGCACGCCTTCGGTGCTCGTCGTGCCGCTTAAAGGCCTTTCACACGTTCCGGCTTCAGCTTAACATTGTCCAAACACCACAAAATCTCATTAGGTCGTTCGGTATACTATGAAATACGCTTTGACCCCGCATTAACGCGACGTTTCTCTGGAATGTTTGTGTGATGATCTCAGTGTGATGTTCCCAGTTAAGATGGTAACAGAGGATCAGCATCACGGTGGGACATTCGTGGGCCGTGTCTTCCCAAACTGGCCATTATGTTAGCCAAATGACACCCACCAAGGACACCGACTTTTATTTAATTGTCATTTTAATCTTTCTTAAAGGCGCTTATCCTAAAACAAACAAGCCCGGCCTTTCCCAGCGGTATAGGTACAGATTGTCTGCTTATTTTAATCATATGCTATAAGACTTGTAAAAGACGCTGAAAAGACGTTTTGAAGCCTGAAGTCCAACACCCTCTCACACCTGCGAACAATACCTCATTAGTCACAGAGCTTTCTGTCACAGGATCACCAGGCCTATCTGGTGCTGGAGAGAGCTCACCTATTGGGTGATGAAAATGTCCACGTCATTATGCACATGAGCCAAGACCGAAGACCTTTGATAATATTAATCACGAAATTCTGATAAAACCAGCCAAGATTAGACAGAGACTAACGTAGATAGCTATCCTGACCACCTAACGCCAAACGACTGAGATTACAGGAACGCACCATAATTCTAGCAAAACTCTCATGATTTTATTTCAATACCTGAAATTTGTCTGTGACATTGAGATCGCCGAAAGTCATTTGGTGTAAGGCCAACATTGCCCAGCAGCTCCTGACGGACACCAACAGCCCCCCCCCCCCATCCAGTCGGCAAATTTTACCAAGTGCCCGTTTTGGATCACAAACCATTAAGCAAATTTTACCGGGACGACCCTCCAGGCGGCAAATTTGACCAAACTCCCGTCTTGGATGACAGAAGGTCAGGCAAATTTCACCCCCCCCCCCCCCCCAAGTCGGTAAATTTTACTGGCCAGGCCGACTTGAGCATCTGCTGGTTTTTAGTAAACGGTAATGATACCACAACCCCCCCCCCCACACACACACACACATTCTGATCACTTCTTTAGGGTTTTATTGTTTATTTATAGTGCACGACTTGTGTGGACACAGGCACCGTACGGTGCACACTTTAACTAATATATATATTAGTTTAACTAATATATATATTTTTATTACATGACTATGGTGCTCTTTAGATTACTTCTTAGCATTATTTAGCGTAAAGCTATTTTTTGACATAAGCGAATCTTTTAGGTGAATTGGATCAAACGAGTTGTGTCCTAATTTCGCCCATCCTTAGTAGAAAGGCATTAAAATCTGAAGTAACATGGTAGGTGACGTCATAACGCAGAAGGGGCGCATTGAGGAACTGAGTGACTGTCTATTTCGCAGAGGGAGGCATCTTAATACCGTGACCTTTGAAAAATAACTGAAGTAGCGAAACAAAAATTTACGCTGCACATGATGGGAAGGAGAATCGCAAAATGCGTTTTTTTTATCTTTTAATTACAAGTTAGCAAGAAATCCAGAAAAAAATGAGAAATAACATCCTGCACAGGCGTTGAAGTTTGAGGAACGTGACACGTGTCACATGATAAATGTCACAGTCTATTTTTCATATGAAGCTTTGCATGATGGCTGCAAGGCGTTCTGGCCACTTCCCTTTTCCTGTAATAAGTACGAGCTAATTTTCTTGAAAATGGTTCCGCCGTTGATCAGCTGCGCCCCTGAGCGTGTGCCAGCTTGTAACTCGCAGTGAGACGCGATCCTTTATCAAGAAAGTGTCTAAGTGTCTGAGGCTATGCAGTACAAATGTAAACCTGCAGACTCCAGTTGGTGTTATGTCGGCTACTAAATAGTCAGGTTGCATGTATAATCACAGAAGCAATGGAGACAGTCTCGGATGAGTTCAGGGGATCTGTCTTTAATAACAGCAAAGCAGGTATCAGTAAAACAAATCAGCTTAGCCAGAACACATCCCAAGGTCTAAAGCATTCATGTGCTGAAAGCATTTATAAGCAATGTTTTTTTAAAACTCCACCTTCATAATCATGATTTACTAATACATTAATTAATCAAAAGGGTGTGAAAGCTGCCAGCATTCCTGGGGTTTCCACAATCCCTAAACATTTGTTTAAAATGTCACCTTATCAGATTCACCCAGATGCAAGGCAAATTTTTGCAAATAGGTGGTTTGTTCTCTTTCAAAGGCACTCTGTGAAAAAACACGCCAGCTGTAATGTTCCTGTACCGGGCCTTCATGTTGTTTTGGAATTGTGGCCAGAGGCCTCTAATACTTAGCTGGGTAACTTAGATAAACTCAGATTTAAGGCAGTTTAGACTAAATGTGAACAAAAGTACGCAAGTAAGTGCAAAAGTTCGGATGGTATTAGAATTTTGGACGGATGTTCAGATGTTGACCAGATAAATTGCAGCAAATATGGCAGGTCACACATTGATTTTCAATGGGTGTTAATGGGAAAAATGCATATTACAGAGGACATTATTTCTAAAATTCTGTAGTTCAATATCTTCAAACTCTGGATGTAATAAGCATAATAATTGCATTTTCACATGGTCTTAAGGTTACCTGACATTTTCATGTTGACCAGATAAATTGCTGTAAATATGGCAGATCACACATATTTTCAATGGGTCTTAATGGGAAACAATGCCAAAATCAGAGGGCATATAGTACAGTATCTTCAAACTCTGAATCTGATAAGTGCAATAGTTGCTCTTTTAGATGGTGTCAATGTTTTGAACGGACGTTTCGATTTTGACCAGATAAATTGTTGTGAATGCGGCATTATGCCTATTTAAGGTGGAACGGATTTTTTGAATAAGAAACTACTAAATAAGACAACAACTTCAGCCTCGTAAACTATTGCGAGCAGTAGCCGAGTCGTAAAACAAATGAGGGGGGATGTTTTATCGTTTATGGGATGGAACGGGGGATGTTCGTTTTAGAAGGGGATGATTTTGACTGTTTTTATTTCATCCCCTCTCAACTGGAGTACTGATTGCGAGGGAACGCAGAAGTATTTAAAAATATTGTCTCGCACCCTGACCTCTTAGGGGCTCCGTAGCATTGTCCTGCATGAATATGACAGCCTTTCCAAAAGCTGCTGACTCTTTCCTGTGCCAGTGTTTGAAAACGGTCCCTCGTAGGCATTGGCAGTAGATCTCGTGGTTAATTTCCATACAATCCGGAAGTCTGAAAGGTCCAACAAGTTCATCGCTCATAACTGCAGCCCACAGCATCAGTCCCCCACGCAAAGCGTCAGAATCCGAGGGGCGCGCGACGACAGGAACCAAGAACCGGGCGAGAGTTTGAAACCAAACAGCAAGTAAACCAAAGCGGGAGCCCAGACAAGGGCAAAGCAAAAATCATGCAAGAATAAAACGGGATGATTCGCTCGGACTGAAATAACATCTATTATTGTATAAGCCTTGCATCTCATAAATATCATGTAGATATCATCTCTTACTTACAGGCACCCCTTGGTCCCATTCTGCCCGGATAAGGGAGGTTTGACTGTAATAATAATTTCCTTAAAAACTCTTCCCAAGAAAGTATCTGTTTTCCTGTTTTTCTCCAAACAGAAAGTACTCAGACCAAATACTGATCATACTCTGCTTTTAAACAGCTCGTTCTTAATTTGAGATTCATCTGGACTGAAAGTTTTGTTCGAGGGAGAAGATGCAAACAAAATGCACAGCTGGCTAGTAATTCCGCACGCAGTGTACAGGCCCCAGAGCAGTGCTCGTCCCTGTTAGGTATCAGGGGAGGGTTGATTCTCATCTGATGGCTGGCTTGCTGCTGGAGCAGAAGCTTGTTCTGGGGGGGGCTCACGGACGCCCCCTTCCAAAGTGTCGTCTGCAGCTTTTGGCTTTTCAGCCTGGCCACTCCCAGCCGTTTCTTCCCCAGCTGGGACGTCTGCCGTCTCCTTACTGTCGGGACCTTCAGTCCGCGCGGCGGGTTGGGCGGCCGTCGGCGCCGCCGCGCCATTGGCAGCCTGCTCGCGCTTGGGTTCGCCCGTCCCGTCTTTCCCGAAGGTGATCCCCATGGACGCCACCGCGACCATCTGCAGCTCCTCCTGGGACCCACTCTCTTTGGAGAGCGGCTGGGGCAGGATGGAGGTGTAGCTCACTCTCCTGGCGGTCTCCTGTCGCACCAGCTTGCAGTTTTCCATCTCATTGCCCACGTCCAGGAACGGCGACTGCCCGGCCCAGTTGGTGAGGTTCATCTGCTTCTGTTTGTGACGCCGCTTATTCCAGACGCACTTCCCTACGCACAGCACTGCCAGTGCCGCCACTGCACAGCTAACGGAGATCACCACTGCAATCACTTTTCTGTGGTGCTTCTCTGTGGAGCTATCAGGCTTTCCTGGTCCCATGTCATTCGTGCTGGGTGGGGTTCTCAGGGTGCTTGGCCTACCTGGGCTGGAGCTTGGGTAGGTGTTGTACTGGGAAGCTGTAGTTTCTCTGGCGCCTGGGCTAGAGTAAGCTGGATGACTGGAGGTCTGTGGTGTCCAAAAATGGAGTGGAGTGGCCTTTGGAGAACTTTTTGATCTAAGGACAGTGGTCTCCATGGCATGCTTTACTGTCGCACTCTTCTGACCGTGGGTGGTGCTTGGCGGAGCGGCTGTCACTATTGTGTGCTGAGACTGACGTGTGGGAACCTTCAGGACACTCGTTCGTAACCCATGTGTATGTCTGCTAGTTGGAAGGTTCGAGAAGATGAGCATCCGGGTGGTTTGCCCTCGCCCGGTAGGAGCCGTTTGAGTGGGCTGTGGCCTGGAATGTCCATCAACGGTCTTCTTGGTTGTCTTCGCTATTGGTGAAGTTGGCCTGGCTGACAATGCCTGGGTTGGGAATCGAGTTAGCTTGGATGGGAGTGGCTGTGATGGAGATGAAGGCGGCTGAGTTGGATATGGAGGCAGCTGTGATGGAGATGGAGACGGAGATGAAGATGGCTGGGCTTGGGTTGGAGTTGGCTTAGATGAAAGTGGCTTGGATGGAGATGAAGGTGGTGGAGATGGAGGTGGCTGTGATGGAGCTGAAGGCGGCTGAGGTGGAGTTCGAGGAGGCTGTGATGGAGATGAAGGTGGCTGAGATGAGGATGAAGGTGGCTCAGATGGAGATGGAGGTGGCTCAGATGGAGATGGAGGTGGCTCAGATGGAGATGGAGGTGGCTCAGATGGAGATGGAGGTGGCTCAGATGGAGATGGTGTTTGCTGAGTTGGAAATGAAGGTGGCTGAGATGAGGATGGAGATGATTGTGATAGAGATGAAGGTGGAGATCGAGGAGGCTGAAATGGAGAAGGTGATGAAAGTGGCTGGAATGGTGAAGAGGTGGCTGGGATTGAGGCAGTTAGGCTGGAACCGGAGTGTCTCTTACCTGAGAAATCAGAATCAAGCCTGGATCTGAAGTTGGACCTCCAGCATTTTTGAGGTAGGATTGTATAATGGTTGTGCTTTCCCCAGGCTGGGCCTCAGTGGTAGGAAGGCTTGTGTAGCTTGCAGAGTTGTTGCCCTGACACCGCGACCATGGTGCCCAGAGCAGCAGGACCCACCAATGTAGCATTTCCTGCGGGCAGCAGTGGTCCTCGCGCTGGGGGTAAGGATGAGGAGAAAAGAGCGGAACAAGGAAGAGGGTTTCTCGTGAGCAGCGAAGGGGAAGACACGCCAGCTCAGCTCGCACAAGGAAGAGGGTTTCTCATGAGCAGCGAAGGGGAAGACGCGCCAGCTCAGCTCGCACAAGGAAGGGGGTTTCTCGTGAGCAGCGAGGGGCTCGCACACAAAAGCAGAAGGCCGTGCCCTCGCCAAGCCACTGGGCCAGCGAGAAGGTGTCATGCCGCTGCCTTCACCCGCGTGGTGCTGCTACCCCAGACGGACACCGGTCCCCTGCCTGATCAGGATAAGCGTCTTTCAGGACATGACATTTGTAGCGCTACACTGCTAAAGCTATCTGGTAAGGACCCTGTGGTGGACCCCCCCCCCCCCAGAGGCCATGGTTAAACAC
The DNA here is from genome assembly GCA_026780765.1 of Petrocephalus schoutedeni. Classification (NCBI taxonomy): domain Eukaryota; kingdom Metazoa; phylum Chordata; class Actinopteri; order Osteoglossiformes; family Mormyridae; genus Petrocephalus; species Petrocephalus schoutedeni. Next base: position 2,698,714 of record JAODKL010000063.1, read on the forward strand.
TCACCGGCGACTCGTCTCCGTCACGTCCGGTTGAAAAAGCAGGGCTGGTACCTGGGTGGGAGGCTGAGGACTGCTCTGGGTCCGCGGGCCCGGTCCGGTGCCTGGTAGGTCCTCCGAGTCTCTTCTTGGCAGGAAGTGAAATTTGCACAGACTGAACGGGTGTCTGCAGCAGTGCCTGACGTCCTGTGTGACTGTCTGATGCTGGCTGTGGTCATAGTGCCAAGTAAACGGTTTGACAGAGGAGTTAACGCCTACTTTTATGTCAACAATGTTTCAGTGCATTTCCAGAAATGAAAACACTCAACAAGGAGCAAAAAATGCAACAAATGACAGCAGATAGCACCATATCCAATATCCAATTGTAATACGATAGACAGACAGACAGATAGAATAAGTTTTGCATCAGTGTTGAAAATCCTTACAAACATGAAAATGAAAGCAGAACAATAAACAATTAAACATCGATGAAAAATGCAGAGATAATGTAAAGGTAGTCAGAAATAAACTATATCAAAGTCAAGCCATTTGCAACCTTACTAATGAGTTAATGAAAGATTATGTATGTTCTGTAAAAAGTTGTCCATGAACTACAAACTTCTTCATCTACACATCCTAGCAGGACTATCGCGATGTTGTCGCATTGTGCAATGTCTGTGATGGCGTTCGGTGAAATGGCTCAGCATTTCGTGTTTTTTTGTGGCCCTTCGGGAAACGGTGACCTTTATTGGGCGCCTACGAGGTCGTCTGAGATCTTTTCCCTCTGCTGTCGTCATGGCGAGCGGCTGAGCGGAGGAGGGCTTGCTGGCCTCGGGGCAGGAAGTGGCGGAGAAGTTGTGAAGCTGATCCCCCCCGTCCCTCTGCTACTCAGCGCAGAGAAAGCCGAGGTGGAAGGTGGCGGCTTTTCAAAGCGCCCTTCTGTGTCCTCTCTCGGAAAGTGGCACTGAGAGAGTCCCGCTGTGGAATTATGGGTGACAGCATCCCATATATTCAGCTAACTCTAAACACTGGTTCATAAGCATCCTTCTTATTAAGATGGACTAATTGTGAACTCAAAGACATTTAGACAAAAAGGAAAATACTGTCTACTGGGGTATGAATATGTCTGGGTTTAAAATTACATGAATTATATGCATTATTGGTTATTACAGTAGTTAAAAGGAAAGTCAGCCATGTGCAAATCTCACATTTTATTGGGGTGAATGTGTGTCTCATGAGCAGTTCTTTGGAATAGGGCTCTAATAGACCTGGGCTGTGGCAGAGCAATACTAGGCACCAGGGGGCGCTGTTTGCTTAGAAAAACAGAGCAATACTAGGCACCAGGGGGCGCTGTTTGCTTAGATAATATGCGACTCACTGTAAAGGTAATGGGGGTTCCTAACCTACGGGTGCAAGACAGGGAACAGCCCAGGAGGGGGCGCCAAGCCCAGGCTCACTCACACATCCACACAGGCAATATGGCAACTCCAATCTTGGACAGTGGAGGGAAACCAGAGGAAACCCCACAAGGGCACGGGGAGAACATGGAAACAGAGACCTGAACCCTGACCCCAGAGCTTTGAGGCAACAGTGTGCAGCCATTCTGGCCCGTAATGAGATTCTATGACTGTAATATGACTGTATATTACCAGCGACTGTGCCCCCCCCCACAGGGAGTCAGATCATCCCATGAGCCTGATCAGTGGCTGGCTACAAAATGGCTTAAGGTCCAGCAGAGATGACTGTGTCAGCTAAACAGCCAATGACCTGCCCTGTAGAAGCTCCCAAAAATGAAACAGCACCCAGGGTTACTTTAGTAACATTTTATTTTAAAAAATATACTTGCACAAGGTACAAATTGTAATTAAAGCTATAAAAATTCGATAAAACCCTGCTCTCCACCACCCCTCCACAATCATCTATTACTTTAGAAGGCCAGTAGTCGTTACAGAACACATGCTCACCTGTAGAGGGAAACTGCAGTTGTAACTTTAAGGCCCGAATCTTTCCGGCATTCGACTGTTAGCTGTTTCGTGGACCGTTAAATCAGTGGCTCTCAAACTATTTACACACTGTACCTCCTGAGAAAATATCAGGCTCTCTGTGTACCATCATTGTAACTAACATCACTAAAGGAAATGCCTTCATGTACCACTAGAGGGAGCTTGCACACCACAGCTTAAGAACCACTGACCTAAAGACTTTTCGATTTAAGTGACTTTAGGTCTTCGGAGCTAAGACGGATCATTTTAATAATATTAATATTACCCTGCCACCCCTCTAAGGTGAGGCAGCATTATTTTGCCAGTCCTCTACCCCGCTGAGTCTAAATAACAAACAAAAAAGCAGTGACTGTCCCTTCAGCTGCAAATTAAACAGAAGCATTAACCGTTAGCCTGTTAGCACATTCGTTAGCGGTGTGACGCCTTGTCAGCAGGTGGCTCTGGGGTCAGCCAATAGGAGGAAGTCTGAGGAGGGACCAGCAGGGGGAGCTGTGGGGACAACGGCGGCTGCCTCTGTTTCCTTGGCAGCAGCCTCTGTCTCCTTGACGACTGCCTCTGTCTCCTTGGCGGCTGCCTCTGTCTCCTTGGCGGCTGCCTCTATGAGAACCGTTTCCTCGGCCTCCTCCATCTTTTCCATTTCAATCTCCGTCGCCCCGGCGGCCGTCCCGAACCGGATCATGTCGACATTTACGCGGGGCGGCTGGGCTGGCCGGACTGAGCAGAGCTGGCTGCGGAGGTGCTGGACCTGGCAGGCGAGCGTGATGGTGGCCACCAGCAGAGCCGTACAGATCAGCAGCAGGACTCCCGAAGACAGCAGCAGCCAGCCAGTCTGTGGCTTACCCGGGGGGCTCAGTTTGGGGGCGGAGCCCTGTTTGGAGGTGGAGCTCTGTTTGGGGGTGGAGCCCTGTTTGGGGGTGGAGCCCTGTTTGGAGGTGGAGCTCTGCTCAGGTGGAGTGGTCTCATTGCTGCTGGACAGAACTGTAGCAAGGCTGGTGACACTAGAGGAATCTGATAATTCGGTGTTGCTGTTCCCCTGGCCGCTGCTCCCTTCGCCGCTGCTCCCCTCGCCGTCGCTCTCCTCGTCATCCGCAATATCGTCGGACGCGTGTATCACCAGCCCACCAGTCACGAGGAGAACATGTAGGACCCAGAGATCCATGCCTGTGAGGGGCGGAGAGCACGGCACAGTGTAAAACCACCAGGACCCGACACACGTCCTTGGCCTCTATGGCTTTCTCTGCTCTCACTTATGCTCATAGAGTGGAGGGGAGTGACTTTTGGAGGATCATTAAGAATGCAGGCGCAGCCAATGACAAACAAATTAAACCTATAATTAATAAACTCCACACCAATACAACCTTATTCATAAAAGTCAAAATTATATCCATTCCTTTTTTTTCCCTTTTTTTTTAACAAAAATGTCATTTATACAGTAGGCAAGGCAAACATTATCTATATTTCATTTAGTATACTTAGTACTAGGGCTGAACGATTTAAAAAAAAATCTATTTTTGACAGATATTGCGATTCTTTTAAAAACTCAATATTCACTATATGTTTATAAAAAAACTTTTGAGCACGGTCGTACATTGAAATCTGAACTGCGCTATACATCAATCCAAATATAAGAATGGAAATATATGAATTGAATCCAAAGTGTATTTATTCTAAAAAAAAAAAGATATAGACCATACACCAGATAAACAATAGAACAATTCTCTAGCAACCCAAACATAGCAAAGTGATTGCAAAAGCGAACAGGGATGTCTTCTGTTCTCGCAAAAGTCGCTGACATCTTGCTGGATGGCTAGATGAACACCACTTAGGGTCCCAAACTTCTCCTCAGGGGCAGCTAAGCCATTCCAGGCAAATTTCACCACCAGCTCACTTAATTAATGAAGTTTAGTAGTTAATAACTCAACGAGGTACTGATTACCTTAATATTGGTTGGTTGCTGCAAATACTGGGGTGACTATTTTAAAATAGTTACACTGACACGCTTTGACAGAAAAGAAACGTAGTTATACACCAACATGAAGCTCATTTAAACAATTTTCTTTGACTGCCTAAGACTTCTGCGCAGTACTGTACATCAGTAATAAGCATCTCTGTCAGCGAATACACCCCTTGTTAAGGTCACCACCGCCAGTCAGAGAGGCAGCTGACCACTTAAGCAAAGCCAGTCTTGGTCTGAGTTCCCCCCCCCGGGCGTGGCTTTAGTCATCTTTTCCCATGGCAACATGTAGGACAAGGGAAAAATGCTCATTTGACTTAGCATCCCCTCCCACCCCCCAGGTTACAGATAAGCCCAGTGCCCCCTAAGCCAAGCACACATACCTGCCACGATTTGTTAGCCGCGTCCCAGGCGGGCGTCAGTGGCCGTCAGGGGGGAATTTGCTCTGCCTTGGTGAGCGAGCCGCGCTCAAACTTATGACACACTTCCTGCCATCACCTCACTTCTGCTTCGACTTCCTCTGCGGGGGGATATTTCGGGCTCCTGCGGATCCTGGGGGTGGCGTCACGTGATGTGTCCAGATGTCAGATGATGTGTCCAGCCAAAGTGACGGTTCTGGCGCGCTCTCTGTGGTCCGAGTGACCTCCTGAAGTGACTGTGTCCTCCCCCCGGCCCGTCTCAGCAGGTTACCTGCAGGCCCATCACTCCCTGATCACCCCCCCCCATACACCTGCTCCATGTCAGCAGTCGTTTCTGGTGATGCTGCTTCGTTTGTAAATTGCGCAAGCATGAGTGCAGGTCCATTGGGATGCTTCTTTTCACATATCCCAGCATGCACTCCTTGGAGCTATACATATACCATAAACAGCCAAGGATGGGATTTGAACCGGCGACCTTCTGATCACATGCACAGAGATGTAACCCGCACAATGACATTAATGCTGTTTAGCAGATGCTTTTGACCAATGCACAGTTTACAAGTGGAGGCAAAAAGCACACTGATAAGTCAGGCAAAAAGCAGACCCCCCCCCGCCCACTGCTTCCAGACCAGCTTCCTTTGAAGGTGGTTTGCGGTTTTCCTAGACTTTGCCTACAAGAACGCAGCTGTTCGTGTGACTGTGACTGCTGGCTTCATCAGTCATGCCAATTGGGGAGTGTCCCATCAGTTGGCAACAAAAACCGCCACCTCCTAGTCGCAAAATCTAGAGCAGGGGTCTCCAACTCCGGTCCTGGAGAGCTACTTCCCAGGAGGTTTTCCATCATACCGGGCTTCTGATGAGCCACAGCTATTCTCGGGTAAATCCCAGGAACGGGTGTGGCTCATCAGAAGCCAGGCAGAATAGAAAACCTCCTGGGTAGTAGCTCTCCAGGACCGGAGTTGGAGACCCCTGCTCTAGAGGGACCTGTCGCTAGGGTTACCAGAACCCCCCCACACCCCAAATTTATTTCTGCCTGATCTGATATGTCACGGTGTCTGATGTCTCTGATATCGTGGAAGAAGCTTGCATCATCTTGCCGAAGCCCTGTTCTGTCGTTGAGCACCTCATGGTCACACCCCCCCCCCCCAGGAGGAAGTGACTTTTATACGCCTTCTGCAAGAAAGTCTGCCTGTGTGGCAGCAGCTCAGCCGTGACTTCCTGTGACTTCCTGTGAGACCATGACGGAGCCGTGATGCTAGCCACCCGGAGACGAGATGCAAAGCTCTCGCCTCATCTGTGACGGAATCCCCACAGCTGCAGCGTCACATTCCAGCGGTTTGACTTGAGGAAGCGAGGCGGTCCCTAACAACCCGCATGCCGGGTCAGCTTCAGTGTTGCAGCACGGTATTGCAATATCACTGTGGGGACATCGGGCCTAATCCCAACAATGACACCCATAACCCCAACCCATAGGGGCTACCGAACCGTAACCATAAGTAACCAAAGGAAATACAAGTTTTTTGATTGCATTCACGGATTTCTGATGAAATTGATTTCCCATCAGGTCCCTCAGGTTTTTATCACATCATAGGGACATTTGGTCCCCACAATGTAATATATGCAGGGGACACACAGACACATCCTGTCATGTCCTGAAGGGAAGGAACAACCCCAAGCAGGCTGTGGTGCAGGCCAGAACCCCAGACAGGTAAAAACGGCAATACTAGGGAGCACGGGACTGGGAAGCACTGAAATACAAGACAAAAGAAGGTGCAAACGAGGCGAATGGCTTGTTTACATTTACATTAACAGCATTTAGCTGACACTCTTATCCAGAGTGACCTGCATTACCCAATTACAGGGAATTACAATCTCCCTGGAACAACTTGGGGTTAAGGGTCTTGCTCAGGGACCCACTGGCGGTAGACGGGATTTGAATAGGAGCCTCATAGCACTAGGCCACCACCATCCCCTTGATGCCCTTGTTTAGAGCCACATCCAAGGGAAAGACAGGGTTGGCACGCGTTGGGCGGGGCTGGACATGACACATACACTCTAGATGAGGCTGTCTGCGTATCTTCTGTCTGTCTTACTGCTAGATGTATACTCATGTATACATCTGACCCTCCCTCACCAACGGAGTCTCCCCCACCCTTCAAGCCAGCCCTCCTATCCACTGGTGGGGCCAAAACCTGCTGACAGAGAGGCAGTGTGATGGTTAAAGAAACAGAAGGCCAACCTAATTTGCATCGCTTTAAGCACCACGCCCCCTACTGGTGGAACAGCTTAATCCTCTGTCTGTAAGCTGATCGTTATCAGCCTCTGCTGCTTCCCTTGCTCTGGACAGTCTGCCTACATTATCTCCACTCTCACGGCACCTCTGTCTCCAGATTTGGCTTCTATGGGCCTTGGAGGTCTGCAGAGCCCTTTTAGACGGTACCCCTGAGTCTCAGAGCCATGTGGATCCTCCATCTGTCTCTATCGTCCCACCTTTGCTCTTTTGTCTCACAAACACATGGAAATGATGTTTTCTCTCCTCCTGAACCTGACAAACAGCGGGCAGATGTTCCGAAGGAGCCTGGTGGTTTATCTCAGCGGGACGGCGAGGCTGAGGGTCGAGAGAGTGAGAGGGCCCATGCGGTGACCTTGCCATGACCCTGCCCCTCATATCAACCCCACAGGGAGGAAGGAGAACTGGCTGTGAAGTTCCTGTGTAATACCTACCTGCTGGGGAGTGGGGGGGCGTGGCTTCTTCGTCTTGCTAATATTCTTCCCCGTCCATCTCCACATCCAACTCAGCATCACTGCAAACCTCCATCTTCAGCTCCATGAGCTCGCTGGCCGCGTCCCAGCACTCCGTGAGTCGCCCCTGCCCTCGGTGATAAGCATGCACAGAAAGGCAATTCACACATTCCCGTTTTAATTTGGAAGACTGCAACGGATTCCTAGTAGTGTTTCCTGCCCACATCAACAGAATTATGGGAAATTAAGTTTATGATCTCATAATGTTGCTAGGATACCAAACTCACGTACAGTCGACCCTTCTTCCCCACGACTGTCTCCATTACAGTTTCGATACATCCTGGGGTTGTCATGCAAAATGAAATGGGAATTTTCTGGGAGTTTTGTGGGAGCCGCAGATGATACACAGAAAGTTTAGTAACACACACATTTGTAAAATGCAGTGCTCGTTTGGAGGAGACCAAGCATCTATACTGCAGCTTCTCACATGATTCTGACTGTAGAGGAAGTGGCTAGAACAATGTCTCTCATCCCCTCCATAAAAAAGCTGAAGCGTAGCTTCAACAACAGACTCATTCAGCCCCGCCGCTTAAAGGATCGATACAGGAAACCATGCAGACTCTATAACGCTACCCATCAGACCTCTGGTCACTAAACTGGACTAAGCCAAGCCAACTGGCTTTTACTTTGCGACTCAGAATTGTATATATTTTAATTTCTCCCGTCTCCTTCCTTCGCTTCGCTGCACTTGTCCGTTCGCTTCACTCGCCAAGGAGACCAAAAAAATTGACACCATTTTTCCAGAATCCAGGGGCCTCTGCTTCTAAGCCCCGCAATGCGGAAGGCCAGACTGCAGTCCCGTTTGGCCAGCCCATGTTTTTATGTCATGTGATTTTTGCTTCATTCCATATAAATCACAAGAGCCACTGAGCTGTGAGACCTTTCAGAGGAGATAAAAATCAAACAACGGTCTTGGTGCTTTTTTGAAATAGAGAAATAGGGGTACAGGGTCTTTGGCTGGATGAGTCATCGTTTGGGCATCTTGGCTATTTTCAATAATGTGGCATCAAACAGGAACTATGATTCTCAGAGATAAAGGAATGAGAGCAGAGTTCGTGTGGCAGTCGCAAAACTCCCTCTGGTGGCCTCTTAGAATTGTTAGTGATCTTTGAACTTTGTCTGGCTTGTTTATACAATTTTCTCTCCCTCAGGAAGCCTTGTTGTCCTTTTCTCTTGACATTTCACCTTATACTGTCACTTGTTATGTTTTATTGTTTAAAAATGTGCACTCCTGTCCCGTCCTTACCCTCATCTCACACATTACTGCTGCTGCTACTGCCCTGCAGGGCTTTTACGGGCTCTTCACTTTTTCCTCTGCTCTGTTGTTATTTTAGCTTTCATGGGTCCCACTGTCACACTGCTGCACGCCTGGTCTCTGTCACTCTCTTTGGTGATGAGGCTTCTCCCCTTCAGCATCCTGCTTCTGCTGCACCCCTCACCACCAATCAGATCACCCCATAATCGAACCTTCCAATCAGACTGTCCCACGACACTGCCCAGTAACTACCATGTAGGCCAATTACATCACTCCCAGATCCAGTGCACCAATAAAATCATAGTGACATCTGGCGCACACCAATCAAAGCAGGCCACCAATTTCATCATTCCGACTCCCCCATGTGACTGCCCTGTCAGCTGGCTTTCAGCAGCACGGAATGCTGACCACGCAGTGCCACCTGCTGGAGCGTGTTGGGAATGACAGGTCGTCTTCGCCATGGGAGGGTGGGGTGGCGTGACAGAAATAAAGGCACATATATCATGTTAAAGACTCTAATGACAGGCAGCCTATGAGAATCATTTCTTATTTCACAAAAATAAATTAAATAAACTTTGTATTTGTTTTGATGAATAACAGTGCCAGTATGTCCATGTTCATTTTTATGTCAAATATTTGCAATTAATTGGCAAAAAAAATAAATCCACACAAATCCAGTGCCTTTCACCAGAATTCTCAGAACCTTTTGTTAATGTGCAAATTTCTCGATTCATTTTTTAATAGCAAAAAGTATCTAGGACAGTCTGTGATGCTGCACGCTTCAATTTTTATTCTTTTTTTTTTGTAGGCTTGTCGTGTTGGCAATATCTGACAAGAACCACATGTAAAACACCCCCAGCCCCCAACCGGGCATTGCCATAGGGAACAATTTTCTGAGGGATCAGACAGGCCGCTTTGAGAGGAAGTATAACATTTTATTCGCTTTATTCAAAGCAACTGCATGAAATATATCCTTCCTCCCCTAATCTATTTATGGAGCTGGGATTTTTCTCCACTGAGAGGGAATGTGGATTTAGGCGTCTTGCTGAAGGCTACGGCGGTGCTTCGGACAGCCTGGTGTGGTTAAAGCGGGAAGGGGGGGGGGGGGTAAGTCTCTAAATTCTCCCAGGGGGACCCCGGTGCACAGCACCGCACGGGAATGCCGCTAGTCGCCCCATGACGCGTGATGCAAACGGAGCGGCTTATTCTTCACGCCTGACTGTCAAACACGTGCATCCTCAAAAGCTCCAGCGCAATAAACAAACAAACAAAAGTGCATTTTAGACTCTTATCCTGGGAGCACGTCAGTATAATAACGCTTCCGTGTGACTGGCGTGGGATCGGTCGGAGGGTGTCCAGCTGCAGTGTAGGAGAAGGGGGCTAATTAGAGCTGGGGGGTCCCGCAGAGCACATGAGGCGCCACACGTGTGCGGGTCACGTGATCCGCGGGGGTATAAATACTGATCCGCTCGCCCTGTTCCTTCGGTATGGGGGGTGAGCGTTTCTGCGGAGTAAGTATGCGTACTAGTGTAATTAAAGCGGTGCTGCAAGTAATTTACAACAGCAAAAGAAAAGATTAAAATTCGTGTGTATCTTTATGCGCCGAGACTGGGCTCCGTTAATATGTAGCTGTGATGTTAATTTAAATAGCGATTGCTTATGGGGCGGGCTTGGCCGGTTACTGGCGGACTCCCGCTGGGCTCCGTGGCTGTGGTCTGCGGCCCGGGCCCCTGAGGATCGTCGGTCTGAACATGCCGAGCGGCTCTTGCGAGGCTGGAGAGGAGCCGCCTTCGGACCGCAGCCTGCGGGCTGGCGGCACCCTTTCCGCCGCTAGTTATTTAAGGAAAGGCGTGACATGTTTGAGGCTCGTTTTGCGTGTCCGTTGTTAATGAAGTCTCGGTGTTTCGTTCCCTGCTGACTTGCACCTGCCTTGCCAGGGGTAGGATCGGGACTCGAGGACCATGGCTGCCAGTCTGCGCCCCTTCGTCACCTGCGCCCTGCCTGGGGTTTTGGTGCTGCTGGCCAGCTGGTGGTATACCTCCCGTAGGCGGAGATGCCGGTCCCATAAGGATGGAGACCCGAGGGCGTTCCAGCCTGGGGTGGGGGGAGGAGGTGACTCCACCGGGCAGCTTCACGAGGAGGTGGGTGTTTCCAGACCGGAGTCCATGCAAGGCTCGTCCAAGGTCTGGAAAAGGCCAGAACCAGAAGGAGGGGTGACCCCGGGATGGAAATCTGCCTCTGATGTGGAGGGCTCTTGGAGTGGAGCTGGACCGGGTAACTTCATTCTGCAGCAGTCAGAACAGCAGCATGTGTGTCTCGAGGTGGCGCCCCCATCAGGCCACTGGGGGAACCTCGGGCCAGGTGAAGGTGTGTGTCGTAGTAGCGAGGAGCCTCACATCCTCAGCTGTGAAGATGTGGCAGGAGAGAATCCCCAGGAGGTGCAAGAACAGGATCGGGAGACGGGGCGTAGCTGGAAACCGGGCATGGCACTACCTGCCCCCATAGAGGCAGCCAGGGAGACGGAGAAGCATGACTGTCCCTTTGACACCCCACCAAGGTCAGGGAGTGAGATGTCACCCTCAGGCTCGATGGTGCTGGCAGCAGGGGCAGCTGTCCCAGGACCTAGTCCCAGGACTGAGGGGGGGTGTGGCTGTGAGGACCCCATGGTGTCTCCCGCAGTGCCTGAAAAGGACCCGGTGGCCCTACAGACGGGCCACTCCAGGGATGGGAGGGGCTCAGTGAGCGAGCATCCCCCTGGAGGTTAGTGGTCCACACACTTGCTTGTAAATTGTGCCGGTTTGGGTTTAGTCCAGAAGTGGGAGTGTTCATGTTTGTTTGACTCGCGTAAGCCGTGCCTCTGCTTTGGGACGTGCCTGTTGGCGACGCGGGTCCAGGCAGCAGCCCCCCTGCGTTCCCACCCAGCCCCCGAGTCACGGACCTGGTGGAGTGGGAGGTGGCAGTGCCCAGGGTGAGTGGCGCCGGTTAGGGCCAGATTGCCGCGGTATCCCAGAAGCCGCATGGTCTCCTCGCTCCCGTTCCCAGCATCTCGTTGGCCGCCTGATTGGGCAGAAGGGTCGCGCAGTCAGCTTCCTGAAGCGGCGCTCCGGGGCAAAGATCTACGTGTTCAGAGCTTGTCCTAGTCGGGATGTTCAGATCTGCCACATCGAAGGTGAGTCACCCCCCCCCCCTCGGTCCAGCCAGCTTTGGCCTGAGGGGTAGGGAGTCATCAGCGGCCTGCCTATGAAATGCCAGGTTCCAGGGTGCAGGTCGACAGAGCCCTGAAGCTGATTGGAGAGAAGTTTGCTGACCTGGACCTGACCAATCACAGCGCCGCTCTTGACCTCACCCAGCCCTCCCTGCCCACGACGAGCTGGGTAAGGCTGACTGCTGGGGGTGACTGGCTCCAAGGGTGGCACCAGTGCAGACTCCTCTACCTGACGGCCACCAGGTGGCGCTGCCAGAGGCTGTGGCCGTCGAGGTCATCGTGGTGAAGGTGGCGTCTGCAGGGCACCTGTTCCTCCAGCAGCACACGCATCCTTCCCATCATTCCTTGCACAAGCTCGATGAGCGAATGTACCTGTGCTATGCCCAGCGGGGGGTGCCGTACCTGCACGCCCACATCCAGGGTGAGCTGCTTCTGTGCCCTGTGGGGGGGTGGTAGGGGGTGTTGCTGTGCACTGCTGACTCGCTTCCCCTCTCCCAGTTGGGACCCTCTGTGCTGCCCCAGGGCTGGAGGGTTCCTGGTGGCGAGCACAGGTCTCTGCTCTCTGTGACGATCCCACCCAAGTGGAAGTCCGGTATGTGGACTACGGTGGCTATGAGAAGGTCAAGGTGGACGCACTTCGCCAAATACGGTTGGATGGCTTTCCCTCTTTTTAGCTCAGGGGCTCCCCCTGGTGGACATGAGTGTGCTGCCACTGTCATACTATAACTATGTTCTGAAACCCCCACTTAGGTCAGACTTTGTGGCCTTGCCGTTCCAAGCAGCTGAAGTGCTGCTGGACAATCTGGCCCCCCTACCGGAGGCTGAGAACTACTCTGCAGAGGCGACCTCGAGGCTGGAGGACTTCACGAGGGGCGCGACTCTCATAGCCCAGGTGAGCGGTGTACCTTGGTGCAGAAGCTGGCTCTTGTCCCCCACATGGGCATGAAGCGGCTTCATCCTAACGCTTCCTAGGTCACAAGGTCCCACAGCGGTGGGCTCCCATTGGTGCAGATGTGGAAGACTGTCAGGAATAAGGTATGGAATCCCTGCTGTTGAGCTGTACGATGCCTGACCTGAGGGTGGGTGGGGAATCACTGCTGAGGCTTTTTGCAGCTGGTGTCTGTAAACCAAATGCTGGCTGAGGAACAGCTCTGCTCCTGGGTGGATGCTGCCTGATCCACTGACACCCCAGGATGTACGGACTGTGGTTCCCTGGACCGTCACAGCGGTGACCTGGTGTACAGCTGCCCCCCCAGCTCTTCAGGAATCAGAATTGCTCCTTGGGTGACGCTGAACTTCTGAATGCAGCTGTTGAGTAGGACAGCTTTTTTTATATAGCCTGCTTGCATAAATAGTAATGGGTTTTATAATGAAGTATCGACTCTCCTGCCCAGGGTCTAAATGTGTCGGATTAGATTATATAAATAAAGGTATTTAAACCCTTGAGTTGCCCTGGTTAATTGTTTTAATGGCAAGGAAATGGCCTTGTAATGGAGTGGGGGGAGAGACTTACCCTCTGGGGTGGCACCTGCGATCAGTCTGACCCCTCCTGGGCGGTGGTCTACTTTGGGAGACTAGGACTGCTCTGGTAAGTGTCCCACCCCCAAAGGGTCTTAAATCTGCTTGGAATGGATTCTCTGGTTTGCCTCTAGTGACACCCCCCCCCCCCCCCAAGAGATGCATGCTACACTCAAAATTTACAGGGGTGTTCCTGCTTTGACGCGCGGATTCAATGGCTGTCACTGAGACGGAACAATCACGTTCCTGCCACTGGGTGGCGTACGAAGCCAAGCCTGAGCGCACGGGCGCAGCGGTAAGGATCACTTTTAAAGGAGTCACTGAATTCCGCGCTGGCGGGGGCAAGCAGCGGCGCCCACAGCTAGGAATCTAACTAGATTTGGGGTGCAATGGATGTGGGGTATTTTACTGGGGAGTCTGGGGTCTGAGACGGGAAGGGAAAACGCATTTAGAGTATTAACCGGCGCCCTCCGCCAGAAGGACTTGTACAGGTGTTTAGAAGCTTCCATATAGTCTATATATTCGTGTATTGTGATCGTACTAAACCTAACTTGTCATAATTAGTCTAATTGGTGTCTGCGCCGTGTTGGTCCTTTTTGATGGCAACCTGGAGTGCAGTCCTCCGGTGTGTGATCTTTGTCGCTCGCTGTCCCGTCAGGTGTCCCTCGCCTGTCGTCATGGTGACACCCCCCCAGTCCCCTCTGGGTGACTCGTGCGGTAAAATCCGGTCCCCCTGGGGTAGAAGCTGGAGTCATCGCCCAGGTTCGCGGTGGCCAAGGCATCGCCTGCGGGCTTTTTCCACATTTGGGTGTTTTTTACAGGATCCCCTGAAATCCTCGTGCAGTGAAAGTGAAAATTGGGTGGGAGAAGTGCAGGGGACTGGGGACCGTCCCCTGGGGCATCCGGCCGTACTGCTCCGCCGTTCTGTGTGGGCAAGCAGGGCCGGAGACGGACCTCCTGTGATGTGGTGGCTAGACTAGACCCAATGGCATTACTGTAGTGGTAATGGGGTAATACCCATGGGGGGCATTTTCCCGATCGCGAGCGTAGAGCATTTTATACACATATTAATCATTTCGCGATTGAGCTGGAGACGCGCTGCAATCGGCCGATCGGTTTTATTTTCGGTGACGGCCCCGGTTTATTATCGGCCCCGGTCACTTACCATCCTACAACAGCCCCCGCCGTGTTCCCGGGCTCCTGTACACCTGGCACCTGGACCGCCGCGGTGACTGTCACCCCGGACTGGGCCGGTGGCCGTCCTCCCGTGTCCTGATCACGGCGAGTCGCCTCGGTCACTCACCATGGGGCGCGGCTTATAGGCAGGGATGGCAGAGGGACGCGTGTGCCTGCAGACGGGCATTTGGGGACCTGGGCTTCAGCTTGAGTTACCGGGGGGGGCTTAAATCCCTAGAAGCTGATGCGATTTCGCCGCGTCTCTGTGAGTGAAATGCGCCGGAACTGCAACAGGTTATGGAATTTGTTACATGACAGTTAAAAAGCTGCTTAATTTCAACCCCCTTACCAATAGTCGTACTATTAAGTTCTTTTGTACTTAATTGTCATAATACAATGCAGGAGCAAGTGTACAACGAAATCTATCTTAATAGTCTTATTTATCCACTAAGAGGTTTTTGTTTTATTACAGATAATTCCTTCGGGCATTATACGTAAGGAAACCCGATGATTTTGACCAGACGCCGCCCATCTGAGGCCAAACGGGCCCCGGCCGGGACTCCAGTCCGCTGTCTGACACCCGTATCCGAACCATCATTTTCAGCTCCGAGTTATTGAATGAATTCCCCTCCACAGCATCAATTTTACAGTGTCTACAGTATGATATAACATTCCGTTTTCTTCTGTATTTTGGAGCTTGAAGTTGTCTGTTTTATGTCTCTCTGGGTAATCGGCAAGCAGTGTTTATTATTAATTCATCGTGGTTTTCTAAAGTGTAGAACAGAAGTATTTTTAAAATTTAATTGTCACATGTCGACATAACGGTAATGTACCTATGAAATATTAACAATTCTCGGTCGGGTTTTGCAGTGTGTTATGTAACCTAAGTGGTGCGTTGCAGATGGGAATCCGCGACTTGCCATAGTGTAACCTTTGTGTAACTCGGTAATCTAAGTGTGGGTTTTAATTCCTGATCCACAGGCTCCATGCTGACATTCTCAGCGAAAGTTAATTAAGCAGAAGATTGAATTTTGCCTGTATATCTGACAATTTCTGTAGTTATTAAATTAAAGCACTTTTAGATTATGTAGTGTAAACATCACGAAATGGGTCAATAACGTATTTACCTGCTGTTTTGAAAGGTAAATTCTTTTTCAAAAGGAAACCATCTTGTTACAGTTTTGTACAAACTTGACAGTAGAGGGACGTCAAGTTAATTTTTCACGAGTCATGGAATAAAATATCATATGTAAGTTCATATAAATATGAATAATTATAATGTTAAACCATGAACCTCGGCGTTCATCCCTTGTGGCATACGTAGGTCACCAGAATTTCAACTCATTCTTTAAAAAAATGTATTTAAATACGTTTTGTTGCTAAATAAAGGCAGGTTTTGGCCATAGGCGAGTCTAACATGCGGATCGCTCCGAATGCACACGCCACAGACCCGAAGCGATCCGGCAAACGCCGCATCTCAGCGCATGACTTCGCGCTATAAGCACGCACTTCCAAAGCATTTGCATTTCGCTGTTATTTAGTGCGAACAGCTCGTTTCCGATGTGTTTGGGGGCTGTGTTAAAATGATAATTTAGTGATTTTTTAAGATTATATTTATGCTGAAGTCTGTGATACAGAATGCTACGCTGGAGCTAACCGAGACAATGACACATGGCATCTTCGTTAACGGCTGACTTAAAAGGGGCCCTCCGGGGCCCGGGCGCACTGTCCGCACCGGGGGAGCCGTTTCACTGGCGCTAATGGGACGGGCGGCTGACATCACAAGCCAAAGAAGTCCTATTAAAAGGCAAATGATAAAGTCAGGCTCCTACTGTTACCGGACGTCCCAGGGCCTCCTTTCCCTAATCATAAGGACGGGCCAGCATGCCGACGGAGGGAATATATACACCTGCGCCCTGGAGACGAAGGGACGCCGCAGCAAAGCGGCGGACACGACGCCCCTCCGTCCGCGGGGTTTTAACTTGGACACCAAGGCAAAATGAGGCTAACTGGAGCAAGGCGGAGGGCTGTGTGTCACTGATCAACTGCTGTCGGTGGGAGGCTTTAAAGCAGTTATTCAAGATGAAACTTTATATGAGGAGGGAGCGTGTTTGACCGAGGGGGAGCAGACGGCTGAAATTGCACAGATTTAGATGGGAAAGCTGGAACACTTTGGACCTTGTAATACTCTGTTCACTTTCCCATACTGATTGGTTTTTGGGGGAAAGGCGAAACTTAATTGTTATATTCCGTTGTTCACCCCCTGCGTATAGGCTATTATAACACAGAACGTGTCGGATATTTGCCGCGGATCCGGACGGCCGCTGCTTTCTGCCTACAGATACTTTGATCTGAATTAGACTGAAATCCCTGCCCATTCACAGAAAATGTATATTTATTTTTTAATTTTTTTTTAAGTCAAGATTTATTTAATGACCTAGTTATTTGAGATGCTGAGAGTGACCTTAACGGGGTATGTGCGTGTTGTGCACTGTATCGTTCGTAATTTACTATGATTAAAATACTTTATTTTAATAGTGATAATTACCATCGTTATATGTACCGGCCCGTACATGCCTTTTGAGCATATAAAACGGGATAACTTAGATCTTCTGCACATGTAGGCTCGAGTCATACATTTTTAACCAAGAAGTTAAAATATATAACGCCAATGAAGTAAAAATATAGTTGGGTAGCGCTGCGATGTTCTCATACCCAACAGCGCGTAGGACCCAACCTGGAACTTGGTAAAGTTTGGAAAGGTTTGACACATGACCGCAGATTTGTTTTTCAAAATGGTCACATATGATTAATTTACTTTACTGGTTTAAACTAATAGCAGAGACGTATTTACAATAACATTTCAGCTACGAGGCCGCGGGAAGCCCCTGGCGTAGCGGTGCCCGGCCTGATCGCCGAAAGGCTGCTTCGCCCCGCTGCCCCCTGGTTTCACTATGACAGCGCAAATAGTTCCGCCGGAGTCCCCGGCCGGCAGCCGCCTGTTTGTCGCCCACTTGTTGAATACGAGACACATCGGACGTTTCTCGCGTCGCTTGTATCCCCAGTCGGCGCCACTAGGGGGCGCGGTGGTTAAGAGCGCAAACGTGATGTTTTTGTAGATCCTGATCAGCCCTGATAGTTACTTGTTGTGGGGATTTTTCTTTTATATATTTTTTACTTTATAATATAAAAAATTACAACTAAGGAGCACAGCCATGCATAGGACATTCACGCTTATTATTAATCGATAGCTGTTTTTTCAACTGTTCAAAAAATGATAATAGCAACATTATAACTGACGCACAGACATAAATATATTCTAAATATATTATTGTATTAAGCAGTTTCTTGTAGGCTTTTTCGTTAAACAAGCCCAGTTTCAGTTGCGTTGCCCAAAGTTTCCTGCACGACGATGATTTTCTCTGGTATTTAATGCACTTTCAGTTTGATTAACCAACGCTTTGGGTCGCCTCCAAGACACGTAGACCTGAGTTTAGGTGGATAGAGCCTCTATTAACAGCTTAAAGACTGTAATGTAGTTTCTACGACAATGGTAACACTTGGAATGTAAAGAATACAAAAAAAATGCATCTCAAATTTGCGGAGTGCCAGGCATACAGCTGGCAACTTTAGCAGAGCAAAAACTGAAGTTTAGCTTCAGTGAATTAAAAGTAGATTAGTTTTATGTTCATTCGATTTATTTATGAACTCCAAAGCCACTCCGATAGCGGCCGGTGGAGCTGCGAGCGGAGACGCATCCCTTCGGGGCTAATTTACTCGCAGCGCGGTCCATATGCGGGGGTAATTAGGTGACTCGCGGCGGCCAGCAGGGGGCGTGGTTCGACCGGCGGTGCTGACGTCACTGGCGCGGAAAGTGACGGGAGGGGCGGGAACAGCGCTGAGCTGATCCCACGTGTGACGATCGCATTCCCGGCTCGGTGATATTCTCCTAGCGGGGGCTCCGCGCTGCTGTGGCTCAGCCTGTGTGTGTTTGTTAGTGTCTGGCCGTGGTCGGGGTAGCTATGGAGGGGGATGGCAGCCAGGGCACGTCTCTAAGTGCCACAGATTCGCAGCACGACCCGGGGTAAGACAATGCGTAATGCTCGCACTTTTCTTGCGCCTTATTTGTTTAGTTTAAAGGATTAACAACTGTTACAAATGTATCACTGTGCTGCTCTCCTTCCGGATACGGGGAGCGCGCTCTGTCCTGTTTACATCTCTGCATTGTTTAATTATATTCGGAAGTGGGGCCTCCCCCCCTTCTAAGGCAGCTCGCTCGGCGAGCTTTGCGGAGAGTACCGTCGCCGCTTTCCCTTTGCTCGGCTCCCTTTTTTTTCTAAGTAGTTACACGTCAAAATGGCCGATCTGACATCTGTACTTACTTCTGCCGTGTGTTCTCCTTACAGTAAAATGTTTATCGGTGGCCTCAGCTGGCAAACGTCACCAGGTGAGAGGATGCGGGCTGCCCCGGTTTGTGCGTTTCTTCTCGGCTGTTTTGTGATCGATCGAGTCCGATCGGGTACTTGCGGTGCGGGGTGAGTGTGTGTGTGTGTGTGAGTGTGTGTGTCTCTGTCCCCATGTGTGTGTCTGCGCACCTTCCCGTGAGCGCAAGGTTATTTTAATCGCCAATGCTCCCGAGTCCTCTATTCGACCCCCGTGTGCAACGCGGGTCTTTTTTGAAACTGCCAGTAAAAGCCGCCGCCGCCGCCGCCGCTGACCGCCTCTGTCGCCCTCTCTGTCCGCAGACAGCCTCCGGGACTATTTCGGTAAATTCGGGGAAATCAGAGAGTGCATGGTGATGAGGGACCCGACCACGAAACGCTCCAGGTAACATCGCTGCCTCTTCGCTCTTGCGCTTTCCGCTTGACTTTCTCCCCCCTGTGCTGTCCGTGTCGGGCTGCCATCCATAATGGCATTTTCCCCCCTTCTTGTTAATTAACCTGCCCAGCAGAAAATTCTTGTCCCGGTCCCGCGTTGTGCTTTTACAAGCAATTAAACGAGCTGGCCGGCGTTTTGGGGGCGGCTGGCGAGCGCGGCCACTTTGACATTGACGTGGGGCGGAAGCATCAGCTTTCCCGGCTCACTGAGCAATTGCCCCCCCCCCCACACCCCTATTATAAATGTTTTTTTTTTAAATAAACTATATCAGTGAGCTAGCATTGCTTTGGCTTTCGGCAGCTTATCTGCCTTGTCAAGAATGACTTAAAATATACAAGTAGCACACTACGGGGACACGCTGTCTATCCAGGCAGTTTTTTCCTCTCTCCTGACCTCATAATTTTGCATGTCTGAAATGTTCAACCTTGATTGAACTGGATCATGTTCAGATTTTTAAAATCCTCTCCCCTTCTCTCCCCCCCCCTTTTTTCTGTTTCCAGAGGTTTCGGCTTCGTTACGTTTGCAGACGCTGCCAGTGTAGATAAAGTCTTAGCTCAACCCCATCACGAATTAGACTCAAAAACGGTACGTTTGCTATATATTTTATCCATGTGGTCTTTATTTATGAGCTCCGTGTTGATGCATGACGCTCCTTGTACCCTTGTCTGCTTGGGTTGCACCGTAGCGCTCATTGAATTACTCACTTCATACCGGACAGGATTCGGTAACTCCGGTAAATCGTTTTCTTGCCAGCGCAGAAAGCCCGGGATTTCTCGGACCTCGGTGACTGTGCCGTGTGTTTAATGCGCCTTTGGGGATGCCAGATGGGGCGTTTGCGTGTAAACGGAGAAAGATCACATTTGCCGAAATGAAAAAGGAAAAAAAGAACGTGCGAATCCCCGAGTTGTGATCTCGCTGTATTTAATTTTATTTAAACAGGGAACAATGAATGTAATGCATTTTTACAAGAAATCGATTTCACCCCCGGGGGGACAGACCCAACATGAATCTGTGTGTCGTTGCAATTTATTCTGTGATAGTTCATTTGCGCTCCAGGCACTGAATTCATCACGATCCCCTTTACCGAAAAGCATTAAAAAAGTGTCCCTCCTGCTCAGTGCCGGTAGGTTGCGGGTTCCAGTCCCCGCTACAGCGCCCATTCGCAGCTCCGTAACCCCGTATAACGGCCCGAAACATGCTTTACATTCCTTTCCGTGCAATATGTGATGCTTCGTAAACGGGGACTGGTAAATTAACACTCTAAGGAAGATCCTTAAAATAGCCGACATGTTCTACACCGCTGGATAAGTTTAATCTTTCTTATGAATACTGATACAATAGCTCTGTACATAAAAAGGAGCTTTAATAGCCGTTAATGTGCCGTGCTCCGATTTGTGCCCTTATGTGGGATCCGGCTAGTTGTATTTATGAA
Organism: Petrocephalus schoutedeni; assembly: GCA_026780765.1. NCBI lineage: Eukaryota > Metazoa > Chordata > Actinopteri > Osteoglossiformes > Mormyridae > Petrocephalus > Petrocephalus schoutedeni. The sequence continues at coordinate 2,719,332 of JAODKL010000063.1, forward strand.
GATTTTTTTCCGTGCCGTATCTAGTCCTTTCAAAAATGATGAGAAATATGGGCTATGGATTGTAAACGGATTTAAGCGTTTGTTTGTGTGTGCCGCGGGATGGAGGTTTCCGCTTCTTGCTGCGGACATTCATGGGGAAATTTCCCCCCCTGTCGTAACAAATATGCGTGAAATATTGCAGCCCTGTAAAGCGGATTTAATGTTCCTACTCGATCCTGCCGTCTCCCCCCGTACAGATCTCGTTACACTTTGTACCGATCCGGCAGACGTTTGGAAATGAAGCTGCTTTGCAGACTTTCTGCAGAGAAGAATGGGCGATTTTTGCCAGGAAGTTCGAGCCGGTAACGGCACCTGCTGAAGGGTGTCCCGAAGGGTGCAGGGTGCCCCGAAGGGTGCAGGGTGCCAGTCCGGCGATATGCAGCTGGTATCGGCGCTGCCCAACTTCCGCACGGATGTCTGCGTGCTTAATACACCGCTTCTGATGGAAAACAGCTTATCAGTCATCGTGGCTGCCCTTAAGAATATGACTCTAAGCAGCGCCGTGTCTCTGCAGGCTATGGATGTACCGGCGGTCATCCGGTGTAGCGTTTTGGCCCAGAGGCCACAGGACGCTGATTCCTTATTAAAATACCAGCTGCTGAACACGGATTGGCAGTGAATCCCTCCCCCAGGGGTCGGCGTCCAGTGATGTGTGGAGTATGCTGAAAGTGGGAGGAGCTTATTGCAGGCCTTATCAGCAGCTGCTCGTCAATCTCAGCTGCCCCGCCCCCAGCGGCCGGTCTCTGGGGCTGGTAGCCGACCTGTAGCTCACTCCGCAGTGCCTAGGGTTTGAGCGCTGCGTCATGATTGGTGGCTTGTGCTGTGTCGACGCCTACCTGGGGTCTCTTGCTCTGCCTCAGACAGGTGAGCCTGATATGTCCAGTGCTGGCAGCTAGGTGGCGTAGTGATGTAGGCATCTGAAAGTTGCCAGTTCAAATCCCACACTAGAATGGGTATACTAGATTGCTCCCGGCCCTGTCTGACCTGGCTTTCTCCACTGTCTGGCATTTTAGGTAAATAAAATGTAAATGAGTGATTTCTAACCCTAAAAATCCAGATCCTGCAGGTATATGGAAAACTGTTCAGTGTGGATAAGCGTATAGGCCTAGTGATAATAATCGTGGTTACAGACGTCATCCGCCTCGGCGTGCCCCGACACCGCGTGCCTGTTTACGGGCAGAATGGGGCCCTCGCTTGATCTGCAGGTGCACCTTCAGTTAGCGATTTCCTCCGGGGATGGGGGCTGGGACAGCAGGTGCTGTGCCCCCCCCCCCTCCTTTTTGGGGGGGGTGGCTTTCAGAGTAACCGATGGTGTGCCGTCGGCTGGCGGAACAGGGGGCCGGCAGTGCGCTCACCTGGCTGCAGCTCGGGCTGTTTCCGAAAGTGCCCGTCTTAAAATACCAGTTTTGGTCCTGACTCATTTGGAGAGCTCGTGCATGTTGGGGACTAGTTCAGTTTTTAAACCCCCCCCCACCCCCCCGCAGATACCGCCGTCCTCTCGCCGCTGTTTTGCTGCCCGTACTCTCGGCCGTGTGGGTCCTCCGAACGTCGCGCTCCTCGCTCAGGCTGAAAGGTGCACAAAAATATTATCACAAAAGATGAATGAAATTATATGGTGGGGGGGTAAATGTAACAAGCGGGGGGGGGAGAAAACAGCAGGTCAGCTCTTGTGTGTGCTGCCTGAGAACGGAGAGCACATTTTAGCCGTGTGTGTGTGTCCATTTGTATTTATTACAGTGTGAGGACCCAATGTGACAAACCTGTAACGCTTTCTATTTTGGGGACTTTTTTTTTTCAGTCCCCACAAATTTATGTGACTGCATTTTAAAAATGCCAAATGTTTTGGTTAACGTCAGGGCTGGGATACGGGTTAGGGGTGTCATAATAAGCAGTATGGTTATGCACATCAAAATCAACGGAGAGTCCACACAATGATGGGAATAAATGAGTGGCCTGTCTGCCTGTCTGCCTGTCTGCCTGTTTGCCTGTTTGTCTCTCTCCCTGTCTCCCTGTCTCCCTGTCTGTCTGTCTGTCTGTCTGTCTGTCTGTCTGCCTGTCTGCCTGCCTGTCTCTGTCCCTGTCTCCCTGTCTGTCTGTCTGTCTGCCTGCCTGTCTCTGTCCCTGTCTCCCTGTCTGTCTGTCTGTCTGTCTGTCTGTCTGCCTGTCTGCCTGTCTGCCTGCCTGTCTCTGTCCCTGTCTGCCTGTCTGTCCCTGCCTGTCTGCCTGCCTGTCTGTCCCTGCCTGTCTGCCTGCCTGTCTGTCTCCCTGTCTGCCTGCCTGTCCCTGTCTGCCTGTCTGTCTGCCTGCCTATCTGCCTGTCTGCTTGCCTGTCTGTCCCTGCCTGTCTGTCTCTGCCTGTCTGTCTCTGCCTGTCTGTCTCTCTCTGTCTGCCTGCCTGCCTGTCTGTCTAAACAGCTTCACTCCAGTCCCATCTACATTTGGCCCGATGGAAAATGTTAAAATTCTCTCTCTTCTTATTGGCTTATTGGCCGTAAGTTGCTGTTGAGCGGCAGACTCTCCGCTCTCCGTTTGGGGGGGGGGGTGGCACTGCCTCCGGCTGTCTGCATGGGCACCGCAGCCTCTCTGGTGGACCCGCTGGCCGCTCCGTCCCTCTCCCCGTTTATTGTTCTGCACGCAGGACTGTCCCGACTGTGACCTCTGCCTTGCTGCGTCTCCTGAAGGTCTCTGAGGCCCCCCACATACAAATGGCAGGAAGTCCTCGGTGGGCTTTCCTGAAGAGCATGGGTGGGGAGGGGACAATCTTGGGGGCCAATCAGCTTTCAGGGTGGGGCACCCCCTGTTGGGTTACTTGTAGCTTAAGTTCAGTGCGGGATAGGACACACCCCATGGGTCGCTATGGTTACAGGTTAATTCGGGTTCCTTATTGCTAGCTGAGTGTTTAACCCTGGGCTCATTTGGTGGCTCCCTGTCACTCTCCCGCCTGGGCTCTCCAGCGTGATTGGTTTTAAAGCCATTCCATTCCATTCCGCCTCTTCTGATTGGCCTGTTTAGGAGAACAGACTCTCTTGCAGACAAGTGCACCACAAGTTCTCAGAGCTGGAAAAGCTGCTCTGTCGCCTTTTTTCCTTTCGATTTTATTGACCTGTTTATTTCAGGTTTAGCCCAGTGCTCTCCACAGCCAAAGAGAACACGAGTGCCGTCTTAACGTGGGTCTGAGAGGCAGGTGGGCGGAGCCTGGAATTGATAGGTGGAGCCTGTTATTGGTGGGCGGGGCGATAGAGTGGGTAGAGCACTGTCACTCGGGGCCTTTCAGGCACTCTGCTGGGAAACTGAGGCCGATGTGGGTGGGACTGTCTGGGTCACCGTGGCATGCAGATTGTTTTTTTTTTTTCCAGCCTTTGCTTTGTTTGGTGAGATTGTAACCAGGTCTTCTGTGGTTCTGCCATGTCTCGGCGGGGGTGGGAGTGTCTCCCCGTGACTTCCCAAATGACTAAGTATATGCGGTCTGTCTGTGACTCGGGCCCCGAGTGAATTGGTGTGTGAGAGGCGGAGCACACAGCGCCTGAGCTGGGGGAGAAAATGAAAGAAGTAAATTTAAGTGGTGCGCAGAGCGCCCCCTACTGGAGAAGTCCCGCCCCCACAAGCTGTGCTCTGAACTTATTCTGTAATGGTTGCTTTTATATGTGGAGCACTAGTGGGTGCGAGGAACTTTGAACCGCTGAGGGCTGCGAACCCACATAACGGTGTGCGTGCGTCCTCACGTGCATGCGTGCGTGCGCCCATATGACCATTGGATTAAGTTTAAAGACCTCGGGTATCGACCTTGGCAGGCAGCTTGTTCCGGTCCCCCTTTGTAGGTTGCTGGTTCTGATCCCCGGAGTTGAGCTTACCCTTGGATATCTATGAAGCATGTCAAATGTGGCTGTACAGTAGTCCAGCTTGCTGTTTTGCTGATGTATCACTTTTGTTGCTAATTATATGCCCGTCTCCACCCCCCTCCCAATTTTTCTTCCGTTTTCGTTAGTGCAGATTGACCCTAAAGTGGCCTTCCCTCGCCGCCCACAGCCCAAGGTAAGTGGGGGCGGGTGGGCGGGACTTATTTTAGGCTTTGGGAGCTCAGGGTCTGTGTCTGTGTACTGGCTTTGCTATACTTGAGCACCAAAGGACTAAAATGTGACTAGTGAGGTCATTTTTTTGGTCCTCACTGCTTCAGACTTCAATAAAAATCTGTGAATGAAATTATGAAAGTAAAAATGGTAAGTCTTACATTTTGATTGGTTACTTATGCTTGGGGTAGGCGTTATGGGTAGGGTATGGATCAGGATTGGGGTGTTGTGACTGGGATTGGGGTGTGTGTGCGTGCCCCCCCGAGTCTGCCTGTGCTCCTGACCCGCCGAGCCCCACGTCTGCTGTCGCCTAAATGCGATGTGAAGAACATGCCAGGCTTCTATTTCTGGAAGCACGTTTGCACCTCGGTTGCGTGGTGTTCGCCGGGCCCGCGGTGGGGAGGGGGTCGGGGGCCGGGGGGGGGCGGGGCTTCCTGAGGCTGCGTCCGGAGCCGGCGCGGGGGAACGGCAGGCCGCAGGGCGCCACTCATTAGCTGGGAAAAGCGTTTTCATTTGCGTGAGTATTAGGGAGCTGCTGCGGATTTCAAAGGATTCCCGAACAATAGGATTAGGCCGGATTAGCGCCGCCTGTCACTGCCGCCCCTTTGTGGAAAATTAATTTGGAAAGGCGGGGGGGGGAGCGGTGACGGCAGCCGGACCGTGTCTGTGTCCCGGGCGTCGGTCACCTTTCCTACATCGTCCCGTCCTGGGCGTACCTGAGTGGTGTTAGGGTTAGGGTGCCGGGTCACGGACGTCCCTGCAGGATTCCGCATCAGCCAGGTGACAGTGTGCATTTGACGTGTGATGACACTCCGGGCATATTCTTGGAAGGAGCTGTGGGTGGGGCTTCGTGCAGGAGTCCCACATCTTGGGCGGAGCTTGGCAGTGGAAAGGCGCAATTTGATTGGCTGGCATCAGCCTCACTCGCTCATAACCCTGCTCATAACCCTGCTCCTCTGTGTTCACTCACTTATCTGCCACGTTCTCCCCTCCCGCTGCAGCTGTCCGCCCGTCCCTCTGTCCTCTGTCTGCCCTCCCGTGACCCTCTTTGTTCCTCTGGGCTGATGAATTGCCACTCAGTCTAAAGGATCCACCTCTGGGCTCGAGGCCCCCGCCTCTCCCATGACCTTGCCACATCTCAACCAAGAGGTTGACTCTGGGTTCACAGCCTGAAGGAAGTTGTTGCATTATGGGAAAGATGCCCTGATGACTCATCATACGGTCAGAAGGTGACCAGAAGGTTTCCTACAGCGGCTGGATCTCCTGAGGATATCAGCCTAGACTTGACCTTGGTACCAACCCTGAACCTGAGGCCTAACCGCAACCCAGTTGTGTGTGTCCAGCTTGGACCTTCATATGGCTGCAGCCACATCTGCTACAGTAGCATGGTGCTCGAATTTGACTGGTGTGTGTTTGGTCATCCCCCATTAATCTGTGGCCCAGCTTTAGCTGCAGTATGGGGGTTTATCCTGCCGGCCTTTGGGGCTCGTTGGGGGCCTTTGCCCTCTTCCTGTGGGCCGCTGTGCCGCCTCTCGGATCAGAGCCTCGCTCTAGGCAGCACGGAGGTCCTGGAGCGCCAAGCGTCACATGGGGCAGCAGCGTCACGACAGAAATAGCAGCAGGTAAAATTAGCAACTGCCTCTTAGATTGACTCACAAGTAAATTGATGTTGCGCAAGATAGGCGCCTGTGTAAAGGCGAGGGGGGGCTCAGCGAGGGCGGGGCTCAGCGAGGGCGGGGCTCAGCGAGGGCGGGCTCAGCGAGGGCGGGGCTCAGCGAGGGGGGGCTCAGCGAGGGCGGGCTCCGCGAGGGCGGGGCTCAGCGAGGGGGGGCCCCTCCTGACCACGTCTTACGGGCTCCTCTTTCGGCTCCCCCCACCCCATCTATCGGGGGTGCACCCTGTTTGCGGTCACCGTGATGACTGCCCTCTATCTGGTGGTGCCACTTTGCGGTCATGCTGTTACGGTCCTCTTCGCGGTCCTGCTTCAGGGCATTGCGCTCATCACTGACTCGGACGGGGCACAGACCACTCCCTTGTGCACCCAGAAGCAGTTTGCGGGGGGGGTCTCTGAGGCCAGTTACACTTTGGCTGGAAGCACCGGTTGCCTGCGTCCTCCTTCCCCGTCCTCTGCTGCCTCATGTATGTCCTCCTTCCCCGTCCTCTGCTGCCTCATGTATGTCCTCCTTCCCCGTCCTCCTTCCCCGTCCTGTGCTGCCTCGCGGGCGTCCTCCTTCCCCGTCCTGTGCTGCCTCGCGTGCGTCCTCCTTCCCCGTCCTGTGCTGCCTCGCGGGCGTCCTCCTTCCCCGTCCTCCGCTGCCTCGCGTGCGTCCTCCTTCCCCGTCCTCCGCTGCCTCGCGGGCGTCCTCCTTCCCCACGGTCACTGTCGATACCACCATCCTTGTCCTTCTGCTCAAGGCGAGCGTCATTAGCTAACTGTGTCTGAATTCTACTCCCTCCCTGACCTGGAAATATTTTTATTATGCAGGGATGTGCTGCCCCCCCCCCCACAGCTTTTGACTGGATGCTCCCGTAATGCTGATTGGCACCTCCCATTACGTGGATTGCCCCTCCTTATGCTGAGTGGCTCCTCCCCTTGCACAGTTTGGCCCCTCCCCTTCTAGCTGTCAAGCTGTACAGTCCCCCCTGCTTTTAGTTTCCCTGCAGTTCCATAAATCTGCTGCTAAATTTAGTGGCAGCTTCTCAGGGAGGCAGAACTTCCACACGCAGCCACTCACACGGGGGGTGGGGGGCATCTGCTGTGGACCATTCCTGTGCTCTTCCTACACTAACTAACCAGCTGCTTTTCTCTGCTGTACTAAGTTGTTCATCTATATTCTACCTACACTAACTAGCTGTTCATCTGTGCTCTGCCTGCACATAGCTGCTTTCCCACACTCTACCTATACTCACTAGCAGTTCACCTGTGCACTAACTAGCTGTTTCCTTGTGGTCTTCCTTAATTAACTAACAGTTTGCCTCTTCTCCGCTTGCACTAACTAGCTATTCACATGTAGTCCACCTTCGCTAAATAGCAGCTCACCTGTGGTCTGTCTCTACTTACCAGCTGTTTGCCTGTGCTTCACCTTTACTAACCAGCTGTTGCCTGTGCTTCACCTTTACTAACCAGCTGTTTGCCTGTGCGTCACCTTTACTAACCAGCTGCTTGCCTGTGCTTCACCTTTACTAACCAGCTGTTGCCTGTGCTTCACCTTTATTTACCAGCTGTTTGCCTGTGCTTCACCTTTACTAACCAGCTGTTGCCTGTGCTTCACCTTTACTAACCAGCTGTTTG
>JAODKL010000063.1:2731212-2744699 GCA_026780765.1 Petrocephalus schoutedeni
GTCTTTCCCTTGGGGGGGGGGGGGGGGGGCACCTGCACCTATAGGCTACATCTGGGCTTCCTCCACAGCCGGGCCGGGGGGGTCCTGTCTTCCCCACCAGGGGGCGATGCAGCCCTCTCACCTGTGTTTACAGCTTCCTGATCACTCCAGAGCAGGACCTTCCCCAGTCTAGCAGGGCAAATGAGTCAGGACTAAAGGTTCTGTGTTCTCATGGCCTTTGGTGGGTGAGGGAGCTTGTAGGGTTGTAGCCTGGAGGGCGGATGGACAGACTAACTTGTAAACAGCGGTCTCAGTTAGACACTTGAACGCCATGGTCTGGCCACTGCTGTACCTGGGAGTCGGCATGAATCCCGCACTCTGTCAGCGATTAATGATGTCTGTCCAAGTGAATAGGCATGCACAAGTGAGCACCGCACAGTTAATCCTGTCACCTGGAGCAGGGAGTGTACTGTAGCAATGATGGGATTCACACCAGGAAGTGCAAGGTCAGTGAAAGACAGTGACCCCCCCCCAGCTCCCCTGAGCTCCAACACTGGCGCTGCACAGCATTCTGGGTAGGAAGCTGAGCAGGGGCCAGAGCAACCCCAAGAGCGTTACACTCTCTAACCTAACCATCACTGACTTAACGAGCTGCGGCTATTTTAGTCTGGTAATTAAATAATCTCGGACAATGGGAGGAATGACTAGCTTTTTAAGCGATATCTGACTGCAGACTATGGTGTTGGGCATGTGTGTCACTGTTTAAATGGGTTTTATCTTCCATGCAGGAAGAGAGGAGAGTGTAATCGATTGTCAGGATGAGTGTTAAAGGGAGGTGGGATGTGCTGTCAGGTATGCTTTCACCAAGTAAAGCGATTCTTATCACTATGGCAAGGTGGTGTTGAAATTAAATTAGGCTTGTGTGTCTTGTAATGGTTTTATTTGAACCCCCCCTCCCAATGGTAGTGGCCGATACACTTTCTCGAGAAAGTGACTGGTGTTTGTGGCATGTTGGACTGCTCCATCTGTTCTTGGGAGGGGTGGGCCAGCTTTTTCATTGACTGAAGTCTGTAAAGTCTGAAATGACTGTAACATTAGCTATTGAGACGTGTCCTGGAGGATACCTGTCCGTCTCTGGCGGTCGCGCAGGCTGCTGGAGCTGCGTGTTCATTCTGGACATGGCCAGATGGGGGCGCTCTGGGGGAAGAGCTGATGGAAAATTGCGGAAGACGCAGTGTGTGTACACTGGGCCAAAGAGCAGAGAGGTTCCTGACATGGTCACCCATCTGGGTGTTTATCAGTAGCACAGTTTTGCTGAGGTTCAGTTCAAGGTCGATGGCTGGGTCATGTTACGGTGTCAGTGTGTGTGTGTGTGTGTGTGTGTGTGTGTGTGTAAGACATGGAGGGAGTGTAGGTATGTGTTTGTGTTGGTTTGTGTATGTGTATATATATATATATATATATATATATATATATATATGTGTGTGTGTCACTGTGTGTTTGTTGGTGTGTGTGTGTGAGAGAGAGAGAGAGAGTGTGGGTGTGTGTTTCCGTGTCTGTGTGTCTTGGGGTCAGTGCCCCATCTTCCCTTCCAATTAAAATGATCCCTTCTCCGGTTTCCAGTGATAAACAGGCCTGCGTGTCACCATGTCCCGCGTTCCGGGTTTATTTTCCTTAATCCCTTAAAGCCCCGGCTTTCTGTGCTGGATCATTCCGGAGAAGCGGGACAGCGCCTCAGTCTTGTATCAGCCTACAGCGGTCTCAGACCCTCCAAACGAACAAGCGGCAGGTTGTGGGGACCGCAGTGGTGCATCCAGGCTAAGCGTCAGACTGGTATTAAACAGGAGGACCAATCAAATGCCTCATGCAAATCTAAGGGGAGGTCAGGTGTGAACTGCAAGATAAAAGTCATCCACATCTACATATCGGAACACGTGTTTCACATGCGGGAGGCTTGGCAAAAGCATTAATACCCATAATCCTTCAGGTCCGCAGCAAAACTGCTGATTGGACTCAAGGAATTCTGGGATTGAAAGACGCTACCCTTAGCTGTCGGGTGCCCTGTCGCTCGGCGGGTATCGGGCAAGTGTGTTTTTTGAGTGTCACCATGCGATTCAAAGGCCTCCTTGTCCCACTTTGCGCAGCCAGGCAGGCGGGGTTGGGGTGGGGGGGGCTCTGCTTGTTGTCTCCTGACGCGTCCTGTGAGATTTACGCTTATCAGATGCGTGTTTCATGGATGCAGATGGAACAGAGTTACTGTATTGTTACGGAGCCAAGCTGGGAGCAGTTACCAGCTGGTTTGCTTACATTGTGTGTGTGTGTGAGTGGCAGCAGGCCACACAGCATCCTTTCGGGCAGATCCGCATAGGTGGGGGTAGGTTAGCCCTTGACCTTTGACCTATAGCTACCCACGAGCCGCCCAGAAGCCGTCCATCCTTTGAAAAGTGGCTCACTATATGGTTGCTGCTTTTGTCCGTCGGACTGTGTTTGGAATGACCGGTGGGTAGTTTGCCGGAGGTAGAGAGAGCCGCAGCTATGCAGTGGCTAACCCTCACCCTAACCCCCTTTTACGGGCCCCCTGGTCCTCAAAAAAACACAATTCCTGCACTCGCCCCCCTGCTCCCTTCCTGTTGTGGGTCCCGTGCCCCGGCAAACAGCGCCTGGTCAGTATTTTATTAAATGGACGGGACTTGAAAGTCTGCCCCCTGCTGGAGACCATGGCTTGAATCACCCCCCCCCCCCCCACTGTCCTCCAGTCTGTTTGCGGTTTCCGGTTGCTCTGCTTGATTTAAGTCGTTCCTGAGCATCTGCTGGAATAATTCCGCGCTCTTTGGCGATTTCTGCTCTAATCCCTTCCTAAGTGTCTGGGTGAGAAAAGGAAGAGGCGGGACTGACGCAGGAAGTGATGCCGGCCCGGCTGCCGGCGTGGCGGCTCTATCTCCCGGGCGCAGGTGGCTGTTCCCCCTCGCCTCGTTTTGGGAATCTGGGCTCAGCGCTGTCGACGCCTTGGCGGGGACACGGGTGACAAGCACGGTGACAGCAGTTAAGAGGAGCTGCCGGTCGATTTGGACTCTGGGGCGGGTTGATGTGGCCAGACACCCGATATAATCTTCAGAGGGTGGACGGCTGTCCCGTGCTGATCTGCATCTGAATGCCCTGCGTGATGCTGGCCGCTCGCTTGCCGCTCTCTGCATGTGGCCAAAAGATCTGTTCCGTTTTGGGGTCTGTGGCTAGGTAGCTTAGGACGCTGTGCCCATCACCAGAAGGTTGTTGGTTGAAATACCTGTGTTGGCAGGGATCTCGAGGTCTGGCCCTTTAGTGAGGTTCATAACCCCCAATCGCTCCAGGGGCTCTTACTCGAAAGAGCATGCGTCGTTTTGGATAAAGGTGGCTCCCAGATAATGTGATGTGATGTTTATAAGTTTAGATTTTCATTTTGTTTCGTGGTGGGACAATGGCTTAGTGGGAAGTGCTGGTGCGTCACACCTCCCGGGTTAAGGGTTCAAATCTCGCCCTGGCTCTGTGTGTCTGCAATGTAAGCCCAGTACTCTGACTGGGGATAGCAGTTAGGTAGGTGGGTGGATTTTTCAGTCACTCCTCCATTGAAAGGAGTATTTAAATGGTGCCTGATACCCCTTCTGGTCACCAAGGGGCTGTACAGTGACATCCTGCTGTACAGATGCCTTGGCCTGTCACCCCCCCCCCCATGCCCCCGCCTGAGGCTAAAACACTCTGTTCTGTTTCCAGTCTGTGACTCTGAGGCCGTCTTCCCAGAACGTTTCCTGCTGTTTTCCCACGGGTTGGTCTGTCTGGGTAGGAGCAGAGAGACACGCCCCCCACCCCACCCCCATCCCCCCACCTGTTTTCCCGCTGTCCTGCAGCTGACCGCCGGATGATGTTACTGCAGGGCTGACCGCTGCACCCAACCCGTCGTTCAGGAAACGCAAACCGCTTTCGGCTTAATGGCCTCCATAATTTGCTTGTTACTCCCCTGCTGAAGTTTTAAAGACGAGGCCTAAAGCGGCCGGTTAATTAGCATAATATCAATCTTTCAAGCTGCGAAACGGCTTCTTCTGCGGTTTCCGGGTGCCGCGTGCTTTTACCGCGTATCTGGTCGAGGCTGCGGCTTTGAGATTAAGTTCCGGGGCTGCTTTGAGACGCTGTGCTAAAGTCTAGCCCACCAGTGTGTGGCCAACAGGGGGCGAAATGGTTAAGGAATGGGTGTATATCGCAGTTTCTAATCCAGTTTTGGGGAGGAGTTGTACTACTCTGCTCTTGTGACCGTGTGTGTGTGTGTGTGTGTGTGTGCGTGCGCGCGCGTGTGTGTGTGTGTGTGTGTGTGTGCGCGTGTGCGTGTGTTCAGAGCTGTTTATATCACTGATATACATTTCTGCTTTAGTTTATCGCTGATGTACCAGCATCGCTGGCCCAGTGTAACAGGCGGACTGGCAGCGATTAGACGTGTGAGGAAATGATGTCCAACAGCACTAACAGTAAACAGCAATATGGTGGTAAACCGTAGGGGGCGGGCAGTGGGGGCCGAGGTGGCCCCTTTGGGAAAGCCCCATCTCAGCTCTGACACTACACACAACCCCCTGGGCGGCTGGTCTCTACCCTCTGACTCTTGGTGGGAGGGGCACAAGTAGACCTGCCTCCTGATTCGTCATTGATGATGATGATGATGATGATGAAGATGATCTTCCTGGAATGCCGGGCCCATGGTTAAGGTGGGGCGTTTCCCGTTAGGCACCGAGGACATTAGCGGTCAATATTGACTCTCTTTTGGAGTCATTTCAGGCTTTAATGCATCTTCGTTCCTGCCTGCCAGCCGAGTTAATTGTGTTCTGAAAAATTAATGAGCTCTTTTTATTATTACCTGCGGTGTTGATGTTTTCGGAGCGGCTGAGAAATAACCGCTCGTCTTGAAGAGCGGAGCGAATGATTGTGACGGAGGAGTGGAGGGCCTCGTTTGTTTTCGCACTCGCTTGCTCTCCCACTCCAGGATTCTTGCTCCCTGGCCTGCTGGGGGGGGGGGGCGCTGTCACTGGCCCCCATTCCTCTGAGGGCCCCCCGAGGGCCACTTTGTTCTCTGCCATCTCTGTGATCATCAATGTGATTCTTGGTCGTGTGTAGTAAGCTGCAAGCTGGGGCCCCCGCCAAACATCAGGGAAAATGAGAGTATCTAGCCTGGCCCCCCCCGCGAACCCCTCCCCCCCCGGCCCCACTCCCCTGATCTGCACTTACCTCCTGCTCTGTCTCCTTCTAGATGGTCACAAGAACAAAGAAAATATTTGTGGGAGGATTATCGGCGAACACGGTGGTGGAGGACGTTAAGCAGTACTTCGAGCACTTTGGCAAGGTAAGAGAGGCTGGGGGTTTCCTCTTGGGGGAGGGGGGGAGTGTTTTGCTGCCCTGTAGGCTCGGTTTCACCTCTGGGTGCCGGGGTCGCAGCGCCCTCTGGTGGTGTGTTCGGGCCAGAGCGTGCCGCCGGTGGGGCCCGTGCCGCGGGCAGCTTGCGCTCTCCGCGTCGCTGGGACTGTCCGCGGGCGCACGGGGAAATGACGCGCTCTCGCGCGCGGCCTGGCAGCCGTCCCCAGCTCCCGCAGGGCTCCACACGGCTCAGTCTTCACGAGGTTGGCGGCTCCCTGCCAGCGTCCGGCCCTCGCTGGGCGCTCTCCTCCGCGACCCCTGACCCCCCGTGACCCTTGTGTGACGCATGGTGACGCTGCTCGATTCGGCCCCCGCGGCCGGTCTCGCCTCATCCCACCTGGTAATTTCACGGACCTGCCCGAGCGCCGACGTCTGCGGACTGGGCAGTGCCTCATTTGCACACATAATTTGCATAGCTGGCTGGAATGGATATATAAGGGAAGGCTTCTGTCTGGCTCGTTCCATCTGCGGTGGGATGGTCTATCAGTATTTCGGTTTGGGAGTGTGCTTGGGTGGCCTGTTGGTGTCTGGTTTGTCGATCTCTCTGCCCGGAGCTCTCTGTATGAGTCATTATGCATTTCACACTGCGGGGGGGGGGGTACCCTCTCCAGCAGTCCCAGGTTTGGGGGTGGGGGGTTTGTTTCACCCCATGCCCCCTCTCTGTGCACCCCCACATTCATCTGTGTCCCTCCGTGTCGGTGTCTCTAAGCGGCCTGATAAAGGACCCTTCATAGGCTCTAAAAGCACGTTATAATAATGGATGAGTAACGTCTCTTTTTATTGACATACTTATCAATCACAGCGGCTCTGAAGCCACAGACCTGGGGGGGGGGGGCTTCCACACACTTCCTGACTGTCAGTGAGATGCTGATGGTCACCCTTGGAGATCAGATCTGTGTTCTGGCCCTATGACTCTTTCCTCATGTCATCTCCCAGCTGTAGGATCGGGGCCTCGCTCAGGGGCCCCATGATGACATCGCTCTGCCACAGCCTAACCCTAATCCATTGGGCCACATGTCGCCCCCAATGATTTAAATCTGCGTGCGCTGGGGGGCGGGGTCAGCCTTCCCATGGGCGGAGCCTGCTGGCCCCCTCCGGGCATGCCGCGGGCCCGCCTTCCTGGTGACATCGCCCGTCTGTTTGGCCGCCGGGGCCCATGGCGGCCGTCTTTCCGCTGCGCCCGCTCCGGTGAGTTCACCGCGGCAGGCGCGGAGCCACGCTGGGCCGGCGTCTGTCCGCGATTACGTAACGATTATGAGGCCGCGGGGGAGGGGCGGAGCTTAGGAGTGCCGTGCCGGCTGGTGCTCGGGTCGCGATGGGGCGCTGCCATTACTGTCAGAGTAATGATAATGACTGCCCTGATGTCCCCCTCCGGGGACCAGCCGGGGGGCCCCGGGGCCCGTATGGCCGAGCCCCTACCCTCTCTCTCTGGGGTGGGGGGGCAGTTGCTCCTCTCTGCCTCTATCAGCTTAATTCAATCCGTCATCCTCCAGAGCTTCCCAGCTCCTCCAGAAAACCTGATTAGGCCGTCGTGACCAATCAGATTGTACTGTTTATGTGCCCCCCCCACCCTTTTTACCTCGGGATGTTTCACACACCCCACCCAGGAGACATTAACCCCCTCGCTGCCTTGTTCTTCCATCCGAACTGAAGCTTCTTGGCTGCTCTTGTCCACTAGGTGGCGTCTCTGTGCTCCCCACCCTTTCTGACCCAGCCCCCCCCATTTGGGGGGGGGGGGGGGGAAGGGCACAGGCACGGAGCCGGAATGTTCTCTGTCCTCGCCTGAGATTGGGTTGGCGGGTGGCTGCCTTCTCCAGAGGTCCTGCAGGTTTCAAAGAGAATATTTAAATCATTGCATGACTAACTAGTACCTGGAACCCCTGGTGATATTAATTAATAGCCCTGTAACGGCGCTGTGTGAGCAGTCAGAGTGGAGAGGGAGTGGGAGGGGCAGGAACCGGACCACAGGAACTGGACCGCAGGAACCGGACCGCAGGCTGACCTCGGCGCAGCGTGACACCTCTGTCCAGTAGGGGGCAGTGTGCCGCAAGTCGGCTTACATGGCCAGCTGGCTTTCGTTCTCTGCCGTGGCGGCCTGACCTGATTCTGCGCGGCATCTCTTGGGTAGCGCCATCGTCAAGGCACCGGGAACAGGCCTGAGGTCTAATCCCGACCCAGAGCAGAGCTCTCCCTTCTATTTCTGGGTCCCATTGGTATCCTCTTGGTTTGGTGCACACATTGTAACCCTCCAGATGGTGGCGCCAGCGAAGAGCCGCCCGGTCAGCACTGGGCGTCGGCATCCCGGCCGTGGCCTTTTGGCCCAGGCGCCCATCTCTCCTCCGTCATTTCCCGTTTCACGTCAGTCCTGAAGAGGACCGTCGGGAAGCTTGAAGGCTGTCGACCGTTGACCATGCCTCCTGGTGTTGGAGCGCAGTGGGCAGCCGGGGAGTATCTGATTTTGGGCATCTTGCGAGCTGGACAGTGGTACCGATTTCAGTTAAACAGCAGCCGGAATTGAGCTCCTGTCCTCCTGAGGTGTCGATGAGCTTCCCCGCTATGCTCCTGTCCTAATTCATCCAGTCACGCTGAGGTCAGGCCTCCACTGTGGCAGCCACCATGTTCCCTCCTCACTCTCCAGGAAAAAGGACAGCTGCTCAATTTCACCGCCAGCGCCGGTCGATTCAGGGTGGGGATGGTGAAGCCGCAGCGGGGCCCTCCCACCAGCTCCGCGTTTTTGTATCTCGGTGTTATGGTCTGGCAGCAGTGTAAAGACACGCTGCCCTCTGGTGCTCGGGAGGGGAATCGCCACATCCTGATTTGGAGGGTAATTTGGCATCCCACTAATGGGCGCAGTGGGCTGTCTCGGGTCAGTGGAGATGCTACCGTGGTAACAGTCGCACAGCAGCCCTCCATCCCCTAATAAGCGTCACATTACCCCCCCCCCCATCCTGCCAGACATCCCTCTTGCGATGGGGTGTGTGGATGAGGCTTGAATATTTAATAAGGTGTGTTTATCCGGCCCCCAAACAGTGCCTTACATACAGACTCCCCCCGTCCTGTACTGAAAGGCTCTCCGTGGTTTATTAGAGTCTAATAAAAGAAAGTCTTTGAAGAGACAGCTGCGTTTGGCCCTCTTCCTCCCTCGCTCCCTCCCTCCCTCTCTTTCATTCTCTCCCTCTCGCTCTCCCTCGCTCATTCTCTTTTTCTCTCTCTCTCTCTCTCTCTCTCGCTTGCCCTGTTTCCCTGTCTCTCTTCAAAATAAGCCCCACTGGCAGCTGCAGCCACGGGGAGACGGCTCCCCCTACAGTCGGCTTGGGGAGAGCAGCCTCTAAGGCCTCTAGCCTCCTCGCTCTGTGGGGCTCCTTTCTGGGGGTGGAGCCTCCTCTCTTCCTTCCTCCTCCTCTCCTCTCCCTACGCTCCCTCCCAGCCTCTGTCACCTCCATCCCACACCGCGTTCCTCCCTCATGACCCTTGTACAGTTTGCACACGTAGGGTCCTGATCTTAATAACAACACAATGGTGATAATATTAACAGCAGAAACACCCCGCCACCTGATCTAGACTAAGCGGATGGATTTAGGGATGGATGATGATGATGATTAAATCTCTCCCTTTCCGGTGCCGGCTGCGCCTCGCCTCCTCGCCGGGGAAGGGCGATCACATGACCACGCACGTGGTCCGGGCCACGGCTCTGTCGCTCGAAATGTAAATGCGGAAAATAAAAAGTGGAGGATGAGCAGGAACTGGCAGAGGAGGGGGCTGATTACCAGGATGGACAGAGACGGCCCTAAATGGGAGAGGGAATAGAGAGTTCGGGGGCGAGGGGGTAGGAGGTGGGGCTGCTCTAGAACATTCTATTGCAGCTTCTTAGAAAATTTGGAAGGCTCTGGAAGCAGTATTGGGTTTCCCAAACCCGGGGGGTACGCTCTACACAGTTCCCGTTTGCCTGCACTTCCGACGCCAGGCGATGGGGGGGGGGGGGGGGGGGGGGGCACAGATAACGGCAACTGGGGCATGAATGGCGACTTTAGGTCGACACCCATCTAGCCCCCGATTGGGTGTTTGGACTGTGCAGCACATCAGGGTCCAATCACATGCTGATTTTCACCACCATGTTTTAATTCACACCTCTCGCTGATCTTTGAGAAGCAGGTAACTGGGTAGGGATGTAGTGGAGCAGGGCTGGTTAGCACTTTTCCGCTAGTTAATCCCAGTGCGGCAGGTCCCAGAGGTGTCAGAAACACAAGGCTGGGAAAAGAGCGCGTGGGAAACGCCGTGTGCTTATGGAGGCCTGTCATTTATATATGTATTAATAGATCTCCGCCATAAATACTCTATAATCACCGCGATCTGTACTGCTGGTGCTGTTGTCACGGTAACAAGTGCAGCCACGTCAGTCACCTGTCGGGGACGTCAAAGTTCCTTTCCTTTCCTGTCTCTGCTTATCAAAGTGAAGAGTTTTAAGGCTCAAAAGGCCCCCCCCCCCCCCTGGCCCGTTGCTCTTTCATGCAGGTGTTTGTACTGGTGACTGGTGGCGTTGGTCAGTTATTTGCAGTCCCGGCATTATGAAGGGTCACCTCTGTGAATGACCTCGGATCCGGAATGTAAACACCGTCCGGGTCTTCCCGCCGATTCAGCTGGTGGTCTCCCGGTCCGCTTGGGGTGGACGCGATCGGGCTGCTTCCGCGTCGGTCCCCCTCGCTCTCGCGTCTCCGCCGCGCGGAATCCTACAGCCCATTAGCGGATCTGTGGGGAGACGTTTATTTAATGAGGAGATTTTGCTTCCGCGAGCAGCTTGTGGACCAGAACCCGTCTGTTTAGCGCTGCTCATTAAAGCTGCTTCGGGGGGGGCACCAATAGGCCGGCGGGGGGTGGGGGGGGTGTACTTGCCGGTTCCAGTCTGCTCCGGTCCCTCCCACCGGCTGCCTGCGCCGTGGACCGCCTTGTTCCGCTTCTGGGTTCTGCTGTACGTTCTGGGGATTGGGGGGCAGAAGCGTCGGAACCAGGCAGCAGCTGGTCTGGGCCGGCAGGTTGCCATAGCAATACAGGGCCGGATGGGGGGGCCGGCCGTACTGTCGAGGGGTCCGGGTGACCCGGGCTGACACGGTAGACATGTGAGAGAGTGACATTCTGCGGTGGCCTCCCCATATCTGTCCCACAATGCTCTGGGGGTGGGGGTACAGCCAGCAGCCATTCAATCAGTGCCTGGAGAGTGCGTGAGTCATCGTAGTCTGACTTGACGTGCCCCCCATGTGTCTGTGCTGCTCTTCCTCTCTCTCTCCCCCCCCTGTGTGTCTGTGCTGCTGTTCCTCTCCCTCCCTCTCTCTCCCCTGTGTCTGTGCTGCTGTTCCTCTCTCTCTCTCCCCCCCATGTGTCTGTGCTGCTGTTCCTCTCTCTCTCTCCCCCCTGTGTGTCAGTGCTGCTCTTCCTCTCTCTCTCTCCCCCCTGTGTGTCAGTGCTGCTGTTCCTCTCCCTCCCTCTCTCTCCCCTGTGTCTGTGCTGCTGTTCCTCCCTCCCCCCCGTGTGTCTGTACTGCTGTTTCTCTCTCTCTCATTTCATTTCTCCTCGCTGTTTTCACTTGGCCCTCACAGTAAGGTTAATTACTGACTGAAAACCCTGCCTGGTTTAGCGGCGTCTATGGCACGGTGACCCAGCCCTCTTCCCCTCTTCCCCTCTTCCCCTCTTCCACCCCTTCCTTCAATTCCCCTTTATCCATAGTCTTGTCCGCAGGCCTTTTTACATCTGGCTTTTTCTCACTCTAAACCCCCGGTTACGGCTCGGTGATACGGAGCTTCCTGGCTGTCACTCTCGTCACGTCGCCATTTGCCGGGCTAGTCCGAGGGGATCCGGGGGCTTCGTGTTGGTGTCACGCTGCGGTCACGGTCCCAGCTAACAGCCCCCTCTCAGGTATGCTTAACTGAGCCGGGTTTAATTGGATGGATGGAACTAGGGAGAAAATCCATGCAGCTGATGTATAAAACCCATCAGGGCTGTTCCAGCTAGAGTTGCACAAATGACTGACTGCACGCGGTCTGACTGCCAGCGCGTACTGTGTTTCACCCATAATGCACTGCTTCTGAAACACCGCTCTTCCACTCATGGTGCCCTGCTTCCAGGGGCAGAGCCAGAGGGGAGGCCGGGGTAGCACTGGACCCCCTAAAACCTGATTGGACGCCCCAGGTGCCACTCCAGATGGTTGACTTTATGAAAATATTGCAATTGTTTTGTTCAATTGTTCGAGATTGGTTGAGAAACACATTCATTGTCATAGCCTGTGCACCCCTGAAATGGCCTTGGCCTCCCTCTGGCCTCTGCCTGCTTCTGAAATGCTGTTCTCTTACCCATGATGCACTGCTTCTGAAGCAGTTCTCTTTGACCCATGTAATGCTTTTGAATCGCTTCCCTTTTACCCACGATGCACTGCTTTTTAACCGCGCCTCTTTTACTCACAACACACTGCTTCTTAACCGCGCCTCTTTTACCCACGATGCAGTGCTTCTTAACCGCGCCTCTTTTACCCACGATGCTGTTCAGGCCTTCTCTATTCCCGGCTGCTCTTGACAGGTGTTTTGTTTTGGTTGTCGCGCTTTGCGTCAGAATTGGTTTGACGATAATATGTGAAATGTGGGTAAATAAGAGCCTTCGGGGGGGCAGGCGCGGATTCGGCTGCTCCTACTGCGGCTGCTCCTTCCGCCTCATTACCGCTCGTTTGCGGTTGATGATGATCTCCCCCTCGTTAAGACAAAGGGCCCCCCTCTGCCACATTTTCCCTGCTCGTCAGACTGCATTCTTCGTGTGACTCCCATAATTAATTAGTCCCGTTAGTCGTCGTGGAATTCTCTGACGTCGTCTTCAGACTCTACCCCACGTTTAATGCGTTTTCAGTCCCGCATCCGACCTCGAAACGCCCCCCCGGTCCCAAATGCGTGTTTGTCATGTCGTCCAATCAGATGCAGCGCAGAGCTTCATCTGCGATTGGCCGCTAAGAGGCACCAGTGTGAGAGGCCAGCCGTGGCTCTCTGGAAAGGCCGAGGGCAGACAGCCCCCTGCCCCGTATAGCCAGTGCTGCCCTACCTTCTAGCCGCCGGCAGGTTTATTAGGTGGGTTTGTCACCAAGGGTCACGTCATGGGAGCCGGTAGGTTTGTTTGTTCTGTTAAAATAGTGCCGTGGTTTTCTTGAAGTTCCTGGAACTGAAGGAGATGGGGGTCAGCATGGGATGGGGTGAGGATTACTGTTAGCTTTACAGAATAACCTAGACCGGCAGATACCTTTGTGCTCTCCCCTCCTCCAGTGTGATTCCGCCCGTATGTATATATATGTGTGTGTGGCTTTGTAATTATTACAGTGTGGGGACCCAGTGTCCCCACCATGTGATAAAAACCTACGTTTTACCTTGTGGGGACATTTTTTAAGTCCTCAGAAGAATAACTTCTATAAAAATCTGTGTCTGCACTCAAAAAACTAAAAATGCCAAAAGTCTCATATTTAGTTTGGTTACCTATGGTTACGGTCAGGGCTGGGTGGGGGTTAGGGTGTCATAGCTGGGATCAGGGTTATGCCCATAATGATAGGAATACTTGGACCTGTGTGTGTGTGTGTATGATGTATGTGTATGTGTGTGTGCATGTGTGTGTGTATGTATGAGTTCCTCATGCTGGGGCTGGGGGGGCTCCCCGCCCCCCAACAAAGATGCCCCTGTGCTCCGGCCTGCTGACATAACACTCTCCTGAGTCTTGCCGTCTTTAATCTGCACTGCTTTGAACTTCCTGCTGTCTTCCTCCGCACCTGACGGCAAGACATTTGTGCTGAACCGCGTCTGCCAGGTGGGAGGGGGAGATATCTGTCACCCCCCCCCTCCCATCTGTCTGCAACTGCAGTTGACCGACTGGGCAAATTTGGCTACTTAGGTGTAGCTTAGGCAGGGCCTGGGCGGGGCTCTATCTAGGGTGGGGTGTGGCTTAGGCAGGGCCTGGGCGGGGCTCTATCTAGGGTGGGGTGTGGCTTAGGCAGGGCCTGGGCGGGGCTCTATCTAGGGTGGGGTGTGGCTTAGGCAGGGCCTGGGCGGGGCTCTATCTAG
>JAODKL010000063.1:2770843-2785121 GCA_026780765.1 Petrocephalus schoutedeni
AGGCTTGCAGTGTCGGAGTTAGGCTTGCAGTGTCAGTGTTAGGCTGTGTATATGGGTGGTGCCTGTATTGGTGCAGGTCCTTAGCCGAGCTGTGTGGTCAGAGTTGGCTGCCTGTGGGGGCATGTTTGGCGGGGGGGCTCCCCCCAGACCCCACACCCCTCTCACCCACATGTGCCGTGTCTCTGTCCCCCGCAGGGTTCCCGGCGACGGCGTACGGCCCCGTGGCGGCAGCGGTGGCAGCAGCACGCGGCTCAGGTGGGGAGGGGGGCGGCTGGGGGGCTCTGGATGTGTGGGCGTGTTTGTGCGAGTGAGACTCCCCATGGCACACCCTCCTGAAACCCCCCCCCCCCCCCCCCAAACCCCCCTGGCCTGAATGGAGCTGCTGGATGCTCCACCTGGCGATCATGAGACCCTCAGGAACCACCCCCAGCACACGTACACACACACACACACACTCAGCAATCAAGGAAGCTGCCTTTCATGCCGGCCCTCTAATTCGGCAGCATATGATGGGATGGCACTGGTCAAAATGATTCCAGCAGAGATGTCCCACAATCTCTGTGGGATTCCTGTCATCTGCCGGACTCAAGCCCCATCTGTGGGGGCAGGAGGCGGAGCTAGCAGGGAGGAAGCTCATTGGCTGAGTTTGGTTTCAGCGCTGGGATCAGGTGGGCCCATGGGTGTCCCGAGCTCGCTTTGGCCCAGACGCAGCTCCGAGGCCTGCAGGCCGACCGTGTTATTCCCCCTCCCTTTGCTGTGAGCTGTGCTTCTCCAGTCACCCTAACGGCCTCATGTGGGCATCAGTCAGCTGGAGAGGAAACGGAGACTGCCACCAGCAGGGGGCGTATGACACATCTGGGTAACAGAGTGAGATGAGATGGGGTGACCGGCCACCCTAGAAGAGGGGCAGACTTGAGCTGTGGTAGTAATCTCGAGACCTGCGATCGAAATAAGCCCCGTCAGCAGCTGCAGCCACAGGGAGATGGCGCCCCCTACAGTCGGCTTGGGGAGAGTAGCCTCTAAGGGCTGTGAGCCGGTGGCCATGCTGGCCTCTAGGTGGAACCTGTGGGGCCTCTCTCTGTTTCCTACCTTCTCTCTTCTTCTCCTCACTCCTGCTCTCTCCTCTTTCCTGTTCTGCTTTCTGTCTCTCTTTCCCTCCTCCTCTCTCTCTCCATCTCTCTCCCCCCGCTTGGTTCATTTACCTCCCCTCTGTCCCTCGCCCGCTACTTAAAGGTGCGTTCTCTTACCGATGTCACCCTTCATCCTTCGACACCCAGATGCCACCTGAGTCTGATCCGCTGTAGTCCGCTGGTCCAAGTGACCTTCCCATGATGCCCCACCCGGGGGGGGGGGGGGCGGAGCCTGCGGCCCGCCCCAGGTGCCGACCGCTAACCCTCCGGCTCTTTTTGTGCCCTGCGTGTGCCTGGAGGGTGTCGGGCCGGTTCCGCTTAATTGGGTTTGATGAGGCAGGGGCTTTCCGGTGAATGGATCAGGGCTCTCTCAGGGAAGTGCCACAGCTGCTAATTGGTCACATATTCAGTTTTAAAAAGCCTTTAAAATGGAAAATATAAGCTGCTCCAGGCAATAAAAAAAAGGCAGGAGAAAAAAAAAACACGGAAATGAGGATGCTAATTACACTCATGCGAAGCTCTGTGCTGCTTCAGAAGCGTGTTTGATGGGCCTGTTGACATGGCCGGCTAAGTGCGGTCGCCAGGGGGGTTTGGGGGGGTGGGTTTGGAGAGGATCCTACTCTCATCACTTGTGAGCCACACTGGCTGAGAGATGGGGGACACCCTGTCATTTGTTTACGGTGACAGTCCACACGAGAGAGGGTTTAACCCCTGCAAGAAGCTCAGATGGGGATTAGGAAGATCAGAAGGTTGTGGGGTTAAATCCCTGAGGACAAATGCTTCAGTTACAAGAGCTCGATTTCCTGAGTGAAAAGCTGTTGGCGCGATATGTGAGACTGGTGAGGGGGGGTGGTGTAGAAAGTCGCTCATCCTCGCACTTGAGGGGGGGGGGTCAGTTTGGCCTTGGCGGCCCCGCCGTCCACATCCCTCCCCCACTTGTGTTTTGATAGCCAAGGAGGGCGTGAAGGAAAGGCTCAAGCTCCGTAAAGGTCATTGTTTGTTTGCTGTAAGAGATCTAATTAGGAGGAGCAAGGGGGGGGCGGGGGGGCATTACTCAGCTTACTCGGCTAATTAGAGGCTGTGCCATCGCCCCCTTCGAGTGCCAAGGGCAGCAGCCATTAGCCTGCGTCTCACGGCCAGATTAAGCCCAAGTGTTTCTCTTTGTGTTTGTCGCTGCTGTGTTCTGTGCCGATTAAATCCACCTCCATGGGGGGGGGGTCGTTCTTTTTGCCCTCCAGTCCTCCCCCGGCAAGCAGAGAGCTGCCTCTTCGCCGATTTGTTTTTGTGAGGCGAGGCCAGCTGCTCTGACTTTGGCAGTGCCGATATGGTCGTGGAGGCGGCTGGGAAATGCTGTCGGCACTGAGCCGCCCGAAGTCCGTGCACTCGTGCCCGCGGCATGCCTTTAAAAGGTGTTGGGGGGGTATGGAGGGGCCATAATCCATACAGAGGGGTTGGCCTTCTCATTAGCCAATGATATGTTCGGAATCGGCGTGTGACATGGCGAGGGGCACTCCAAGGGCCAATCAGCATTCAGCTGACGACCCTGATCCTGGTTTACGGGGACTCATTTGAAAAGCAGGGAGGAGGCCGGAGCAGGGGGTGTTGGGGGGGCGGCATGGATACCATGACATACTCAGGGGGTCCAGTGTTTTGCAGGGCCCCCAAAATTCCCCCGGCTCGGCAAAATCTACCGAGCGATTGCAATCGCAGGTCTATCTTATCTGTTTCCTTCAGCTCCCATTCGCCTCACTCTCACTGTACTCCACACCCCCACGTTTATTTTTTTCACAGGCTGTATCACCCCTCTGAAGGTGGGTGCCCTCTGACCCCTTTAACCACTATTCCCCCTGCTGGCCAGTTACTGTGCACAGCTCATTCCTGCCGCACTACAAAAAGGCCTGTGCTCCAGTGCTTCATAAATGATAGCGACCTCCCCCCCCCCGACTGTATCTCCTAGGATTCCCCGAATACTCTTTCTATCCAACGGCTGGCGATCAGCGGGGGCTGGCCTGCTCCGCGCTGGACTGCGGCCCCCCCGCCCCACTGCTGCACAGCGCCGCAGCCCTGCATCACCCCCCCGCCACCGATCCCTTTAAGAACACAGGTGTGTACCGCCGTCACGGAGGGGGGGGGGGCATTATTTATTATTTGCTTTCTACTGCATCTAGGGCTGTCGGCAAAAGGGATAAAAGGAAGATTTTCAGGGGTCCAGACAGTAGGGGGCGCCCAGGAGTGTGTAATAGAGCGATAATTTGGAGAAATGTAGTGGGGCCATGTCTTTGAGGCCCGGAGCCCGCCCCCTCCCCCCCGCCTGTGCCCGGCAGCGGGTGTCGTGGTCATGTGACTGGGGCATCGCCATGACACACTGTCCACAGTTGCCGGGCGAGCTGTGTTTCCCGCTGGGCCGCACGCTGTGACTGGGCTAATTTCATTCATCTCGGATAAAATGTCATCTTTTTATTTGCTGTTTATAATAATAATTATTTTTCTGCACCAGGTAATGAATACCTCCCGGCCCACCTGTTGTACCTAATGAGTCGGTTGAAATCAGCTATGGACCCCCCACCCCCCCCCCCCTTCTGATTTTGGGCCAGCTAGGCTGTGGCTCATGTTCTGTGTGACCGGGGAGTTTCAGGGGTGTCAGGCCCGACTGGGTTAACTACTGATCCATTGTTGGACTCGTGATCGCTGGAGCGGACACTGGGCTGGGTTTGAACCCCTGGGGGGGCGTCTCAAACGGGCCCAGAGACGTGGAAGTTGAGCCGAAACGATCGAGCGGTCAAACTGCCGCGGGTCCTTGACTGAGCCTCCGCTAACCATCAGTCGGGAGGGAATGTTCCGGAAATCAGCCGGCAGGCAATTTCTGGGTGCAGCAGCCTGGCCAGGGCCGCAGAGGGTCTCAGCTGAGGGGTACTGTCTGTAATGGACGGCCTCCTTAGGGCGTGCTGTGCTTCAGACCCACTCCATTGTCACCTAGAGCCCCAGCTGAGGGGTGCTGTCTGTAATGGACGGCCTCCTTGGGGCGTGCTGTGCTTTGGACCCACTCCATTGTCACATAGAGCCCCAGCTGAGGGGTACTGTCTGTAATGGACGGCCTCCTTGGGGCGTGCTGTGCTTTGGACCCACTCCATTGTCACATAGAGCCCCAGCTGAGGGGTACTGTCTGTAATGGACGGCCTCCTTGGGGCGTGCTGTGCTTCAGACCCACTCAGTTCTCCGGTCTCAGCTGGACTTTAGTGACAGTTGGTGTGACGGTGCTCAGACCAATATGCATGGAAACACACACACACTGTGCAGCTTCTGATGGCTCCCGTGTGCTGGGTGGCACTGCGAGAACTGCATCATGGGAGTGAAGCCCTTCATGTCAATGAGCCACCCCCCCTTTACCCCCCCCCCCCCCCCATCGTGAATGGTCTGGTTTGTAAGATGTAATGACTGAGCAGTGGGGCATGTCTGGGTCTCCCTGTGTGTCTCTGTGTCTCTGTCTCTCCCTGTGTTTCTCGTGTCTCTCTGTGACTCTGTCTCCCCCTGTGTGTCTCTGTGTCTCTGTCTCTCCCTGTGTTTCTCGTGTCTCTCTGTGTGTCTCTGTGTCTCTGTCTCTCCCTGTGTTTCTCGTGTCTCTCTGTGTGTCTCTCCCTGTGTTTCTTGTGTCTCTGTGTGTCTCTGTGTCTGTCTCTCCCTGTGTTTCTCGTGTCTCTCTCTCTGTCTCTGTGTCTCTCTGTGTCTCTGTCTCTCTCTCTGTCTCTGTGTCTCTCTGTGTCTCTGTCTCTCCCTGTGTTTCTCGTGTCTCTGTGTGTCTCTGTGTCTCTGTCTCTCCCTGTGTTTCTCGTGTCTCTGTGTGTCTCTGTCTCTCCCTGTGTTTCTCGTGTCTCTCTGTGTGTCTCTGTCTCTCCCTGTGTTTCTCGTGTCTCTCTGTGTGTCTCTGTGTCTCTGTCTCTCCCTGTGTTTCTCGTGTCTCTCTGTGTGTCTCTGTGTCTCTCCCTGTGTTTCTTGTGTCTCTGTGTCTGTCTCACCCTGTGTTTCTCGTGTCTCTCTCTCTGTCTCTGTCTCTGTGTCTCTGTCTCTGTGTCTCTGTCTCTCCCTGTTTCTCGTGTCTCTGTGTGTCTCTGTGTCTCTGTCTCTCCCTGTGTTTCTCGTGTCTCTCTCTCTGTCTCTGTCTCTCTGTGTCTCTGTCTCTGTGTCTCTGTCTCTCCCTGTGTTTCTCATGTCTCTCTGTGTGTCTCTGTCTCTCCCTGTGTTTCTCGTGTCTCTCTGTGTGTCTCTGTGTCTCTCTCTCCCTGTGTTTCTCTGTGTCTCTCTCTCTCTCTGTCTCTGTCTCTCTGTGTCTCTGTCTCTGTGTCTCTGTCTCTCCCTGTGTTTCTCTGTGTCTCTCTGTGTCTTCAGTCCCCGTGTTCCACACCTCCAGCATTTCCCACTTGCATCAGACCTCCTTTAATAAGACTCATCATGATTTCCATTAACATCACCCCCTCCTCCACTGCATCTCTCCTCCTCTTTTTCTCCACCGCCCACTCCATCCTATCCTCCTCTTGTGTTGGCTCCTCCATCCACCCCACCCCCCCTTCCTTTTAATGTCATTCCCTCGCATGCTCTGTGGGGGCTGCATCCCTTCCCATCACACCCCCTTCAGCCTCACATCCCCCCCAAGTCACCCCCATCTCAGCGACTCCCATCCTGTCACTCAAACCCCATCTTGGATCTGCTTCCCCACTCACAGGTACCAGCCCGGCGCGGTCCTCTGGTTTCCATGGCGACAGCAGCCCGGGGCCCGTGGCTGACCTGTATGGACCTGGTAGCCAGGACTCCGGCGTGGGCAATTACATCAGCGCCACCAGCCCCCAGCCGGGGGGGGGCTTTGGGCACGGCATTGCTGTGAGTACCCCCCGGGCCATATCACCCCAAAATTAGCACTTAGCCTTTAGCATGGCTAAAGCCTGCCCCCCTATCAGTGGGGAAGGCCGGCCGCGTGCGAGTCGGGACGCGCGTGCCGCGATTCTGTCACGCCTGAAGCGCTCTTGCCACTAGCCTGTAATTCGTAGCCTCGAGGATCGATTTGCGAGAATGTCAGGGCAGGAGGCCGGCCATGTGGCTTGTTAAATAAACTGGATATAACTATTAGTGACCAACACTAAAGGATAATAATGAAGTTGTTCACTTTTGGCTTATATAATTAGCTTAGCAGATGCTTGTAGCACTGATTACGTCTGCATACACCTACCTGTGTGCTGGACAGAGGCGGTCCCTTAAAGACCTCTGTGGACCTGGTCTTTGACCTCCTGGTCAAGTTTCGGGACCTGCGATGGCCTCCTGTAAGACAGGAGAAGCTGAATGATGCAGCATGCAGCTGGCTAGCAGGCTTTGGGTCACCAGGCCCCCGGTGTGACCACCGGAGATGGTATCTGCCAAGTGATTGGGGGTGGTAATACACAGGGCACCATGTGCGGGCGGGTTGGGGGGCGCTCATCAATTGTGTACTTAAAATCTAAATAATAGATGTTTAGCAGTTTAAAAACAATGTTCTGGGATTAAAAATGGCTGCCTGCCCAGTAAAAGTGCTGTTGTTTGTTTTATCGATTAGCAGCATCTAATCAGATCCTGGGGGGGGGGGGCTAGCCTTGATAAATGGGTGGCGGGGGCTAGCATGGAGAGAGCTAGGCCTAGAACCAGCCATGAAGAGGAAATCTGATCCCTGATCAGAACCTCGGGCGCCGTGGATGGAGATCTATGTTTACTTTTTTTGCGTGCTGTATCAAGGGGTCTTAAGTAGAGGAAGGCCATCCCTGAAGCAGGCTGTCTCCATGCGTCTGTGATCTGCTCGCTGATACTGACACGGTACGCTGTGCGATTCTAGGGCCCACTGATCGCCACGGCGTTTACGAACGGATACCACTGAGGCCCGGCTCAGCTGCCATCTCGCCGGAGGTATCGCCAGCCCTCTACTCTTTCTCTCGCCCCTCATCCCCTCTTCATCCCCCGCCTCTCTTATTTGCTCATCCGCACGTCTTCCTTCACCATACGAGTTTCACAAGAAGGCTGAGGTGCTCGTTTGGCATTTCACTGTACCCCGGTTTCTCCTTGCCCTCCATTTCATCCGTTCCGACTCGCCACTGACTCCCCTGCACAGGGCACATGCTTTTCTCCATAAAGACTCGCTCCGACTCCCCACTCCATGGATCCTTGAAGAGAGTCGCGCTGAGCTTACCGCATTGTGAAGTAAGGCAATTAAATGCCTATGGAAATAAGGGTGGAGTCATTGGGAGTTAAGGGTCTTGCTCAAGGGCCCATCAATGAAACCACGCCCTGGGATTTGATCTGACAACCTTCCAACCACAGACATGGGGTCCTAATCCACTGAGCCACAGAACCCCCCCCAGCCAGTTCAAACCATACCACCCACTGTGCTCTTTAAGGGGCAACTTCAACTTAATTGCTGGGACCTGACCCTACAGGAACTTTTGGTCCAGTCTCTGCAGCTCAGCTTCTGGATGGGTGATTTGGTTCCTCACAGTTCCAGACCGGGACCTGCCGTTTAATTGTCACTTCAGCAGCTCTCCACAAATAACCACGCTTACATCACCAAGTGCGAGTTCATGAAGACGGCGAAGCGTGTCAGCCACGTGCCTGTGAAAGCATCTGTCGCGACGCAGTGCATGCTGGGATAGCGCGCTCCCTCCTGCCGCCTCACGCCTCGTCCTCTCTAAGTCCCCCAGTTTCTCCTGGTGTTTGACTGGCTGTCTCCAAGAGCGGCCGCGTGCTCTACAGAGATAAGAGGAGGCAGTGTACAGTCCAAAGGCCCGTATGACCACCTAGGAGCCGTTAGATTGGAGCCCTTGGCAGAGAGAGCCTCGCTGAAGTTCTGGGGGATGCACCCCCACCCCCCTCTGTATTTGGACGTGTGTGGGGGGCGAGTAACCTTTCTGTGTTGTCTGTTTTCCCCAGGAGACCCTGCCGGGAGGGGCCAGAGAGGAAGGCCTGAAGTTTCTAATCGGTTCTGTGTACAGGTGAAGTCATCATCCCAGCACTACAGTCACCCCCCCCCCCCCAAAACCACCCCAAGTGGACCACTGCCCAGGGGTGGTGCCACAATTCTCAAGCGCTCACGAAAAAGCGAAGCCCTCTGCCCTGCGATCTGAGTAACTACGGTAACCATAGGCAGGGCCGGTTGGCCATTTCCCGCGTCTCTCTGACTCCCCCGCGCAGCTAGGGGGCGCCGTTTCCCATGCGGCCCTGCTTATCCCGCTGTACGTGCTGTGCGTTCGTTTTATTCTGCGGTTTGCTGTCTTTTATCTCTGTACGACTTTCTCTGCTGGGTGCTGAATACGTTTGGCGAGCAGTACTTTTACGTTAACTCTGGCATCAAGCAGGATGGGACTCGGGCGGGGATGGGAGGGGCTGGGGAGATTTTAGTTCACGTAAAAGCTGAGAGCGCGACTGACTGTAAGCAGATGTTATGAACTTTTTATTTTTGTGATGTCTCGATGTTAACCATAATTAACTATTTTGGGCAATAAGAAGAGGACAATAATATTTTTACTGTCCTTTTTTATAAGTGTTATTTAGACAAAGATTTACAGGTTTTATTTTATTTTAATAAATCGTGAGCTCGAGTGGGGAGAAAATATTAACTGTAAATATCGTTCCAGTTTCTGCGTAAAACCGGTTCAAAAAATATTTTTTGGTAGGTGTGTCATAACATATATAAAAAAAAGAGAAATTCTTTAAAAGTGAGAATGCGCCCATAGCGGCGGCGCAGCTTTGATGTTGGGGGGGGGGGGGAGACCCCGGGACAGACATATGACGTCACAGGGAGCCCGCCCACGTGACTCCCGGCTAAATTCAATTTATGACTCGTGCGAAAAGAGAACTATCTAAAGCACACGTTTCTTTTTAAATAGGAGAGTCTTTCGGTAAATTGCAAATAACTGCTCACTGATTTGGTTCCCCCACCTGGAAATAAAGGCACAGGTCTGGCGCTGTAGGGGCGACCGTCAGTTTTACCATTCAGCTCCAAAACATAATGATACTTTTAAGCACCGTATGCTCCCGTTGTCTTCCTTTCCGTGGATCAGGAAGGGAAGCGCAACCCGATCATAAGTCCGCTTTAAACCACGGAGGCTCTCTGGTGTAACTCTGTTTGACGGTATATGGACTAAAACAACAAGCAGTGACCAGTAAAAAATAAAAATAAAAAAAATCGCACTGTGACCGGTAGGAAAAGACGTGACCATCTGAGATTTGCACATTTTCACCATTGTTTTTTTATGTATATGTTATTAAATTGTGCAGAGCTGGGGGTGAAATTATCCAGGAAGGCTGTAGAAACAGGCCGCGCGCGCTTAGCGGATGCCGTCACCCTGACGACCGCGCACGGAGTATGACGTCAGAATCCCTTTAACGAGAGAGACGGCGTCCGCCGGCCGCCACTGACAGGTTCACTGACAGGTCTTTTTTCCTTCTTTTCTATTGTTATTGGTTTTTCTTATTCTTCTTATTATTTTCTAATTGCTTGTTTTGTACGCTGAGAAGAACCAGGTTTTAAGCAAAATGCTGGATACTTTTTAAAAGGATGCGCCCGACCTTCCAGCGGGTTTCCGTTTAATAATAAAAAAAATACCTGCAGGTATGGAGATGACTGCAGTGTCAGTGGATTTAAGACAATAAGCATATATGTATATAACGAAGGTGGTCCTTTGCTGATTTCAGTTCTCAATCAGGGGAATTATTTTTTTTCAAACCCTTGTGGATGTTAATATGGGAGATTGTATGGAAAGTAATAATATGACGTACTGTACCACCTTCCCCGTCCCGTGCTGCACACGCCTCTGATCGTCGTCCTACGATGGCTGTATTTTTCCCCCGATTTAACGGAGTGCTGTATTTAATGCCGGTGTCAATGGGTCATACCCCTCACAGTCCTGTTTTCCTGGCCCAACGCTGTGTACCTACTACTAAGCTGTAGATGTAGATGTTTAGATAGCTAAGATTAATAAGTAGCCGTAGTTAAGATTTAGGGCTGTAGTCTTTCTTAAAAGATCATTTTCTTTTTAAGTGGAAGAAAAAAAGCATTCATTTCTGCGGTGGTTTTCTCTGTATCGTCCTCTTTCGTTCTTTGCTGATCTCCACGTGGTTTCAGCCAACCAAAGCTCTCACGAAAAAAAAAAACCAACACACTGGAAAGTCAGCGCTGTAGGACGGGACTTTAAACCAGGCAGCAGAATGTCCGAAGAGGTTTGCCATACTACCTTAAATGTTAATGCTAGATATGCAAAAGTTTTATTTTTAATTATCTTTTTAAGAAGGACACAAGCTATAAATACGATAAAGATTTTATTACGTGAAAGAGAATATTTTTTTAAAGTGTTCTATCACATAAATGATAATAACAAAACAATAACTATGGCGATATTAAAGACCTGTATAAATGTTTGGTGTTTGTACACATCCTTGTAAAGTTATCGCACCTGCCTGAGGCAGTGTGATTTTTAATACTGCTATGTTTTTTAAACATGTCTGCCTAGATTCCTCAGTGACCTCTTCCTCTGTTTCGTGGTCATCTCAGTGCACCGTGATTTACTTTTGTGCCCCTCGACCACACCACCTGCTCCTCGTTTTGACCAAAATGCAGTTCCGCTGGCTGTTTTTAATCGTGTCGGTCTGCCGCGATTGTGGCAAATGCCAGTGGGGCCGCAGTGAGTCACTGCGACTGCATCGCTCTCTGGGGGAATGTGTCACTGCTGACTGGACGACCCAACAGCTAGGAAATATACTTCTGAAATTTACTGGAACGGTCACAATCATGTGAATCGGCAGACATCCTCTTTACATCCTACGACTTCTTAGTTTAGTTGACGCTTCTTCAAAAGCGGCGTACATCTGAAAACTGGGAGAGATGGTCTCTAAAGCGATTGGGGTTAGGGTGACATCTTTGTGATTTAAACCAGAAACCTTCCAATTACTGCTACATTTGTCTGTGTTTGTGGTCAGAAGTCCAGCAGGAACAGAGGGCGTTTATAAGAGGAGACTTTGGTACGGAAACTCGGCAGGGAAGCTGTTTCCTCGCAGGTCCAGTCCGTGGTCTCTTTCCGGGTCACGTGTCCAGATGGAAGGCCGCTTCCTTTTGGTCAAAGTGAAGAGCGTCTTCCACATCTTCTGGCTTAAGCATTCGTTGATTTGAATCGCCCATTTTATCCCGTAGCTTAGACTTTGAGGTAGCATGGCACCATCGATGCAATTTAGTTCCACATCGTGCGGAGGTTTTCAGAGGTGAATGTTACACACCTCGCGAGATTACAGAGAGTGAGTGAGTCACGCACCCCCGGAAGGCCTCTGAGAGCACGCTCCAGGATCCTTCCAGACTCGAACCCCCGGGAAAGTGGCAGAATATCGACTGAACTGCCACCCCATTGGTCGACCCGCATCGCGGGTTGCGCACATTTCTGTCAATCTTTTATTTTTTCCGTGAAGACGTCCAACCATTTCACGTGAGAGCAGAGACACCCTCTTCTGTTTCTTCCTTTTTTTTCTCTCCTATTTTCCGTAGCTGACACTGTTTGTATCACGTGCTGTTTGCCGTGTGACCGGTGCGTTTGTGAGCTTCTCTGTCAAAAAAAAAGAAAGAAAAAAAAAAGCCCAAAATACTGAAACTAAGGATTGACTGACTCAGACCGTGTTGTATGGTGCATACAATACTGATGACTGTTACGAGGTCCGCCAGACCACTTGGGCGGCCCTGCTCTTCAGGATACGGGGCTTTTCACCCCCCGAACCCCTCCCTGAAATCCGGGGTGGCCTTTTGTGGTCGCATGCGGACCAGGGACACGGGATCTCAGACACAACTAGAGACTCTGAAGGAGCAGAGACGGCCCCTCCGGTGTCGAGGTCGGCCCACCTCTCCCTCGCCGTCACGGCCCGGTCCCCACGCCCGCCCACCTTCCCTGCTGACGGACTCCGGCGGGAGCGACCTGCCTCCTGCTCGCCACCGGAGGGCGCCCTTCAGATCTGGGTGTGTCACGGCCCCTGGCCTTGCTGTAAGATAACGTGCGAGTGGATGGGGGGGGCGTTTCTCACATCTTTGGTGTGCAAAGTATAATTTTATATTTGTATTTTCAATTAATAATGATAATATTGTTTGTGAAAGGTTTCCATCCTCTACTGTGGTCCAGAAATTGACGTGTCTGTATGGGGGTGAAAAATAAAACTACAAAACCTGTTTTATTCTTCGTTTTATTATTTTTTATAACCGCAGTGCTGAGATCTGTGTACACATGTTCGGGAATTACGGCACGCTCTTCTGGGAAACCGGCGGAAGCGCCAGACAGGCTCCAGCGTGGCCCAGTTGCCAGTGAATGAGGTTGTCGTCCTGGCTAGCCAGACTCAAGGCCAGCTAATTATTTATAATCGTTTGGATATTGATGTCCGGCGGAGGCTACACTGATTATATGCACCATTAAGCACAAAATGATGCGTTTATCGATAACTCGTTTAATTGTTTTCGCTGGAGCGCTCCAAGGCCAAACGGTAACCCTGCCCGCCCATTCGCTCTGTAAGCCTGCACATGGCCACAGAAAGCTGACAAGGCCGCATAGTCTAGGGTCTGGAGCAGTGGTAGAAAGATCTCTGTCCAGGCTCGCTTAGTCCTTTCAAAGTGTCCGCTGGGCTGTCGTTCGGTGAGAAATCAGTTGCCTTTTCAAGAAAATGGCACACATCTCCGACTGGCACTTCCTCTCTGTCTGTCAGGCCTCGTCTCGCGGGGTTAGTGCTAGCCGGACGCCATCACCTGGACGGGGGAGAGATGACTATTGATCAAAAAGATGAATTGCTTACACCAGTCTGCTTCAGTCCTCCATCACAGCTCACTACCATCTCTGAGGGCTTCATGCCGGCTCCCGGCCAGCCTTTGTAGGTCTATAAACACCGGCCAGGAGTGTCTCCTTTGTGATAATCAGTATGTAACTTTATATGCTGATGTGTTTTTCCCCTGTGGCCTGGTTTAATATGAGCATAAGGTCCCTTATTGGGGGCGTTTGTGCTTTTATCTTATCAAACGTGAATTTGTGTTTCATGTGGTGACCTTTGGCTTTCGGAGAGAGCCTTCCCCCCTGGGGGGCGGCCTGCGCTCGCAATGGTCCGTCACCTCTGGGGACGAATTCGAGGCTCGACCTGCGGACGTCGCAGTCCCCGTGACGGCAAGCCCTGCGCATTTGCATAATAAACGAGGATGAGCCGAGTCTAATCGTAGCTGATGGGCAAATTGCGGTACCCTGGGTCAGCTCTCCCGATGGGCGTCACCCGCGAGGCTCTCCTGAATATTCCGGAGGCTGTGCGCGGTGCCACATGGACCTCTGCATTGATTAGCGGCAATTAGGAGGGCTGCTCTGACGATCAGTCACAGATATGTCCGTTTTTGGCATAGTTGGCGTGACTCAGGTCAGATGGGTGGGCTGTTCTCTAAACACGGGGAATTGGAAGAGTGATCTCAGTGCGCCGTTAGCGAGGAGGTCTGAGGGTGCCCCCAAAAGGAACCAGCGGGGGGACGTAAGGGGGATGCGGAGTACGGAGAGGTCGTCACGGCGCTGGGGGATGCTGGGGGAGGGCGGCTGTAACTAATGGGCTGGTTCAAGGAAGCATTGAGTGGAAATAACAGATGGCAGCAATCAGTAAGTCATCACTTCTTTCCGGAATGTCTTAGTCCGAGGAAAATGACATCACCTGGCAGTGACATCACCTGGCAGTGACATCACCTGGCAGTGACATCACCTGGCAGTGACATCACCTGAGAAGGCTGGATTTCGGGGGGGGGGTGTAACAGGCTGGATGGTACAGAGTGTACAAATACCTTAAAACCATTACATTTATTTTTCGCCTATATGTAATGAGCTGTAGGCGCCTTTAAGGTTTTGATTCCCCCGTTCCACCCTGGCCCAGTGGCGCCTGTGATTGGCTGACTGGCTGCTGGCATCCCAGAGGATGGATGGACGGAAATCTCACTC
This sequence comes from Petrocephalus schoutedeni, assembly GCA_026780765.1. Taxonomy (NCBI): domain Eukaryota; kingdom Metazoa; phylum Chordata; class Actinopteri; order Osteoglossiformes; family Mormyridae; genus Petrocephalus; species Petrocephalus schoutedeni. The sequence continues at coordinate 2,784,963 of JAODKL010000063.1, forward strand.
TCTTTCCCGTGTTTTTGGTCTCCACGCCGCACCTGCGCAGGTGTCCGACTCCCCGGCGACCGGCGGGGGTGGGAGGGGCACCAGCTGCGGCTGTTTCCATGCTAATGAGCTCCGGGAGGGTGGGGGCGACTCGGAGGCGAGCGGCGTGGGGGGGGGGGG
>JAODKL010000063.1:2800521-2811712 GCA_026780765.1 Petrocephalus schoutedeni
CCTGTTATTCAGGGGCCGATAGAGGGGTGGAGCCACTGGCCCCAGCTGAAAGCTCATTGGTTGCTGGAATGCCTCTCCCCTGTCAATCACTGATTCAAAACTTATCATTGGCTAATGATGATGCTGGCCCTTCTGTATGAGTTATGTTTCCTTTTATGCTCCCCATCTTAATTGCCCCGACCGCTACTCCTGGCACAGGCTCTGCTCTCTCGGGGGATTGCTGAGCTGCTGCTGACGTCTGACGCCCATGGGGGGGTGAAGCAGGGAGGTGTGAGCGGAGGTATCTGGTACCACTGTTTTCATGCACTGATGTATTGGAATCCCCTGCAGACCTGTTCCCATGTCTGTTTAAAACGGTCACTGGTGGAGATGCAAAAAAAAGTGAAACCAGCATGAATCCAGAGCACAGAATATTAAACAGGTTTTTTTCAACCTAATCGTCAGGGACACATTTTTGCTCCCTCCCAGCTTCTAACCCACCTGCACATGATATTTGGTGTTCTTGATTGGGAGGGAGCAAAAATGTGGACTATTGGGGGGGTGGGGGCGTCAGCAAGGACTGGGTTGAGAAAGACTGTGCCAAACAGATACAACTTACATCAAAAGTCGATTTGGGATTAGGGAGTGAATTTTGCTGAAAGCTGCAGTCTCTCTCTTTTTCTCTCTCTCTCTCTCTCTTTCTCTGTTCAGGAGTGTTTTTGTCTTTTTTCTCTTTCATGTGGCATCATGTGTTTCTTGCTGAAAGCTCTCCAAACAATCAACCTTCAGAAACTGAGCCCCGAGGTCATGGAGTACCTCGACGGCGACCGGGTGGGTCTCAGCACTTAACGGCACAGTGGCCGCTCATCTTCTGTCCATCCGAAAGTGGAACACCACAGTGACCCTCTGTCTCGGTGTCCTTCATGAACCGAACGCGGCTGTTGACTTTGCAGCCTGGGAGCCCTAAGATAGTGATGGAGTACCGGGTCGGCTGGTTTGACGTCTGGGGTGATCTGCACCATGTCTTAGGACCAGAAGGTAGGTGAGATGTGCAACTGATGACCCTGTGTGAGAACAGCCCTGAGCATCACTGACACGCCTCTGTTGTCACTTGTTGGTTAGCATCTTAATGATCTGATGCCAAGTGCCTAGCAAGGCAATTATAATTGTGGTCAAGCAGAGCTTGGTTAATATAGCCGTGCTGTATTGTGTGTGAAGTGGCCATTGGTGTTGCCATGCCAACAAGCACTGTTTGGTGTCTCCGCCCTTTTTTTTAAACAGACATGATCACCACGGTGAGAAAGATTTTAAAAAGGGGCGTGTCCATCAACATTTACATGTTTCACGGTGGCACCAACTTCGGATTTATGAGTGGGGCATCGTGGAAGCCGGACTACAGGCCACAAGTCAGCAGCTATGGTATTGTACCAGCCCGGTCATTAACCATGCCAGACTAGCATGTACTGGATTTCCAATATAATGTAGCAGACATAGCTGACTACTATGAGCAGAGTTCATTAACACTGTGACCAGTAGAGGGAGCCATCTGCCTGTTTTTTGACGATGGCCCAATCTCCTCTCCCTGGTAAGCAGGGTTACATCTAGCCACCCTGCTGTTGCTTACAAGCTGAATCCCTACTTGGCATCTTGAAGGACCAGATTAACCCTCAGTAGTTTTCTGAAACATTCCTAAGCTTGGTCCTGGGTAGTGGGGTGGGGGGGGGGGGGGGGTATTGCTGGTTCTCTGCTGTGTCCTGTGGGTTCATGACATTGGTTTAACTGATTCTCTGGTCCTGGTTTTACCCCCAATATCCTCCCCAGCTTGTTCAGTTTTCTTTCACATTAACTATTGTGAAAAATATACATCATTATTTTAATGATGGTACCTAATATAACATATCAGATAGAAGCATATTATGCAGCATGAGTCTCTGGGGGGGCACTGGGAGGGCCAGTGACCGTATCAGGCTGGCCGTGGCCCCCTTGACGGCACCATTGCTCATTTAGGTTAGTGTCCCTCAGCCCGGTTCTCCAGAACCCCCAGGCAGAGCATGCTTTTGCTCCCTAGGGTGCTGGGAGGGAGCACAAATATGGACTGTCTGGGGGTCTGTAGGACTGGGTTCAGTAACACTGGTTTAGGTGAGCGTTTAGACGCCGGCCTCGGTGGTTCCCTGCCATCAGAGGAGACTGTTGCGTTCCAGATTACGACGCGCCGCTGTCTGAGGCGGGGGATTACACCGCCAAGTACCATCTCCTGAGGGACCTGCTCAGCCGCTACCAAGGTACATGCTGTAATCTCTGTCCAATCTCTGGTTTATCATTTGGAGGTCAGAGGTCATGGGGCAGCCTGGTGTTGATAAAAGGCGGGGCCCTGAAAGTGTGAGACAGTGCTGTTCTTTGCTGGTTTGGTTAAATGTCGCTGCTGCTTCTACCTGCTTGCATGTTGTGTCTTGCTGCGTATTTGCAGCCCCTGTGCATGTTCCTGCAGGATCTCCGCTCCCAGACATGCCGGTCCTCCGTGGAAAGGAAGCTTATGAGGCTGCCACCATGTACTTCCACCTGCCAGTCTGGGAGACGCTGTCGTTCACAGAGGGGGTGAGGATAGCCGGCTCGGGGATGTCTGCCTGCCCCACCTTCCAGCGAGACCTTTCACTGTTTGTTTAATCACTGTTTGATTACATGGAAGTTGCTGGAAAAAGTGACGGTCTGCCGTTGTTTTCCTGAAGCCGTTTAGATCTGAGAGTCCCATCTCCATGGAGAACCTTCCGGCAAACAAGGGCAGTGGTCAGTCATATGGGTACACACTGTATGAGACCACCATTGGCGCGGGCGGAATCCTGAACACCCGGGGCAACGTGCGTGATCGGGCGCTGGTAGGTGTGACAGGTGCCGAGAATCTGGCTTGGTGACACCGTGGACTGGCCAACGGCAAGTTTGGGAAAGAGCTGGTCTTGCTTGGTCAACCCCAGCATTATATAACTGTCCGTCGATCTGGGCGTGTTTCCAGGTCCTCGCAGGACGCGAGTTATGGATAACCCTTTATTTCACTGCTGGTCAACCGGTTGATCACGATCAGCAAAATTTACCAAGAAAACCTCCCCGTTCAGCAATAAAATATACCCCTTCCACCAGTTCATTATGTTATGTTTAAATCATTGCATGGACACTGTTCCGGACCTCATTTCTGTTACAGGTGTTTCTGGACAAGCAGTTTCTCGCCATCCTGACATATAAAATTCTGGAGCTCGCAGTGCCTGACGGGAAGGTAGGGTGCCCCGTGTCTTTGGGGACCAGATTCTGCCTGATTATAAAGCTGAGGGTGATCCTGACAGCACTTACTGCTCGAAATGGTGCCATGGGTAAGAAGGTTTGTGATTATTCACCAGTCAGTGAGCTGATGCCAGTTGGATGGAAGAATTGGGTGAGCACACACAATGGAGTCCTGTTTAATCGGACATTAGAGATCCTGTTACAAATGAGAGAGCTTTCTTTGCTATTTGTAAAAGTGTGAGTACAGGTATACATGAACTCCTTAGGCAGATGCACATACACCTTATGGACAAAAGTACTGAGACGCCTGGCCATTACACCTTACAGGAACTTTTATGACACCCCATTCTAAATCCATAGGCATCTATATGGAGCTGGTGCCCCCTTTGCAGCCATAACAGCTGCACGCTTCTGGGAAGGCTTTCCACAACAAGTTTCACGAACTGACTTATTGCAAAGGTGGCATCCTATGACAGTATCATGCTTGAAGTCACTCAGCTCTTCAGAATGACCCATTCTTTCACAAATGCTTGTAAACCTAACTGCATATCTAGGTATTTAATTCTATACACCTGTGGCAATGGGTCCGAATATGTCCCAGTATGTCTGTCCATATAGTGCAGTGTTTCCCAATAAGGTCCTCGGGGAACACCGGACAGTCCACGTTTTGGCTCCCTCCCAGCTCCCACCCAATCAGGAACACCGAATACCTGGTACAGGTGTGCTGGGAGCTGAGAGGAAGACGTGGACTGCCCGGTGTTCCCCGAGGACTGGGCTGGGAAACATTGATATAGTGTAAATGCATCAGAGAGCAAATCTTGGGGTTGGTCATTTGCTGTGAGCCCCTAGAACAGGGGTGGGCAATCTTAACTAGAAAGGGCTGTTGTGTATGTGTATGTGTGGGGGGGTTTTTGCTGCAAAAACCTGCATACACACCGGCCCTTTGTGGCTAAGATCACCCACATCTACCCTAGAGTATTCCTGGGTGTTATTCAAGGGCCCAGTGGAGAAATAATTATTCAGAAATGTTTGTGTCAGAAGTGGGATCCAAACTAAGTGAAGGTGATTATCTTTGAGTCTTGCACCTTTGACCACTTTGCCATCCTGACACTATGGTGACCTATTAGTCTCCTGGAAATGGTTGGTACTGAAATTGGGTCACAGAATGGACATTTCTTCGCAGGGTGTGAGGACGTTGAGCTTCCTGGTGGAGAACTGTGGCCGCGTGAGCCGTGGAGAGCAGCTGGACAGACAGCGCAAAGGTGGAGTTTGAAACCAGCCCTTCTGCATGCTGTGGAGATGTCTGTGGAGCTCCAGATGGTGCTGGGACAGTGACAGGATGGTGTGCTTAAGGACAACCCAAGTTAAAGGGGTCTGATTGTGAGCAGGATGTCAGCTGACCATCAGGAGTCTGTTCTGGACAAGAAATATCCACTGGCCACCTGTGACATTGGTAGCGAAGAGAGTCAAAGACAGATGCTACCTTGGCTTTCAAATTTAAAAATAATTATATCTTAGGGTCAATGGACATTTTTCATCCGTTGATGCATAATGTCTTTTGTTTAATGAACATGTGAACGATTCATTCGATTTTTCTGTGGTTTCATTGCAGGCCTGGTGGGAGATATCCTACTGAATGATATTCCCCTGAAGGACTTCACCATCTATGTCCTGGACATGCAGTCAGCCTTCATAGACAGGTGTGGACATGCGCAGCTGTTTTTTTTTTTATATTATTATTATTTCTAATGTACCTGTTTCCATATTCCTTGCAAACCCGGGCGCTGAGAACATTCAGATTTCAAAATGCTGAAATGTTGTCTCTGCGATATTTTCGACATACCAGGAACTGCAGAATCGGCTTTTAAATGTAATCAGCTAAAAAACTGAACTTAGTTTTGACCTCACCTGTGAAGGGTGCCGTTTTCGCTGGAGTAATTAGTGCTGCTGAATGGAAGGAATCCATCTCATTGCCTTTCATGATCTGTATTCAAACATTTTCGCTGTTAGGGGGAAAAGGAGTTAAACTTTTTAAAAGAGAAATATGAAATGCAGAGAGTGCTGTGAGCTGCAGTCATCTTTCTTTGACAGATTTTAGAATGACCTTTGCATACCAATTTAAGTGCACCGTGACATCACTTCTGATATTTGAGGACAGAATGAGGACACAGGGCCTTAGAAGAAAATCCATTGCAATTATTTAACAATTACCTTTGTGCAGTCTGTACATATTATATACAAACCCTGTATTTTTTGGTAAGATTTAATAATCTCTAGACATTCGTATATTAATTATCTGTAATGTATGCATCTCAGTTAGCCAGTTATAAGGGCATTGATTGCTGTTAGGATACTGATCCATGGTGCCTCTTGACTCTGTATCGCAGCCTAAGATGGGCACCCTGGAAGGTGCCCCCCTACACGCCCACCTTCCCAGGATTTTTCCAGGGGAGGCTATTTGTCGACGGTTACCCAAGCGACACCTTTGTCAAGATGCCAGTGAGTGACCCTCGTGTGCTTTTTGTGTTAATTGGCACTCTTTGGGGTGAAAGGGAAGTGACATCATAGCCACACCCACTGCAAGGCATGGATTATTTGCTTAGCTAGGGGGTCTTTTTTTCTTAATCATTTTAAATATTTATGTTGTTGATATGATGTTGTGCTGTAGTTTACATCAAGGCTCACTATGCAAAAACTGAACCCTGGTTTAAAATCCTCATTAACAATGTGTGTGCTTGTATGTTATCTATAGAAATCCATTCATGGTCAGGGAGAAGTACAGCCTGGGCAGAATGCCAATCCATCACAGGGCACACACATTCATACACTGGGGATAGTTATAAACCCCAATTAGCCTTACTGGGAAGCAATATCCAGAAGTGACCCCTGTGAATGTGTAAATGCCGCAACATTAACCCCATGTTAAGCTGTATAATAAATCTGCTACTTTTGGATGCTGTGCACACCAATCATACACTGCTGGTGCCTGCAGGGCTGGGGTAAAGGTGTGGTGTTTGTGAACGGGCAGAACCTCGGACGCCACTGGTCTATAGGCCCCCAGCAGAGTCTCTACCTTCCAGGGCCTTGGCTCAACAGCGGTGCAAACGAGGTAAAAAAGCGAAGTAAAGGGAGTGTGGTTGTAAACCAAGTGTACTATTCAGAATAATGCAGAGAACAGGTGGACAGGTGCTGTAGGTTTTACTATATGTCCATTGTCACCTGTTAACAAGACCCAAGGTGACAAGCAAAGTGTAACCCTATCAATACATCACCATTCTGGGGTAAACATTTTCCTGAGAGTAAGAAATGAAACTGAAAGCTTTGCGTGCCTCGTAACAATTGGCTGCCACCACCATGCTAAATCCCAGCCAATGGGTGTTATTTTCATCCAGCAGCTTTGGTGTGTGACCTTTCCCTGACCAGGAGCTAAACATCCCCTTCTTTGTGCTGACTGTAGGTAATTGTGTTTGAAGAAGAGGAAGCTGACCTTAAAGTCCACTTTGAGAGTGCTGCAGATCTGGGCATGGCTGCTGATGTTTAGGGAATCTGAGACATTCCGGTGGGATTGCTCTGGAGGGCATTTGCCTTCACTTATGGCAGCTTTTAGTTGACTTCATTCTGAAAATCTTGCCAAATGGAAAAATCTACATTTTACTTTGAATAGTCACAATGATTAACTGGATGATATTTTAAAACATTGATTTAAAATGAAAACAGCATGAGCTATAATAAAATTATTGTTGGAATTTTTATTTTGGATATTTATTGAAATTGCTAACGAGCAACAATGTATTGCATTGCTGTTACAGACACCTTGTGAAGCACCTTTTAATTTGACCTTACTTTACTGTTTGTGGGTTATATTGAATTGCTATTTATATACAAGCAGGGTTTTGTAACAGCCAGTACTGGATAGGCAGCTGGAATCCAGACTGATGGATGGAGTGACTGGTGAGCATTTTCATACATTTGTAAGAGAAAAATAATGACAACTGTAGCTCCAGGGTGTGATGAATAACAGGCGGCTTTGGATGTGCCACAGTACAGATTTTAACACACAAGTTTGCAGACGTTTATTCACTGGGGCAAAATGTGCATTAACTTATCCAGGCACAAACCTAACCAATTTCTGCCTCAGTAAGTAACTATGCTGCGATATTATTAGGTTAGAACCAATCATTTACAGGATTTCTTAACAGGGAAAAATACTGCGAACAAAATAAACCTTTTAAAGTGCTTTTTGAATGCCTTTTCTGTAGAACTACAAAGCTTTTTTTTTTTAACAAGCATTTTAATTGCTTAAATCTTGGCGAGGTGAGTTTCTGGAAGAGGAGTTATCTGCACTCACTTCTAACAGCTTTCATGAGCACACCAACCATGTGACACACAAACAGGTGCCAAATTCAAACATGAAAACGCTGTTCGACCAGCGTGTTTAAAAAAACACGTACACATGGAATTAAAAAGAAGTTTGTTTTGTATATTTGCAGAATGCTGACTAGTTGCAGGTTGGGTGAGGTCACTAAGAGGTCCCATTATAACGGCCCGTCAGATCCAGCCATAGACTGGCTCTCAGCTCCATGCCATCCTCGCTGCCTTGGTCACTTGTGCTGGTCATTGCATCAAGGTCCTGTTGTGTGGTTCTCTGCTAGCTTGACACTGAGCTGAATAAATATTGCTTCTCTCTCCATCGATGTGTGCTTCAGCGGGATCGTCGCTGGCCCGCCCACATGCTGCCTGGTTAATGCTGTGTTTAGTGGGGGTCCCGGGAGCCCCTGCCATGGAGGATGGAAAGTGTGGCAGCCCAAGTCCAGGTCACTCTTCTCAGGTTCTTCAAGGGAACCGAGCCCAATGTAAGTGGCTGAACGCTAAGGGGATTATTTATGAATGTTACATGACAATTTATAATGCAGCTTACCAACAAAACAGACTTTTTCCATGTCAGCCAACAAAGTAAAATGTTAATCATATGGTAAATACCAAAATGAAAATATAGTGCTTACATCTGCAAGCTATAAATGGCTGGTTTAGAAATCATGAATGCAGCCCAACATGAAAATTACAAAAAAAATGTCACGCACTCTTCCAGTTAGAAGACGTGTTGATTTTGTAATGCCTTTTTCTCTTCACTGTCATGGAGACAAACATTAGAAAAGCTCCCACCAATTTAATTGACTGTCAAAAACAGCAGGCAGCTTTGGCCAGTGCAGGTCTGGTTTGTCTAGGCTGTTAGGAGCCTGCAGCGCACAGAGGCCTTCTGCTCGCAGGCAGGGGCAGGGTTAAGGGCGTGCACCTGCTCAAGTAGCTCCAATTGAGATACTCGGCTGCCTGCACAAATGATACAGCCCAATGCATCAGATGACAATTTACCAATATCGGAAGTGTCCTTAGATCTCCACGTTGGGGTCCGTGAAGCCCTTCTTGCCCTCGTTAACCAGGACGGGCTTTTCTGTCCTGGTGTGCCACACGAGAACCTGGGGGTCAATGGTGAGAGAGCGTGAATGTCGAGGGCAGAGTCAGGGTGGCGGGATGGCTGTTCAGGAATTGCAGGACACACCTCATACTGAAGAAAACAATGTGACGTCAAACCAGAGCAAACAGGGCCCAAAAAACAAATGGCCTTTCAGGCCTGTGTATGAACCCAGCTGGCTAAACGCAAGGATTATAATCTCAATTCTAATTACTTTGTAACACTTGTCTTAGTAAATACAGTATGTGTGGTTTGCCGTGCTCAGAAGAGAGTGCTGTTTTTCCGGTGCCTCTCAGTGTCAAACGGGAACATGGCGGAAAGACACCCTACTCCCCTGGAGTATGGGGAAGGCGGCATCACGGTTTCACCAGGGAACGGCGCAGATTGAGCTGTCATAAAGCCCTGTTTGCTTCCATTAGTGGACAACAGATCTGGCAACAAAGCTTTTTATTGCAGAAATGAAGCTTGAACTGGATTTGGGTCCCACTGTGATCTGTTGTGTAGACAGAATACAAGCAAAGGAGCTCTTTTTCTCACTGTTCATGGTTACTATTAAGCCGAAGTCTTTGTGCTGAATACGAGTGGTGTGTAAGGCAGTACAGACACGCCCCACCTCTCCCCGCCCTGCCCCAAACCGCGTGCCACCTCACCTTAGTGCAGTTGGCGGCTTTGGGCTCCAGGTCGCTGAGTGTGACCAGCTCGCGCAGCAGGCTGCTCTCCTGGTAGCCACCCTTGACGCCACGCAGTTTGAAGTAGGCCTGAGGCCTCAGCAGGATGAGGCGCAGGTTGACGGCAAAGCCCGCCATGTCGATGGCAAAGGGCCGGTGCGGGTCGAACACCGTCTTCCAGCCGTACACCTTGCCAGCGGCATTGACGCGTGGCGACTCGTAGCGCAGGCCGCCCACGAAAGCCACGGGCCAGACGGACACCGTGCGCGTCGACCGCATCTGTTGAGCGGGAGAGTGGGCAGTGCAGGGCCCGCAGGAGAGCCCGTATCCGCTACATTTGGAGTGTGAAAAGCCCTGAGACGCTCTGCTTGCTGTATGCGCGCTGCCTTTTCTGTTACACAGACACTATTAATAACATACATTTGCTTGTCTGTGCACCTCATTTTATTGTGCTTTTGAGACAAGACGGTCTGCCAGATAAATATTGGTATATAAGATGTTTGTTAGTCTGTGCAAAACGCAGCAGCCATCACTGTGAGGGAGGATCAGCACCACGGAGAGCGGCGTCTCCACATCTGAGTTCGCCGTCTGGCTTTTGGGGGAGAGGAATCACCGTGACTGATGAGGGCACAAACTAACAGACTCAACGACAAACAAACTGTGCTCCTGGGTCATCTCAAACCTCTTTTTTCCCAAGGCTGTCATGTACACACAGACCTGAGTAGATTACAAAGGCCAAGCAGTGGCCTGAGTTCCCTGGCCTCACCAAGGACAGCTGTAGGACTTCAGAAAGCAGCATGTCACTGGTCAGTTATCAGACTCTGCGTCGGTGTGCGTGTGTGTGCTGTAGTGTCACTGCTCATCACCGGGCTGCCATCATCAGCTAGTGTTGGCAATACGCCCATTTCCTGCCTATTTTACAGACTTGTTCAGCCAAGGCCAGCCTCAGAAGCATGTCCTTGGAGCCCTTTACTAACACACACCCCCTGCTGTAGGAATAAGAAGGACACCAAAGGTTTAATGGCACGTGTTACCTCCTCAAACAGCTCCAGGCTGTAGGTGTTGTCGTCATCTGCGAAGTAGACAACACCCCGCTGGGTGGAGTTGGGGCCCAGGGTCTCGCGGAGCCAGCGCAGGGCCAAGTTCCTCTGCACGGTGCCCCGCGGGATGCGCGGGTCCCGGGCATCGGCACGGCTCTTGTAACCCCGTGGCGTCTCTACGCTGAGGTGTGTGTAGTTGAGGCCCGTGTTGCGAAGCAAGCGGCCCACCGGCGCTGTGGGACGGGCCGCGTCCTCCACGAGGATCCAGTGCAGGTTGGGCACATGCAGGAGTGTGTTCGCCAGCCGTGTTAGCTCCGCCCTCTGCACGGGCCGGCCATAGGTGGGCGTGACTACGTGGATGGTAGGGAGGGTGTCGGACCAGGGTGGTGGCCGTGTGTACACGTACTCGGTGCGAACCACCTCCACAATGTCCCTTTCCGGGGAGCAGCGCTCCTTGGGGGTCAAAGAGCCTGAAGCCACCTTATGCTGGACCTCGCGCTTGTCATCTGGGGTGGGAAGAGGCACACGATGACAGGGGTTAGGAAACCCCTGATCCGGCGTGCATGCCTGGCACATGGCACAGTCTGCGGTGCTGGTACCTGCTGGCTGCTGCTGTTGGACCACAGCCCTTTCTGGTAGGACAAAGAGTTCTTTGATTAGCTGTTGACAGGCTGCAAGAAGTGAAAGCAGGTGCAGTGAGTCTGACCTTCCTGTCCCCCGGTTGGGAAAGACTAGGTTGTGCTAAATAAATCTGCATGCTGTCA
>JAODKL010000063.1:2818839-2835201 GCA_026780765.1 Petrocephalus schoutedeni
CCCTAAATGTATGTGTCATGATAGAGTAAGTAATGAGAGTGTCTAAGCTGTGGTGTATGATTGAGGCACAGGTGGCCACGAGGGGACAGAGGAGGAATACCTCCCCTGCATCCCAGCGACGCACCTGCACCTCAAAGCCCTACATGTGTGTTGGTGTGATGGGGCGGGAGGAGGAAAGCACTTTGGGATGGGGAGGAAAGGACCGGGGGGAGCAAAGTACCAATAGACACCCAGGTTGGGTCCATCCTCCTTGGATACTACCCCCCCCCCTTCCCGCAGAGTGGATACCCCTAAAGCAGGGACCACCTGCGGACAAATGGTAACAACCTCCCCACCAGCTAGAGAGACCCAGAGCCCCTCCGACGCGCCAAAGGCCCAGTGCACGTGCCAACCCACACCCCGGCGACACACCCACCAGGACCCAAGCCCCCCCAGCCCAGCCGGAACCCCAGCCCGGAGGCAGAGTGCCCTCAGAACCCCAAGCCCGCCCCGGACCTGCCCAGGAGCAGCACGGCCGCCAGGCCAGTGACCTACGTCCGCCGGCACAGGCTACCCCAGCAGTGCTGCAGCAGGCGCCAGAAAGACACGACCCAAGAGCCCCCAAAGCCCCATCCAGGTCAGGGCCGCAGCCCCAGCGGCGAACCCCCCCAGAAACCCACCCCCAGGGAACCCCCTGCGTGCTACGTCACACTCGCCCCTAGTAGGCCTCCACTGAATTCCAGACCCCCGGCTTCTACGGGTCGGCTGTGAGGACCCGCTGACCGTTCCGTGCGGCGGGTGGTGATGACACTCGTCACATTTGCCCCTACTATGCCTCCACCGAATTTCAGACCCGTGCAATTCAATTTATTACTTATCATAATTTATTTTTTACTAGTAAAAATGTAATTGTAGAGCTTTATAATTCAATTCTATTCTTACTTAACCCACAATTGAGTTTTTACTAGTAAAAAAGTCATTACAGAGATCTGAAAGTTACATGTCCGGTATGAATTCATCCATCCATCCATCCATTTTCCAACCCGCTTATCCTGTTCAGGGTCGCGGGGGGTCCGGAGCAGGGAACAACCCAGGATGGGGGGCCAGCCCATCGCAGGGCACACTCACACACCATTCACTCACACATACACACCTACGGGCAATTTAGGTATGAATTCATACTTTTTTTTATTTATTTTTTTATTTTTACTAGTATAAAATACTGTAGGTATCCTGAATTCTTATTCTTACTGGTGAAATGTTAGAACGTTATTTTTACTAGTAAGAATTACGTTATGACGAGATGGCCATATACTAATAAAAGCCAATTTGGCTTGGCATAGGAATGGACTTTCCAACCCGAAACCACTTTCGCGTATATACCTTCCCGGTATTCTGCCTTGATTATGTATCCGGGGGTATGCGGGTCAGTACTGAAACATTCCGGAAAGCGGGTTCTGGTGTAAACCTTAAACCCAGCACCACGGTAAAATTAACTTTACTTTCAATTCCGGCTGTGATATCTTTCGGCAAAAGGAGGCAACACCCCTTGGTATTCCATATTTCCTTACGGGTGAATTGTAATTAATATTTAAATGTTTGTGTGTGCACTTTTGTAGCCTACACTAGCTCTCTTGCTTACAGTCAATGGCGGCGAATGAACACCGTTCAATTAACAAATACGTATAAAAACACATAATATCAATGTTATATTGTGTGCGGGCCCGGGGCCTTCTGATTACATGTAACTGTTACTGGGAGGTGGAGCCGGACCGGATAGTGTGCGTTGTCCCCCATAATTTAATGTTTAAAGCACACTTAACTGAACGTGTCTGTATTGTTTAGGTTTATACATATTAGTCCATTATTTCTGTCTTCTGTACTTTTAACGGGCGCAGTACGTATACAGCTAGGCCTACGGAAAAATATAAATCCCACAATGAAAGTTACTATTCGCATCAAAAATATATAACTATAGTACATAACTTTCACCTTACATAATGACACATTTTCTTCAGTGACTATATTGTAATTTTCCATATTTCTTCAAAGCGGCTATATTGCAAGTTAGTGTTATTAAATATCTAATTGCACTCGAAACTAGCTTCGAACACTAGAGTAACAAACAGAGTTAAACCCAAAAAGAATCGATGGAAAGGGGAATATAGAAAAAGCCAACTTTATTATATTTTGGTGGGGGATACTTATATGGCCTGTACATTCTCAGTTTGCAATGAAACTCCACTAACTTATTTTCAAAACGCCACTGGACAGTCGAACTACACGACGCATTGACTAGCAACCTTCATATAAAAACTAGCATAAAATGCGGTAAAATGATAACAGTGATTATTGAAACAGTTACGTCGTCACCCTTGCGCCTGTGGACCAGGACTAAAATGCCTTTAAATTAATTAAACAAAATTGCCGATGAGTGATAAACACAATGCAACATAATATTTACATTTTATAAAATAAATAAACATAAATCCGGAAATTGTATTGAGGCCTGCGTTATTGTGGAACACCATCAAGCAGAATGCTTGTAAAAGGCTGCACTGCCTTTTTTGCCTTTCGGACAGTAGCGACGGGTGTGAGCCTTATCTCCCGTGGACTGGCAGGTCGGGCAAACATAGCTCCTGAGAATGGGGCAGGTGACGTTGTTGTCCTTGTCCTTGAGTCGGTGCGAGGAATAGACCAGAGCCGTCTCCCCGTTCTGCTTACAGAAGCCGCAGCGGTCGGAGGCGGCACCCGGCGAGCCGGGGCTCGGTCTCTGCTGCGCTCTCTCTGCCGCCGTCACCGTCGGCGCGCACGGCTCGGGAACCGCAGCCTCGCCGCCTCGGCGCTCAGCGCACAGTCTCTCTATTAAAGTCCCCAGCTGCATGTAATCGCGCCACATGTCGAAAAGACCGTTAAGGTGCACAGCTTGTCGCTCGTTGTCAAAGCCCCGCTCCATCTAATCGCTCGATCTTCGCTTCCCGCGAACACACATTACGCTGTGTTATATATATAGGCGACCACTCAAGGAATGCAGACATGCTGTCTAGATAAAACGATACATTGTATCAAGTGCGCGCCTTGGCGACTTAGGGTGCCACTTGGGGTGGGGTGTATCGAAATAATAAAGTGGTAATAAATGGAGATCGTGCTGAACGTACGATATTGGGAAAATATCTCACAGCAGTGTTTTTTTTTTGCTATAAATATTATATTTATAAAACAACAAAAACGGAGTTTAGAACTTCAGTCAAAATAAACTATACCGAACAGAGCGTATCTACCAGCAGTGCATCAAACAAGCTGGCGGTGTCGCGGGCTGCCGTGCTGGCTAAGCGCTCCCATGGAATCCTATTTCCATACAGCTCACGCTCGCTCTCCTCCTCCTTACTCATCCTCGTTCGGGTCCTCACAAAGCCACCGCACTTATTACTAGTCCACGCCGCGTTATTAGTCCAACAGCAAGGGGGGGAAATTATCAATGACTCGGAGAGCGCACGTATGCAAAAGCAGCGGCTGAGATCCTTAAAGTGACTTTTAAACGTACTAGACAGTCATTAGTCACTGCTCAGGCAATTCCATGCCCGACATCAGAACAGCATTATACGGCACTGTATATCAGGCTCTGTATAGTACATTTATTTTGCTTGCACTGTCTAGTACGGTGTTTGGCAGTATATATGTTGGCCTGTGTACTGTGTCCCTGCAGCTGTATAGACCAGAATTCCAATTACAACATTTAAATGTCAGGTAAAAAATGGTTCGAAACCATTCTCAAAAATAACTAGATCTAATTTCGGAAGAATCCACATTTCAGCATCAATCCGCACATCTATAGTGCCGAAAGACTAAAAGCGCCTCCCACTTTCGTGGACCCCGTCCCCGGACGAGCATCCCACCCCCGAAAAGCATCTGCACAGCGCTGCATTGTATCCAATTCTGTCGACTAATTTCTACATATATTCATTTTACGTAAAACACAAAATGCACATTCCTACACACTGTTTCTTCGTTCGGCGCGTATATACTTGTAGAACTCATGTCTTTTAATAAAAACGCACGTCAGGGTATTATTATAAAACCATCAACAACGGTGCTCAAAACCACCTGAAAGACATGTAATGCATAGTGTAATATTATCCGAGGACCAACATCTACATTGGAAATTTTTTTTCCCAAATGCCAAGTGTCACATCAAATTATTAATGCATGATTATGAAATAATAAAATCCTTTTAATATCATTCTTCATAACTGACAGCAATATTTTGGTTGTTATGATGCCCCATCTCCAAAATACTGGAAATAATTATGAAAAGACACCATGCAGTATTTTTTTAAAAGCTGTCAAATCAAAACTGAATGATACATATATTTCTATATTAGTTACTACTGCACGAAAATATTAAATGAAATTTACCAAGGGTTTGGATTTAGACAGATGGATGGTAACTAAAATGGTACTGATAAATGTAGGAAGACTGACAGCGGAAATTAATAAATAATTTTGCTTAAATTCCAGTCTTTTAATGAAACGTACTAAATGCTAGTCAGTATAAGTTTTGTTCATTTTTATGAAAAAATCCATTCAAATACATGGGTTTCCAGAATAAAACGGGTTAACTTTAGTTAAACTAATGTCAGTTTCAAGTTACCCTTTCTCGAAAATGTGTATTGCTTCTACGGTTTTATTCATTGTAAACTTTTTTGAGTTTTTTTTTACCTTGTCTCCGTGAAGTTGGACCCTCATATGTTTATTCAGATGAAGTGTACAAATGTAAGCGCCTGGATTCTCACCCTCCTTTGTTTCAGACTTTAAAGGGACGGGTCTCAATTCTTTGTGTTGCACTAGTGCCAGTTTGTACTGGGAGGGTTTTCTTTTGCACGCCAGTGCACCAGTTTGTGCCACATCAGATTTCGACTAAAATCGACGACAAGGCTTGTTTGTAGAAGAGAACAACGCGTTGTTATTAAGCCCTTGACAAAAAGGGCACAGGTTCTGTACCAAACAGTAATCCGGGGGAAAGCGGGGTACACACACCGAGGCCAATTTACACAACAACACACAACACAAGACACGGGCAAATACACACAAGACAATCGGGAACACAAATATTAACAATAACCAAACACGACACTTTATACAATTAACCCACGTGTTTGACGGCGCTACCATAAATAGAAAGATAGACTGAGACCATTGTTGCCAACTACTTCCGATTCTTGGCCACTTGAATCACTGTATACGCATGCGCGAAAGACCCGAATGCCTGCTAATGCTACGTCACGTCAGGCATTCGCCGGGACGACATCCAGCCAATAGCTGTCACGCTTAAGTTCACCAAGCACCTCCCACTGACAGTACTGTCACCTGAGGTCAGTGACTACAATGACCACCACACTGGCGTCCCACTGAGTGTCACTACAGCTCAGAACGATTCGCTGAGCTAGAAGTCCAGGTTCACCAGGTCTTCTTGGTTATCGGTTCATTGCATTCACTCGTTCGTTCAGCGGGTCTTTGGTTCACCAGTTCATTTCGTTCACGTGGTTCATTGATTCATTGTTTCGGTGGTTCGCTGAGTATATGGTCCCCCTGACGATGTAATGCAGTGACATCTATTGGCCAGAATAAGTATTGCCACGAGTGAATTCCAGTTTGTACTGCAAAATATGAACTAATTTTTTTATTATTATGCATGTTTGGCTGTGTTCTGCAACTAAATATTAATAATTAATAATCTTATTATTAAAATAATACATAAAACAATATTGTTTACAGGAATTCACTGCTAACTCCTCCCACTAAGTAATACGTGAAGTATTATTATTGCACGAATCAATGATTCAAAGAACCGGATCTTTTCAGTGAACTGAAGGAAAAGAATCAGCAAAAAGATTCGGTTTGCACATCACTAATTAGTTGGTCGTATATCACTCAGTGTTTGAATTTTAGGTGGATAAAATAGATTTGCCGTGATGCTGAATGGCGCAGAAACCACCTAGTAGCAAAGCTGTGCTGATCTGAACATTCTGAGAAGGATTCATCATAACACTCACTCTCAATATCATCAACTGCAGAAGCCTGTAATTCTCGCAAATGCTCCGTCTACTGGGGCCTGCCGGTGGGCCTGCGAGCTGCTTGGTGGTATTTCAGTGCTGCTGCCAAAGAACGCACCCCGCTGTTCCAGGATGGATGGGTGGGCGGCAAGGTGGCTGGCGTACCTGCCAGTCGCTCTCTGTGGCACTCTGCCTGTGGTGCCAGCAGCCAGTGTCGTTCGTAGTGGGTGAGGGCGTGAAGGCGAGGTGCGATTACCCACCATCAAACCAGCCCTACACCATACTGTAGCACTGTTAACATCAACTGGGAATTACACTACTGAAGTTTCATAGCTATTTATAGCAATAATATGGGGCACTTACTGCACATTCAAATATTAATATTAAATGAAAATACATTTACTATGTAATAAAAAATGAAGAGAACCCACAATATACAATTGATGCACAATTGCTGCTCTGAGCGTTGGTAAAGTGGCTAAGGTTAGCAAGGATACCTGGCTAAGACTAGTCCCAGCCCACTACCATGAATGCTTTTATTTAAGTTGTTTTCGGGCACGTTCTGGCGAATCTGTCTGCTTTGCTGCCCTCTGCTGGCCAAAGGCTGTCTGCTGACTCTCTTTTTTCTCTTTATTGGTGATGCGTCCTCATTCTCCCGGCCTTCACTTATCCGCCTGTCTCATATCCTGAGCTGCAAGATGAACAGAACTAAAGCAGGAGCTCTCGGAGTTTTTTAATTGGCAGCCTTGTGGCATCGATTCATTTCTGTCAGCTCCCCGATTTTCTCGGACCTCTGTCTCCATGTGGAATTCTGAAAGGTGGAATTGAAGAGCGGATGAGCGATGGACCGCAGCTCGGTACTAAGGTCCACCATTTGACTACGCAAATTTAATTTTTGACACTTCACTTATTCAGAAGAACTTGTACTGGAGGGAAAATGCGTCTGCCTGAAGTGCTGACTTTCCTTTTTAAACTGATACCGCTTTGCAGACACCAACCCGTCCAAATCAATCATTTTTCATCTCCAGTCAATTCATTTGAACATCGGAAAACTTCTCATCTCCGTCTGCATTCTAACTGTATAGAAAATTATATAACTTCAAAATTATAGAAAATTATATAACTTCAAAGCCAAAGCCAACTAAGCACAGTGCAGAAAAATATACATTTTCCCCTGTTCTTCCGGGAGCTATTTTTGCACAAGAATGCGAGGAGATGTTTTACGTTTTTGCAGAAGTAGATGGCAAAGGTAGCTATTTAGCTAAAGGCCTCAGGTCAGAAAGCTCACAGTGCTCTCCAGCCCGCTGCTCAGTGCAGGCAGCGCAGTCCAGTCCTGTCAGTCAGCCTGGCCTCGGAGGCTCCGTGCGGCCCAAAGGCTTCCCCAAGCAAAACCAAGCGTCCTGGGGGTACGGGGGATACTTCTGAGGCCAAGCCCGACCTGGTGATCTGCTGGCAGCGGCACGGCCTCGGGACCGGCCCCTGCAGGACACAGAGAGGCCATCAGTGCCATCAGAATGGGCCTTCTCATTGCTGAACAAAGAGCTGGATTGTGGTGGGGTCAAGTGAGCATTCGAGGGACAGGGAATGGCCGAGGACAATGGAGTCTGCTGAAAGGGAGCGACGGTCCTCTGAGCTGAAGCTGCCCTCAGAAGCAATACAAACGGAAACCTGACAAAGACATACACACCAACCTTGTGATCATGTACCAGCCGGTCAAAAGGGATCTGCTCATCAGTGGCGGGACTTCCTCCTGCAGAAGACCAGAGGCTATCCTTTTATGCCACGTCTCATGCTATGAGCTCGCTGAAGGAAAGCAACTCATAATCCATAAAAAGAAGCGAGGGAAAAAACATCTAAAAGTCTGATTGAAGCTTGTGACCTAGTTTTAATTTATCCAGCAAAGTAACTGCCCCATCTAAAATAGTACAATGAAAACCTCAGCTCTGGCGAGCGCTGTCCACAGCTGACAGAGCTGCTGTCCACATCCACCACATCCTGAACGTTGTCCACAGGATTAAATATCACCTAGCGATGTTGTACACATCCACCACAACCAGTGTAGGGCTAGCAAGCCCGCTAACAATTTTTCAGTGTACGAATGTTTACTGAATGTTATTAATGTACAGAAATGTTCAAAGCCTCCGGATTTCCTGAAGTTCCCAGAATGTCATCCTACTACTACTACTACTACTACTACTAATAGTAATAATAATAATAATAAGAGCATAATAGTAAATTAATGGCATGGTAGGACAGTGACTAAAGCTGTCACATTATACATCACATTACACAAGGTCATGGATTTGCAGTATACAAATATAGCACTTTTGTAAAATAATATTTTATTATAAAACTGTACTGTTCAGCATTAATTACATCAAAAGGATGTTCAGGTAATAAAGCTACCATGCTGACACCGACAGAATCTTTGTTAAAAGGCAAACCGTGGAAATAACGTTCCATTAACGTCACAGCGAGAACGTTCTCAGCCAGCTTTGAAAGGACATTTTACGTGACGTTAGCTAAAGTTCTGGGAATGTTCCCTGCTAGCTGGGGTTCCGTTACAAGAGCCTGATGACATGAAGTACATCTGCGCTGTTGACTGGTTCCACTTGGGATGCGCTGACATTCTGTAGGAACAAGTACTTGGCGTCGGCCTCAGGGTTGAGCAGGTACACGTGTTCTTTGGGCTGCTTCACTGAAGGTCTTACAGAGTGTAACAAATTACAATACAGCAGTACCCTGGTGTATGCCACTTGACTATGCTGCTTGCCTGTGGAAATTAATCCACTACAGACAATTTAATTTAAGTAATTTTCAGAACTTTACGTCACTCGCAACGTCACATACATAGCAGACGACTGGAGGGGCTTGACAAAACTTACGTAAATTACATAATTTATTTTGATGAAACACAGTACGAAATATTTAATGTTGTCACTTTTATCACAGTAACTTCTATTTTGTTTTTCTTAATACTAGGTGAACTTTGACTTTTTTTTGACTTTTATAATGAATTAAAGGTGCATTAACATCAGTGGAAATGACTACGTCTATTTATTAGTCCTTCTCAGGCATTTTTAAGGCATTATTTTCGGGTTACGTCAAAAATTGGCTTACGACGGGGCTCTCCGAACCAATTAGTGACATAAGGTGGGGTATGACTGTCTAATATTTGGAGAGCCGAGACCGGTACTCAGGCTCACATCCATTGACCGGGAGAGGTGGGGATTCCGGTCATCCGCACCAGGATCTTAATAGACAGATCTAAATGCTGACGCACAGCAGATGATTACGCTGAGGCGGTCCAGCTTCGGTCGCAGCGTGACAAATGCAGAGGATCATTGGAACAGTCACTTTGAAGTAAAGACTGGCATATGGATTAAAGTCAAAATGTCACACTGCACACTGACACTTCAGGAAAACAGCGCAAGTGTGGTCTAGTGACAACTGAGGGACGATAGCGAATCACGTGCTGCCAATTAGTAAGTTACGACAAAATATCTGCCTCCCAGAGTATGTCTTCAGTATGCCGGCGGAGCTGCGGCTGTGTCTTCTTATGTAATTCCTCTTATATTCGCCTAGATGCTTCTGGACCGAGGTGTACTAGCCTGCAAGTCAATGAGAAGCTTAATGTATCTGACAGGAGTGAAAGAGTCGAAACAGAACGTAAAAGCACCAGGAATCATAGGCAGTCCTGCATGCTTCTTAATTTATGCTGCAGCTATTTTCACGATAATCATTAAGTGTCTCGCCACCTGCGGAGTAGACGTGCTTATCAGTTTGCATCCTTCACCCATCTGTCTAACTGCGCCATAAGAATAATTTAAGCAGAATATCTCCTTTAGCTGGCAATCTTCCTGGTTTTGCGAGAGAGAGTGAGGATCCTTCAGTACCATTCCGCCAGACTTCCAGCATTTTGATCCATCCTAGACTGGCATTCGCTTGTGCTAATAGGCTGGAATTAATGCCTAGCAGCAGAAATGAATGGAGGGTTGGAATCGTCATAGCAACGAAAGGGGGGGGGGGGGGACTCTGGGGTAAGTTCCGGAATGCATAAAATCCAGAATCCCAGACCACAAAGTTCTGATTATTCTTTCTTACTGTAAGGCGCGGCTCATTAATGTACCGCTCACAGAAGCCGCTAATGCCTGAATGCTCGAGCGAGGCAGCATCAAAGAGGCGTGTTTTTCATACACACTTTCACGGAGTTAGACAACATGAATATACATCTGACAGCCGAACAAGGAGCGATGGTGGCAGATTGAGGTTCACAGCCCTCTTAGCCATCCCAGTGTATCCATCACCAGGAACCGGTATCTGTCAACAGAGGAGCAGGACGGGCGCGTTCTCAGTCAGGCGGGAACGTCATGGCGACCACATCCCACGCGGAGGAGCAGCTCGGGGTCATGGGGGGGGGGGGGGGCGAGTCGACAGAACAAGCCTCATCTGTCCCTGAAATAAATCCAAAGCTAGAGTAGCAGATTATGGAATGAATCGTCCTGGCTGTCTTCATAGCGCTGGTGAGGACACACTGGGCCACAGACTGAGATCTACAGAAGTTCTCCTAAGCAGCACAGCTCGGCTGGGCTCTATTAAAACTCCAAACCTTTCATAAACCCAACCTTCTGTTAGAGTACAAAGCCGTTGAGCGAGACTAACCATCCGGCTAATGCTAGCCTGCCGCCTGTAACTGCCCAGACATCCATTTTTCCCTCATTTCTAATCCTAGGCTCTCTTGATCCAGAACCTTAAAGCCGCTTGCCAGCAAACTCTGGACAGATTGCCGGTTCACTGGCCAGGAGGAACCTAAGCAGCCTTCTCACACGCAGAGCCGAGGCTGAATCCATCCATATTAATATTCAGTGATTATTAAAATTAATTTTTCTTTGACGGGATTTTCGCTTCAGTTAATCGCTGATTATATGTTTGAATGAATTCAGCTTCAGTGTCCCAGAGACACTCCCATGGAAGTGCCTGGTCCCTCAGCGGTGTGATTAGCGGCTTATGAAATATGTATACCATATGCATTCGAAATAGCACGTTTTAAGCTGCTGTTCAGAGGGTAACTAATCATTAATTATAATTGGGCACCGTCAAGGAGCATGATTGCCATCTGTAAAACAAAGCCTTAATTGTGCATGAATAATTAAAGCTTTGCATCATTGATTTAATAACTTGCCCAACGACCGCCTCAGACAAACACCATACTTATCCGTCTCTTTAATGCAAACGTTCGGGTGCAGTGAGCACAGCAGACAAATGGTGGGGGGGGGGTTTAACAAAGCTACGAAACGTCAAAGTGCAGCTTTCGTGGAAAAGTGGGAACGTTCTGGAAACGGAACCACAGCATGGTCTGCAGAGTAATCTAATTACAAAATAAAAGCCCGGCCCGGTCTGAAGCGAAATCAAATTACAAAATAAAAGCGTGGTCCGGTCTGAAAAGGAATCCGATTACAAAATGACAGACCACACTCTTATTTATTTATCAGATGACCAGCTTGCACCTTGGGACAGTTTTCCTAGCTAACATGGTGTCAGGTGGCTGGCCTTTGGTGTGTTGCAGAAATGTGCAGAATAAGACGGATTCTGTGGGCTCCATGACCCAGAACCAGTTCTGAGAGAGTCCGACAGTTTTGGAACAGCCAGACTATTGCTCACCGGCACTCGCGCGCGATTGGCGAGACTTCTGACAGCAATTCTTTGGAAACCTTCATAAAGATTATTTGGGAAATATGTTGAAGGCCTGGAGATGGCGTGGGCATCGGCCAGAACCCGGCGTAGCGTGTGCCCTGTCCACACCCTAACCCTCGACACTGGCAGATGGCGACACGTGGGTGCAGTAATGGCCGCCATTCTTCCCACCCCACACAGCTCGGTGGTGCGATCCGCTCCCCTACCTCAGGCTGCCCACTGCTCCTCCCTGACAGTGACAGATGGTGGATCGATTCAGCCCAAAGTGGGGGGTGCAGATATCCTTGCATTACATTTAATGAGTCACACCCTCCAATCCCTTCACCTTCTCCGGCTCCGCCATATCTATCTGCACAAAGTGGTGAAAAAGAGCAGGAGATGACGAAAACGAAAAACAAAAGGGAATGTCATTCCTCTGCTCTTAAATAAGCGTAGATATTTTCACACTGTGGATGGATACGCCGTATAAGTGCAGTTATGCTATGGGACAACCAGCGCCTCTAGTACAGCTGAATGTATAGCTATGCTGGGCTCATAGAGCTTCCACATTTTGGGCAGACTAGCAGGGCAGAGGAGCTAGAATCTCGAGCCCATCTACTCCGGCACTGAAATGAACAAAAGCAGCAAGAAGGAATACAACACAGACCCTCATGGGGACTTTAATGAAGCGAGCAGAATGCATCCTTCCCTGACGACGCCGACGCTTATCGTCACCTGAGGCTGGAGGGGAACATGAAGACCTCGTGCAAACGTCCCACCGAATGTGGTCAGGGGACTGGCTGCCAGGGGAGAATAAGCCACCTTTGAATGCGGCTCGTATTGCAACATTAATAATTCGTAATACGAAAGCCTTAAAATGCATTACTTTGTAATAAGCCGCTGGATGCATATAAAGCCAGAAAACAACAAAAATGAAAGCAGATGTCCAAGCATGATCTTAGCCCGAGGGAAGCAAATTTAGCCAAATGCTGAATGATTAATTCAGACAGAGTGACCAAGACGTGGGCTCTTTGTGATCCATGCAGCCTTCCTACCGCCACAGCAGAGCCCAGTGTCCATTTCACGGGGTGCTATCACTCAGCCATCCCTCAGGCGTTCTCAGAAAGAGCCACTTATGAAGTCAACTGGCCAGAACAGAATTGGTTTGGAGAGGAAAGCAGGAGAGATTCAGAGGGAGGTTTAGAAGGTGGGTGACCCAGGACACAGGACGTGCAGAAACGGACATCTTTAGACAGACCTCACATCGATGAGCTGTACCTCACAGAATACTGAGCATCAAACCGGGGCGGACACAAACCCACTGGGTAGCTCACCATTCTGAGACCAAGGCCGGTCTCGAGTACTTCCACACTGCTGCTCACTACAAAGTATACGGATTATCTTCAGTAACTGGTTAATGATTTCTGATAAGAGACCTTTGTTGTTTAATTTTTCAAAAGTATTTTTTGCTTCCAATCACCACATAAAGAATGCCATTCAGTCTCATTATATTTGCGAGAACACTAATATTTTTATGGGCAATATCTTACCACCATAATGTAGGAAATGTAGACAAATGGCAGTACAGTATATTTGAAACATGTTTTTTTTGGGGGGGGGGGGGTGAACTGCCCTTTTAATGCAGAAATTTGGAAATCTGTTCAATAATTCTTACAGAGAGCATGTTACTGCTTTCTTAAATCCGAATCTGCAATTCTCAGTTCTGAGATCGTTTTACGCCTGGAAGGGCTTAATTGAGTCTTTGATTAAATTACTTCATCAGTCTCAGCGATTGTAAACCAAATCCTTTTCCACCCTGAATTTACTTTCCTTCGCCTTCTGTGAGTGTCTTTCTGATTTTCTCTGCTTGAGTGACAGCCACTGAGAGCCTTTTAATTGGCAAATAATCACACCATTAATTTAAAGTGAAAATGTGGTGAGAATTCAAGCATCCTGATTTGTCACATCATCAGATGATGAAAGCGCTCTCTTTCTATGTGGGAGGGAACCAAAAAGAGGGAATCGGTCCAAATGGGCGCGCATGGGAATTAATGCACTGGTGGCCTCTTGTTATGGCGTGGCATGGTGGATTAACAATCAGCAGTATGGCAAAGTAAGGGTTTCTTATTGAACAAAACTGAACTTCAGGTCACCAAAATACCAAAGGAACCACAAGGGATCCAAATAGAGCAGGTAGAAACAAAACAGTAACTCATCATCGAAGGGAAAATGCAGGAAACAAGGCAACAGCACAGGAAGCAAGCAGCAGGGTCGCTAATGCTCAGGAATCTGACGTGACATTCAAGCTTTCATGCTCACGCAGGAAACCTCACGGCAAATCTATATTATTCCTTATATTATTCATTAGCTACTTCAAAAGCGTTTGGGCAGTTTGCAAAATCTATAGACTATTTACAAGGTAATAAAACTGTTACATACATGTAAATGCGTGTGCAGACTTGTCTCGAATTGAAAATCACATTCCAGCCAGCTGACTAAAGCTGGCAACCTTGAAACACCACATAAATACAATGACCGACTGAAGAATGAAGCACTGGCAGACACTTAAATAAATGCATGATACAGATCAGCGAGAGACGGGTGTAGGTTAACAATACTTGGACCAGGAACACTAGGACCTGGATCACGGAGGACCAGGAACACTAGGACCAGGAACACTGAGGACCAGGGACACTTGGACCAGGAACACTAGGACCTGGATCACGGAGGACCAGGAACACTAGGACCAGGAACACTGAGGACCAGGGACACTTGGACCAGGAACACTAGGACCTGGAATACTACAAAGGTACAGCAACAAGGATCTGCACAGGAAAGCACCAGTACGCAACTGACACGTGATGTACAAAGACTCATAAATGTTAAATGATATACTTAGTTAAGGCTGGTCTCTTGCCAGGCTCAAACCCACAGCATGCATGATACAGCCGCCCACTTAGTCCATGAAGCCACACAGTGCCCCGGGGAACACACTAGGAGGTAAAAATGGGATGGCCAGCGACACCTGCTGGCCAGACAGGAAACTGACATACAGAGGGGGCAGGGCAGGGACCGGTTCTGACAGCCTCTATTGATACTGATCATTCGGTTTGATTGACACAGGTTGATGGTAATAAGAGTCACACAAGGATGTTCTCGAGTCAGATTTAAGAACTTTCAAGCAGATTCATAATGGTTCGCCAACCACAGGACCTGTTAAATCAGTGTTTCTCAGCCCCATCTTTGAGGATCCCAATACAGTCAACGTTTCTGCTCACTCCCAGCACCCAGCCAGTGAAAAGCACCAAATACTTAGTGGGACCATGAGGGGGTCCTGAGGACAGGATTGAGGAGCACTATATTAATCATTAATTAGCTTGGCCTAGTGGGTAGAGTCATGGTAGTGCCAACGTCGTGGAAGCACCCGTCATTTTGTTTGAGCCTTCAATGAGCATCGGTGGAGGTGTGCTTTGATTGAAGCTCGCTCCCAGGACCCGGGGGGTGGCCTGGCCCGCGGTGTGCGCCGGGAGGCTGGTGAGTCACACGCCGCTTCCTGCCACTCGCTCCCGCAAAAAGGTCGCCCTCAGCAAGGACAATTTCAGGTTTTGTTAGGTGCGGCAGAGGACTCGTTGTTCTTTGTCAGATTCCCACAGTTCCTATTGTTCTGCCCTCACACTCTGTGAAGTTCATCTCATCTCAATAAGGAGGCTTTTGTCGGTGGTCTCTGTGGTCCCCCGCAAGTGTCACCCCACCCCTGCATTAACACGCAGCAGCTGTGATTGATCACGCCATGGCTGCACAATAGGAGCTCTGACCCTAGTCAACAGTCTCCTCCCTCCACCTCATTGGCTGCTCAGCCACGCACACACCGTGTTTATGCCTGAATAACACACACCTTCATAGATTCGCTCCTATACCCATGAGAATTATTATGTGCTTAATCACATTACATTGCTACCCAGGAAGTAAACCCCCCCCCAAAAAAACAATTTATATAAATGCTCTGATCACAGGGGTTAAACACTCGAGATTCTGCTACTCGTGGCTGTGATCAGGACTGACCTTTGACCTCTAGCCACACTCCCCCTGAACTCACCGTGCATTTGAGGGCTGCTTTGTTGGCCCGATTATTGGTCTTATCACACTTCATCTGTGAGCAGCCTCAGAAGCTCTTCTCAGAGAATGTATACCACACGTGGATAGGACCAAAATCTAAAAATCCAGACCAAGATTTTGTATCAACCAACCAGTTGACCATAAAGAGTCACACTCACACTCAACTGGTTGGTTAAAACAAAATCTTGGTCTGGATTTTTTTATTCTGAACCTTTCTGAACGATCCACCTCTGGAGTATACTTCTAGACATAGCTGTTACCAAACCCGAATCTCTCTCTCTGCACCACGGGTCTCACATTAGCAAGTGGGACCGCACCACATTTAGAAGCATGTAGGCTGTTTCTCTACCCAGCATGCAATTTCCCAGAGTCCAGGACCATGTGTTATGTCACCCAATGATGCCATATGGCCAGAGTAACAGTCCAGAGGCTGGAAGGAGGATTCTGATCCTGGTGCCGATCCTGGTTCTTCTCAGCTCTAGTGTCTCCCCTTGCATGAACAAACCAGGCTGAGACACTGAAGCAGACCCACACAACCCCC
>JAODKL010000063.1:2852076-2864538 GCA_026780765.1 Petrocephalus schoutedeni
TTCAGGCCCATTGTGTGCTAGCAGTGCGCAGTCAGGATAAATGTTGAAATGGCCCATTAGCGCTATTACTCCTTAGTAAAGAGCCGCAAACACTGTGAGCAACAATCAAGTCGACAGAGTACCTCTGTGCCCCCTTAGTTTACCAGCCACCCCCCCCTCACCCCGCAGTGTTTCATCCACACAGTGAACAGACTGGACATCCCCCTCTGCCGTATGAAACACTCATAAAGGGCATTTTATAGGGGCGTGGCCACTGAGGCACTGCCCCTCAGCTGAAAGCTGATTGGCTCCCACAGTGCGCCCTCCCCATCACTCACTGATTCAAAACATATCATTGGCTAATGATAAGGTAGGCCCCTCTGTATGAAATATAACCATGAATTTTGCCGCCCACTTAAAAAAAAAAAACAGCAGGACCTGTTCTACAAGCTGCGCTCAAAGGTTCAAGTGCAGCACCCCAGAGTTTTTTTCCAAGTGACATCATTATTTATTTGCCTTAAAAATGACAGTTAGTGCTAATTGGGGGCTTGTCAGTCTCAGTGGAGGCTGCAGCACAAATCATGTGACTCTCGATCCAAGAAAGCGTTAATGCAGCAGGTTGTGAGGGGGCCACGTGTGGTTGACCTCCGATCCAGCAGGGGGTGACCTCCACAGATTCAATCCGCTCTGCAGTGAAGTTTATCTGAAGGGCTTGTTAATGTCGCCTAGGTGACCTGTATTAAGTGCCAATAAAACATCTTTCCTGCGGTGGAAGGGGGCAGTGTGCCTGTATTAATTAGCCTAAGTAGGCTGTAAAAATACCGACCTACTTTCCACAACTGTCAGACAGCAGCCTGAACATCATTAAAAATGTCCACAGTGGCTAATGGCTCAGCGTCTCCTACTTCATAGTCAAATAAATCATTTGATCCACTAGAGCCATCAGTAAATGCTCAGCTTCTACTAATAATTAATAGCAAACCACCCAGTACTGACTAAGCGGTTAGAGGAATGGATGAATTTGTTTTAAGAGGCACAAATATTAACAACAATATAAATGGAATCCTAATATTTAATTGCTTTTTGATGGATGAATGGATGGATGGATGAATGAATGGATGGATGGATGGATGAATGGATGGATGGATGTTGTCCCATTCAGGGTGCGGGGGTCCAGAGCCCATCCTGGAAATAATGGACACAAGCTGAGAATAACCCAGGATGGGCCACGAACCCATCACAGATATTCAAGACTATTATTGTCTAATATTAGCATGACGATAAGATCGATAAACTGTAGGGTTCAGATTATCTTATAAATCCCAAAAATAAAAGAGACCAAATACAGCACTGATTACAGACCCACCCCCTTTGTGATGAAGCAGCCAATCAGACCGCAAGGATTTACCCCTGTACAGCCACCTGCTTCTGGTCCTGGTTGTAGGGTTTAGAATTCCATGCGTACCTGTAAGGGGCTGTACCCGGGCTCTGGCAAATGTACTGACAGCCTCGCTTTGGGCTCCACCTGATGCAGAGTTTAGACGAGGCAGATCTTGAATCCAGTGTACAAGGTGACCCTTTCCTGTAGTCAGCGTGGCTCCCCCTGTCTGCCACCCCCGGCGTGACACGTGCTTCCTGCTCGTCGTTAAACGTCCACAGGCTCTGACCTCCAGGAATCACAGACAAATTGCTTTTTCCCGCTGCATGATGTGACGGGGGTCCGTTTGACTCCCAGGACACTCACAGCCCCATAATGGCTTTGACTCCTGGATACAGCTGTGATGTTTTCTGCTTTGTTCTTCCTCAGTGACTTTCTTTATCACTTATTACCTCCCCATTTTTTTCAGATGAATGAAACAACACAGAAATATTTCAGCCCCCTCCGGGGGGAGTGAGGTCCCAGATGCCTCAGGGGAGGCTGAGAGTGATCATCTCTGCAATAGATATAGAAATCACCACGGCAACCGATACAGAGACCCTAACTGAGACTCTTAAATATAAACCATAGCTGATTATTCGTCTCGTTATGATGCTGGGACATCAGCCCTGACGTTCACAGCGCACTCGGCCCCAGTGCCCTTTATTTCGGGAGCACCCGCGAGAACAACCCCATCAGTGGGACAGGCTGGAGTGAAGTATCCCCCGGCAACAGCCCCCATGATGTCACGTCAGAAGGAAACGGAGCCACTTAGCAACTTCCCAGCGAGTGCCGCGTTAAAAGGACAACATGCGACCATATGCATATTGAATTACATTAACTTAACTTAAAAGACAATCAGGACCAAGACCAGGGGTGTGCCCTTCCAGGGGGTGGGGGCTCCGCTTGCAGTTTTAAAACAAGCAGAATTTCAGCATTTCAAAATTTCAGCTTTACAGCAGCACAGTTCATGCATTTAGAGAGTAGCGATAAATACTAAACGACTTAGAAGTCTGATATTGGGAAGCTATGTGGTGCTGGTGGGGTGGGGTCTGCCCGTAATGGGCCGGAGCGTCACTGACCTGGCTGCTCGCCCCAAACGCTCAGAGTGACTTTGGCTGCGGTGACTTTGTACATCCGATGGCTGCGTGGGGACCCCGCTGAGAGGGGGGGCGGGGGCGCTGTCACATCCTGCTAACCGTAATTAAAATCTCAGCTTCGAAAAAGCCCAGGTGGTCAGAGGTGAGACTTGCTTGGGGGGGAGGGTGGGTGGTGGATGTAGCAAATGCTGTCCTTGTGTGCAGCGGGGGGGCGGGAGGCGGGGGGATAGACCTTGGGACGGCGTCCAAGGGGATGAAAGGGAATTAAGGTCGAGGTGGTGTGGACCGCCCTCCACCCCTTAATTTTCGTTGCTGCCGCCCACCCAAATGGCGATCCAGGTCCCGGCCCCTCAAATCTCCCCGATGGCAGCATCGCCACGGCGACACGCTGGGTCGCCAAGGACGCCGAGGACAAACAGGATCCAGACGACCAAAGAGGTTGGAGGTGAAAGCCGCTCTATTCATGCAGATATATACGGCCGTATATCATTAGGGAGTAATTTATCACTTTATTAGTGCTGGTGCCCTACCCCCAGTGCCGCCACCCCCCCACCCCCCCAGCGTGATCTTCTCTCTGCTTCAGGTACATTCACCTCACTCATGTGGACACAAGGCACCACCTAGGGCCTTCTGGACAGGGGTAAGCATAGGGGCGGGGCCAGAGGGAGCACTCGCTGAAAGCTGATTGGCCACCAGAGTGTCCCCTCTCCGTCACTCACCAATTCAAAACATATCATTGGTTAATGATGAGGCCGGTCCCTCTTTATGAATTAAGCCCCCTCTTACACTCCCCCACCGTAAACACACCCTAAAATCGCCCCTGCTTCCAGAGTTGGTTACTGAGGTGCACCTCCAAGCTCCTGCCGGCTGGAAATGGGACGCCGTGTTCGGGGCAGGAGATCACCCTGTTCCGGCAGGTCGCCCCGTGAGGATTACCGATGTGGACAGCGCGGCTAAACAACGGTAGGGTTCCGGAAGGTCAATAAACACTGGGAGGACGTGGCCCGAGACGCCGGCGTCAGTTACGAAGGCAGACGTGGGAACACTTGCCCAAAAGGCTCTGCGTTATGCTGACTCATGCGCTAAGTTATCGTTCCGGTTACACCGCGCACCTCCAATCGTGCCATGTGGCCTGTGCAAGGAGCGAAACCTGCACTCATCTGCATGTCCCCCGTCATCTGCCATCCAGTCCCGCTGATGCAAACCTTCTCCTCCTGGGGGAGGGGGGTGGGGTGGGGGGGAGATGCAGGCCCACTCTGAGTAATTCCCGAGAGCAAAATCACCGTCCGACAAGGTCAACATCTGAGGAACGACAGAATCTACATATTCGGCTGCAAATGTTAAGCCTGAACGCACGCGTGTTAATTACGGCCACTCTCTGTCATCCGTGGGCCACTAGGGGGGTCCATCTTAAAATGCGTTTTTTTTTTTGCCATATTAATTTACATAAAACTCACCGGATAGATTTTACCTGTATGGAGTTTCTTCCTAAGAATAATAACTTTTCTTCTACTGACCTAGCTGAGCTCTTTCGGGTGAACGAAACTTCACCGTGACACTGAAAAGTGTCTCGCGGTTACATTTTTATTGCCTTCAGAAACTGAATCTTTATTACTCTCAGGGGCAGGAACGGAGGCTGTTATGTTTAAGACCCATAAAAAGACGGATTTTAGGGTGACTGACAGAATCTCTGTAGCCTACAGTCTGTTTCGGCTGAGCAGAGACGTCACTCCTGAATCAAATTAGACTCGATACCAGGTTTTGCACAGGATTCTGGGAAGGTTCTTTAGTGTTTGCTGCCAATTTTCGATCCTTCATTCACAAGGCTGGTGCTTCAGATGTTTTTCACTGGCATCTTGGCAAAACTTTTAGTTCTGAGCATCTAACGGGTCCAAAGAATGTCGGAGGCATTGATTAGCCCGAGTCAGGATTTGAGGGGGCCAATGCAGAGGAAATGAAACTACGATCTTAGTTCAACAGATATAGGCAGCCATGAGGTGCAAGGACATTCCCCCTACACATTACCCATGGTGCCCTGGGCTAAGCCAACGCCCTCGTTTAGTTGGGGATTCGCGTCTTTACCTGCGATAAAATGCGAGAGCAGAATTGGTGCCTTTGGTTGTCACGCTCAGGGCCGTGCGGACTCTTCACCGCCGACTCGATTCGCAGAGAGGGCAGAACGGCTTGTTCCCATCTGAGGTCTCCACAGCGCCACCGAGCCTGAAGTGTCTGTGGAAGAAGTTGGATTAAGAGGGAGGCTGGTTTGAACGCAGTTGTGGGGCATCACATGTGACAAGGGTGCAGGTTCATATGTGACTTGAAGGCTGTAGGTCCACATACAGGAATGCACATTATAAGAACAAAAGTACTGAGACGCCTGGCCATTACACCTTACAGGAACTTTTATGACACCCCATTCTAAATCCATAGGCATCTATATGGAGCTGGTGCCCCCTTTGCAGCCATAACAGCTGCCACGCTTCTGGGAAGGCTTTCCACAGCATGTGACCAGATACTGATGTTGGACGTGAAGGCCTGGCTTGCAATCACCATCCCAGTTCATTCCAATGGTGGATGGAGTGTGCAGGCCAGTCAAGTTCTTCTACACCAAACTCCCCCAACTATGTCTTTATGGACCTGGCTTTATGCACTGGGACACAGTCATTATTTAGCAGGGAAGAAATGTCACAAACTGACTTATTGCAAAGGTGGTATGACGGTATCACGCTTGATTTCACTGGGCTCTTCAGAATGACCCATTCTTTCACAAATGTTTGTAAAGCTGACTGCATGGCTGGGCGCTTGATTTCATACACCTGTGGCAGCCTTAATCTGACGATGGAGAAGTGCACCACAATACCTCTGTCCATATAGCGTCCAGGTAAAGCAGCGCAAGTATAGTCCAGGTGAAATATATGAAGTATTTGTATCTGTGTGGCTTAAACGTGTCTGGCAGGCAGTCAAATGCGGTAAAATAAGAGAGCCCAGGGGAAGGAGGATGTCGTCCTTCTGGAGGAAAGGAGCCTTTCACGGCCAGATTCCCCAGCCGCTGTGGGATGTGTCCCAGCCATGTGACAGCGGTCACACTCGGCCCGCGCAGACCATCGATCATCCGCCAGTGATTTATGGCGCCTGCAGCCAGGACGAGAAGGAGCCATTTGGGGAGCCGGGCTGCCGCCCCCCCTGAGAATCACCCCGGCAACCTCTCACTTTACCACTTGGAGGGGAAGGACGTGGCCAGCTGATGGGGAAGCGGCCTAATAACAGCGGAGCGCCGGGTTCGAGTCCCGAGAGGCGTGTTACAGCTCGTCGTGTTGAATTTAGGATGGATTTACGAAGAGGCGGGTTGCCCTGTTGAACGTGGACAGAACACACACACGAGCGTATCCTCCAGCTTCTAAGGTTCTGTTTGGATTTTCCATTCGCAGATCAGGAAGAGTCGTTAATGTGGCAAAATCTCATGCGCCCTTTAACCCACAACAGCATTCTGTCTGCCGGTTTCCCTAGACATGGTGTCACCCAAACCCAGCTGGTTGAGGCCAGTTTGGGCTTCTGTGCATCACTCCCGAAGATCGGGTTTGTCGATAGTGGGTGTAGCTCAGCTGCAGGACATTTGACTGCAGATAAAAAGGTCCTGGCTTTCAAATCTTGGTGCCCCCCGTGAAAAATTTTGATCAAAGGTCACTTTGGGCTACGAATCTTGGAGGTGGTCTGTGGCTCAGCGGGGTAGGATGTTCCACCTGTAACCAGAAGGTTGTCAGTTCACATCCCCGGGCCCGCAGAGTGATGTCACCGTTGGCCCCCTGATCCCTGGGCCCGCAGAGTGATGTCACCGTTGGGCCTACTGATCCCAGGGCCCGCAGAGTGATGTCACCGTTGGGCCCCTGATCCCAGGCCCTGCAGGGTGATGTCACTGTTGGCCCCCTGATCTGAGGGCCCGCAGAGTGATGTCACCGTTGGGCCCCTGATCTGAGGGCCCGCAGGGTGAGGTCACTGTTGGCCCCCTGATCTCAGGGCCCACAGAGTGATGTCACCGTTGGGCCCTCATCCCCCAGTCGCCCCAGGGACTGGCTCACTCTGCTTTCTCAGAAACGCATGTCGCCTTGGATAATAGCATTTGCTAAATGAAATGTAAAGTGCTGCAGCAGCACAGCTTCATTCTGACTTAAGTCCTACTCTCCTTCAGGCGCCCCTCTAAACCCATATATACATATTTCCTCTTCTGGATGCGTGTTCGCAGGGGAACACTGGAGGTCCTCTCCCAGCTCGTCTCAAGGATCCCAGCTCCTGCTGCTGAATTTTAATAAGGCTCCAACTCAGATATTTTTGGAAACTTTGTGCGCAGAGGAAAATACATTAGCCCCCCCCCCCCCCACCCAGTCAACCAGGGCAAGCTGTGTATTAAATGTGGTCTCTGCTGTACTTTAGGGTCCAGACCAGGGCTAATAAGTTAATAAGGGCAGCATCAGCCCTTCCTGATACCAGTAGAGAGCATCTTCACCACACCGTGACGGGAAATGCACAGATTGAATATTATATATGAACATGAGGTTTCATTTAGGAGGCTCGACATGTGGCTT
Source organism: Petrocephalus schoutedeni (assembly GCA_026780765.1). NCBI lineage: Eukaryota > Metazoa > Chordata > Actinopteri > Osteoglossiformes > Mormyridae > Petrocephalus > Petrocephalus schoutedeni. The sequence goes on from JAODKL010000063.1 coordinate 2,859,153, forward strand.
AGGATTTAGGCTCCAAGGCTCCCATGATCTAATATGTGACAAAATCAAGACAAACAAAATCATCCTTCAGCTCTATTCCCAGGAGCTTTCCGCAGCCGTCAGGCAGTACTTTAGACGGCTCCAGCGAGGACCCTCAGACCAGCACTACCAGTCCTGGGGACTCTAACTGGACTGTTTCCCCAGGCTTCCCCAAAGTACATATGGCAGGTAAAGGTCATTTGGTATTGAGAAACACCCATTGTAATTCCTGCCATCAAGAAATCAACACTGATGGGCGAGGAGTGATACCTTGTCAGGGACAGGGCTCTTGGTCTTAGTGCCCCTCCTAGTTCATTTGACCTTGTTTCAGACTGTTGGTACGCCCTTTGACCTTATACAGCTTACTAAACAAGGTGGCTCAAAACCTTCCTGGCAGCTTCCTGGTGGCATTTGGTGCAGTGATGCTGTTGCCACGGAGGCCACTGAGGATAAGCCGGCCTTACCAGCGCACTGTACTGGGACCAACCGGAACAGAGAGCATGCTGGGAAGGAGACCACCCCAAAAAAGCACCCTGTTGGCACAAAAGAAACTCCAAAAAGTGATTCTGACGTGCTGGAGGCCCGATCCCTGAGCGACATCCGCTTCACCTATTCGGAAACCAACTTCCAGAACCTGTTGTTCCTTCCCCCGTTCCAGGGTCCGTGGCGATACAATATATTTTCTAAAACGTAGCTTGCAGAAAGCCACTCTCTTGGTGGGGGGAGCTTATAGCAGAGCGAGATGTTCCAACAGACGGGCATTTTTTGCCTCATTTGCGCCAATGTCGTAGAGCGCCTGGCATGCACTCAGAGGGCATCGCGGCTGCCTCCCCCAGGCACAGATAGACAGTGCTGTGAGCCCCTGTGCTGTGTGTGTGCGTGCGCGCGCGTGCGTGTGTGTGCGTGCGTGGCCATGACCCAGAAGCTTCACACCCGTTGGGCTGTAGGTTGTCATAGGGTGTACGTCATACGGAAATTCTCTGGTACCCCACATGAAAAACATCCAAAAGATTAATAAAAAGTAAAGTGATTAATACAAGGGATTCAATTATGTGTTTCTTAAATGGGCACATACAAAGAGCCATAATTCATACAGAGGGACCAACTGTAGCATTAGCCAATAGTACGCTTTGAATCACTGAGTGACAGGAGAGGGGGCATCCTGGCAGCCAATCACCTTTCAGCGGGGGCCAGTGTCCCTGTGGCCCCGCCCATGAATACTCTCCCTGGTCTAACATAAGACATTCGTAACATTTTCATCTGACATTCATAAGGTTTTCATCATGAGCTATAATGGACTTTTATATGAAATCAGAACTGCTGGTGAGTGAGGGGGGATTGTGGGTAATACGTCAAACTTCATTACAATGTCAATGTCTCATTGAGACCTTCTCTTTAGAAATAAGCTTATATTGGCGATGGGTCTCCGCGGGGGTTCATGCACTGAGGTGCAGGCCCCCATTTGTAAGGATCTCCGGAATGTTTCTTGCAGCATGCATTGTACGCCAGCATATGCTCACATTTAAAGGACAATGACAGCCTGCATTTTCAGTCACGCCGACCCGCGGCCGTGCTGGGATACTCTCCTCCCAGAGGGCTGCTCATCAGCATCTGCGCTCCAGCCACTGGGGCTTAGCAGAATCTACTGGAGGCGATTTCTGTGACTGTGGAACAGCCTGGAATAATGTCAGAGCAGTCCCAGCGCCCCTCGAATACGGTAGCAGACAGATGGGCTCTGGTGAAGAACCCCATGAGAAAGGCAGTTCAGTGGGGGTACAGTGGGGTACAATGGGGGTACAGTGGGGCACAATGGGGGTACAGTGGGGGTACAGTGGGGTGAAGATGGAGGTCAGAACATCTCATCACTACAGCCTGAGTGTCCAGGGACTTAGGGTTAGGGATCGCTGAGCTCCGAGCCCCCTGTCCAAGGAAGCCCCACCCTCCCCTCCTCTAGGAGATGTTCAGTTTCCTCCAGCTGCTCCCTTTATAAACCATTAATCAGAACAAAATCCACATAGGATTTAAAAAGCACGGAGGCTCTGGCCCGCATCCTACCATCGCATTATTTTTCCGCGTGTTTCACCGACAGGAAAGCACTCTGAAGCACTCTCACATCTCACCCTGGCCTGACTTGGGGATGATCACTCGGCTCATAAAAGACATTAATGTCATTAGTTGTGCCCCCTGTCAGTCTCAGTGTCTGGGCACAGACCGCATTTTGTGGAATTAATGTAAGGAGGACCAGGCCGAGTTTGCAAACTGGTAACAGAGTGACTGTCCTCAGCTTGGGGAAGTGGCCATCGAGTGAGGGTGACGTACATTTATTCACCTCCGGCGAGTGACGGACCGCTCCTCTGCAGACAGCTTCATCTGGAGAAGCCCACGTGCTTCTCACTGTAATTCTGTGATACTGATGGCCCCGGCTGGCCGGATAGCGGGAAACCAGCCATCATTTCAACTCATTACAGCAGGTCGCGAGTACGTCTTGAAGAGTGAGGAAGCGGGTGCACAGAGCCGTCAGTGATCTTACCACTGTCATCACCGCTGTCGGCTCTGTCACTGCTCTCACCGCTGCCGGCTCTGTCACTGCTCTCACCGCTGTCGGCTCTGTCACTGCTCTCACCGCTGTCGGCTCTGTCACTGCTCTCACTGCAGTCAGCTCTGACACTACGGTCAGCTCTGTCACTGCTCTCACCGCTGTCGGCTCTGTCACTGCTCTCACTGCAGTCAGCTCTGACACTACGGTCAGCTCTGTCACTGCTCTCACCGCTGCCGGCTCTGTCACTGCTCTCACTATTGTCTTACTCATGCCATAGCCTAATCCATGTGTCACATGCGAAGTGTCATGCTTGTGTTTATGAGGGGGGCACCGTTCAGCCTGATCGAACGCTATCTACCCCACCCTCCTCGGGGGGAATGGGACATATTGGGATCATGTGTGTGAAACATCAGGCCCGTATTATTATACTATAAACCATTATTCTCACAGTCATGAGTCATGTACGCTTGTGTCTTAAAAAATAAAGGCTTTAAAAAGGGGTTTTGCATCCAAACCTTATGGCCCTTGACTGGGAATGAAGTCCCCCGTACGTGGGCCCCTAGTGTGACAGGATCGGGGTCCAGGAAGGGGACGGACAGGAAGGCTGAGCCTGACACACTGCGTTTTAGATGAAAAGCAGACGCTCTGCTGGCTTCAAGAAACATCATCCGATGTCCTTGGGGGGTTTAATGGATCAGAAAAAAAGATCAGACCAGGCAAAGATCAGAAAAACTGCCATAACTGTAAGCGGTACATGGCACACGGTCCTCCGCCACTCGCGTGAATGTATTTGCTGAAACCCCTCGCACGGGTCACCCAGTAAGCGCTACGGTAACACAGCCTCTGCTGCGAGCATTTTTATTGGGCACTGTATATTGAAGGCGGCCAATAAAAAGTGAGGATGCAAACTGGTGTAAAAGTGAGAGCGTGTCACCGTGGCTCCGGTTTCTCTCATTACGCACCATATTCGTTTTTAAAGCATCCTGTGGATGGATGGGAAAAGGCAGGGCAGCCTTTTCTGGATGTGCAAATTGAAGCCAGCCTGCTTCACGGGCGTACATTCCTTTATGCGACGATTACATGCAAGGGACGAAGGTCTATCACAGCACTGCCATGCAAATTAGGTGAAGCCCCAGAACTTTCAGGAAACCAGAACAGAAAGAATCCTCCTGGTATCTGAACTTACAACAAGCTGATATACAGATTCTGTTGATACCCACTAGATACTGTAACTAGCATTTTAAAACGCAGGGAGAAAGCTTCTCTCTGTAAACCTTTGCGAAAGATTAGCCCAAATTTTTCCATGGGTTTTCAATAAACATTTGGCTTTCTGAGGAAATGTATTTTGTTTTGAGTAATTTGCGATGTCATGCTACTAATGATGTTATAATTCAGTCATTAGCAATGAATCATGCAGATCAGAGGGTATCACAGGCTGAATGTACAGCTACACATCTGAAAATCGACGTGAGGGAGGCACTGTGGTTCGAGGGGGGCACTATGGGTTGGACGAGACTGACTGCTGTTGGGGAAATACCCCAAGATTGCTGCTATGTGTGTGTGTGTCACTGTGCGTGTGTGACTGTGACCGGCCGGAATCCTGCTTCATGCTTAAAATCTCAGATGTGGTGCCATTTCCTCCTGCGCCCCAAGCACCACTACAATATCAGCTCCAAACCCCAGGGCGCCATGAGCAAACAATCATTTTCTTTGCTTCCTCATCCAAACCAGCTCCGGATTTTTCTCTTTCCCGCCTCGTGCAGCATTTTTTATCGCTTTCTTTTTTTAAAAGCCAGTTTTAAAGCTCATAATCAAGCTGATCCGACTGCCATGTGTTCATTTGCATTGGCTTACATTCTGCTATGATCCTGATCAAAGGTTCAGAGGAAGTTCTGCTCACAGAATTTCAGCCTGGTGCCTTTTGGGGAGTCCAGCCCCCTAACTATGACTTCTATCATAGTCTTCCCCTCCTTGCCTTAGCATATTATGTAGAATTTATGCATTTCAATATTTCACGGCCCCTCCCAAACAAACTGCTTAAATGCAGAGGTAAGCGTGATCCACAGCCATTTCTAATTAGTTGAAACGGGGGCGGGGGGCGGGGGATAAAAGGTCTCATCTTGCTGCCTCCAGCAGATGTTCTGCTGTGTACGTTGTTTTGGAGCCAGTTTGTGGGTTTCTGCCCGGTAAATGAATTGCCCTTGATTGGACTGCATTTGAGCTTGAGTTTGAATAGGAGGGAGACATTGTGCCTGTGAATGAGACACACTTTCTAAACCCAGTTATTCAGCCTCAGAATAATGGCTCCTCATTTACCCCACGGAGCCCCTCCATTGCAGCTCGACACCCTCCGCAATTGCCGTTAAAGCACCGTCTTCCTGCTAGGATTCAGCTCAGACCAGGCAGAGACAATTATCCCCTAGGCTTCCATACAAAGTGATCTTAATCTCGCAGGGTCCAAAAAGCGAAGCTATTTATATGCAAATAGATCCGGACGTATGATTGTGCTGCATACAGAACTCATGAGGCATCCAACCTGCATTCTCGCAAAATATCATACAGGCAGTGGGCCTTATGGCTCACATTCTGGCTCTTCTCTACGGATCCCGACCCCAGCCTTCAACCTCGGGCTTTTGCTACTGATCCCGACCTCAGCTTGTCTCTACTGATCCCGACCTCGGCCCTTCGCTACTGATCCCGACCTCGGCCCTTCGCTACTGATCCCAACCTCGGCCCTTCGCTACTGATCCCGACCTCGGCCCTTCGCTACTGATCCCGACCTCGGCCCTTCGCTACTGATCCCGACCTCGGCCCTTCGCTACTGATCCC
>JAODKL010000063.1:2864638-2877134 GCA_026780765.1 Petrocephalus schoutedeni
GACCTCGGCCCTTCACTACTGATCCCGACCTCGGCCCTTCACTACTGATCCCGACCTCGGCTCTTCGCTACTGATCCCGACCTCGGCTCTTCGCTACTGATCCCGACCTCAGCTCTTCAGTACTAATCCCGACTCTGGCCATTTGCTCCTGATCCTGACGTGTGCTGCTGATCCTGGCTTCACACTCCATTTGCTCTCTGGCTGTCATTGTCGTGGTTCCTGGTAATTCTCAAAACTACCCTCCTGAATATAGCGATGCTGCAGCTAAAACAGCATTCAGGTTAAATAACGAACTTGCATGTCACCACTGTGGAGGGGGGGGGGGCGTCCTATGTGGGGCCCGTGCTGTTCCATGCAGAAAAGCACCCGTTAGCTGGTCCATGAAAAGTCCACCTCCACAAGTGAGCAAAACATGGCAGCCAATCAGCATGTAATTATGTGATGTGAATATAAACTTTATATAAAATGCAGTGTGAGGGAGAAACCTAGCATTTCAAAATGCCCAAAGCATCAGAGGACCATGAAGGAAGTGAAATCAGTGGCATCATAACTCTGCTGCAGTTCACACCATTCAGGTCACCTCCCCCCCACCCCGGTGGTGAATAATATGCTATTTTCAAGAGAGCATGATGAAAATAACTGTCCTGGTCGGGATGCTGGTCAATCACAGGACACCATTCGTGATGCTGATTTTTGCTCATTTACAGCCACTTGGACTGTTCTTCCTAATCTTTGTTTACAGTTTTTGGTCAACGGTGTGTGAACGGGGGTATCTAAAAATAAGCAGCAGTGAAGCAGATGAAATCCAGAGAGGGGCAGCACCTTTCTCCAAGGTCAGCAGCAGGAACAGAGGTACAGGGGCAACAGGTGATACACATGCAAAAGAACGACAGTCTCCATGGCTTGTGTTCACACTACATTTTTATCCCCCAGTTTTATCTCCAAAATTTCACAGTGAACGAAAATCTCTTCCTCTACTCTTCCTTGGTTGACCTCTGCTCTGTGAAAGTCAGTGCTGCCACCTACTGAAAATGTGCGAAAATGTCGACGTTCACCAACCCAACATATAAAAATCTAGGCTAAGTGTGCACCGTCCGGCACAAGTTGTCAGCTGAGGAGGGCTGTCATATTATCACCCGTCTGACGGAGGGTCCCCAGACACCCAGGTCCCCCTCAGTTGGGACATGGACACTCTACAGGAGCGCTGGGTACACTCTGTGACACCCTGATCCTGACGAGGCCGGCCTCCACATGAGCAGAGCCGAGACCCCTGACACCAGCCTAATTACTTTTGATGAGCCTACTTTCCTGCTGTTGTCCTTCTGCCAACATCAGCAAAATGAGCTCTAATTATATTCTCCTCCGCAACACTGAGCTGCCGTTTATACACCCGGCTCTGACAAACAGTCATTGTCAGGCCAGAAAAATGTGTTTAATAGTCTAATAATGACTTCAGTTGGGGTCGGGTGACTGCGACAATCCATCTTTCTTTTGCTTTCAACTGACTCTTACTTTTGGTAGGATTTCCGTATTCATTTGGGACACTTTTTTGTTGGGGCAAGGTGAACCGTGAAGCGAAGTTCAGAAGAGACGGCACAGCGAGTGATTCATAACAGATTCTGTGGCTTTCAATACGCCGTTGTGCATGAACAGCAATTTAAACGTTGAATACAACATAATGGGATAAGGTACGTCTTGTCTGTCCGACAAAAGAATACTGCATTTTCATGCATAGGTAACAGAAATAATTCCTCATCGACGTGCCCTGACAGACCGCGCCAAGTCAGCGCCCCCCAGAGGACGCATTTGACTCGCAATAACCAACACAGTCATCTGCGTGGTGTGGTTTGGGGAAATACAGAAGCACGCTTCTAAAGATTGCTGACGATAAAATTCCATCTACTTTCTAGCCACTTAATCAGGAGCGAATACCTGGATGTGGGTAAACAAGAAAATAATGGCAAACGCAGGTATTTGATTTATACATAAAAAGCTATTTGAAACTAATTTAGAAATATCAAAATTCCATTTACTCTGCTATGCCAAGTAACCCGGTGGCACACAGATCTTCCATAATTCATCGACCTGTACGAGATAGCAGCTATCCTATTATCCTCCCATCATCCATCACTAATTTCTGCCCGGGCTGGACATTCTTTAATTACGCGCCAGCAAAGGACACTGTTTGACTTTTAAAACCGCATGTAAACAGCCCTGCTCATAAATCCGAGACTGTATACGCCAATTACCGCGCCAGTCATTTATTAATTTATCGGCTAATTTAATCTGCTTGCGCCTCCGATACCGGCTGCGGGATGCACACGTCTGCCGTCTGCTTTCGACAGATCAGCGCTACTTCTGCAGAGCTCTCCCAGGACTTGCTGTTCAGACGTCTGCCTGATCTTTAACGTCACCAAGCGCCCATGGGCAAAAGGGAGGGCAAAGCACGCGTGAGCGCTTGCGAGACTCTCTTTGGGTCGCTTTAAATAGAAACGAGAGATTTGTGGCTAATCGGAGATTTGTGGACTGAATGCAAAGCGCGAGTGCTTTATTCATTTTTTATGTGTATTGTTTTCAGACATTGAGTTACATTTTGTATTGTTATGCATATTGTACTGTACTTCTTCGCGCCTGTATATAACTTTTCCATTAGGATCAACTAATCATATCTAATAATCATGTACACCAGCAGGGGGTGTAGTAGTTAAGGCACCCTAACCTTGAAACCTTGAAAGGTCATGTTCAGGAGGGAGGGGGGTCTGGAGCTTGAAAATTAAACATCTCCCATGCACCACCAGTTCTGAATATTACTGAGCCACTTTGGGGTGTTTTGGAGGAGCGAGTCAGGAAACATTTTCCTCCATCAGCATCACGTAGTGACCTGGCCACTATTCTGCAAGAGGACTGGCTCAGAATCCCTCAGGCAGCTGTACAGGAACTGATGCTGTATTGGCTGCAAAAGGATGCCCTACAGCATACTAATAAAAATTATGGTCTATAACCGGATCTTTCAGTGTCATTGTCCAACCCCTGTATATAGCATAATACATAATAATGTGTGCTTTTGTTTGTGATTAAATACTTCATATTAAGTCATTTTTTAAAAGTTCGCCCCATATTTAAGAAGAAGCCACGTCAATTGTCATGCATGATGTTTTCCATTTGACGGAAACAGTGGGGTGTCAGTTACACCATGCATCAAGATGCAAATTGTGAATAATCAAAGAGAAAAACAAATAATAAAAAAATAACAAAATAACAGCAGATGGCTATAAGCTCCAGCAGTAAACCAGTTCCCTCATTAAAAGTTTCAGCTGTTGTGTGTCTGTTACTGTCTGATAAAAAGAGAGTAATGCACAAACAAAGACACAGCCCTAACGTTGGTACTGTACGCTGGTACTAACTGTTGAAAAAACACACTGTAAAAATCCTACAAAGAATTATTTTGGTGACCGGTTTGAGATCTCGCTCATACTGGAGTTACTTACTGTAACATAAGCCCTACCTGCAATTTTAATACTCCCACAATTTTAATCTAAAACGCCTTGAAGGACAAGCTGTGAATTTTACTTAATTTTCTTCGTATGATGGACCTCGCCTCCATTATTCCAATATAATCACGAGGATGGATTGATCAAGGATTTCCGGAGGAAATGTCACTGTTACATTACATTTCACCAGCACCCCGCGATCGGTTTCACGATAAGAGCTGAGAGGGAGAATGCCTGGATGGTTGGATGGATGCTATGACTTAGGCTTCGCCACTAGATGCCGACATTTCACGAAAAATCACGTTCATGGTTATCGGTTGTTGCCGATATGTCATAAGTGAGGAATGTATCGGTTTTTAAACTTGTTCCGACCTGTTTTTCATTTTCATCGCAACCAAGCTCTGCTGCGGTTACAACAATGATCTGTTCTGCTCTCTCTCACACCTATTTTTTTCCATTATAATGAAAGTGATCATTAAAAGCATCGCTTTATTTAGGATGTTTGTAAAGAGGTGCTGCTCTAAATACGCCTAAGTGAAGCTGATTCTCACCCGGTGGCAACCTTTACAAGGTGTCCAATCATAATACTAAAAACTATAGCACTCCTCTGACGGGATTATTTATAGCTGGATTAATAGCCACATCAACGCACCACTCCAGTAGTCCAGGATGCACTGGCCCGAAGTCTCTGTCATAAAATCAGTGATATGTGCCCCCCCCCCCAGTACTGACGTCCACAGTATAAAATACACGCATAAAAAAGACAATTTTATATTTTACCACAGGATAGCAGTAAAGTTGTGGCCGAACTCTCGCGACCCCGTTTTGCGCGGGAACTGTTTTTTGCCCATTTCTAAAATGCGTTTTGCGTCCCGTTATCCTCGGACTACTATCGACTACAATAACACTGCTCGCCGTACACATCTTACAGAGTGCTTAAAAATGTCAAATATCGCAGCACCACTTACAGTCTCTGCACTGGGCAGCCATCTTCGGTGTAAACGGGAGCGCGCCGAGATTATCGAGAACCGGGAGCGCGCCTGTCGTCACTTCCGGCCTCGAAAACTCGGTATCCGACTCGGATTCCGACCTCCGAGGTATAATGGCCCGTATGACAATTTTTGTACGTCAATGTGGCCCCTGAGCCAAAAAGTCTGGGCACCCCTGGTGTAGAGGGATTGCGGATATTATAGCATAACGCAGATCGCGATCAGCGCGACAATGCTCGTTTTAAATCAGAAACGCGTAACATAATAAACATTTGCTTTCAGTACGAAAGTGTACATATGATACGCAGTTGAACTGCATGCTTACTCTGCATGCATGCACAATCACACCATAAGCAAACACTCTCGGGAGAAATATAGCTTCTTAATTAAACTTCTCCCAGCCTCCAAAAAGAGAAAAAAACGTAACGTGATCAGAATGCAGCAGGACTAACAAGATGTAGCAGGCTTTTCTACAATATTGACGGATCATTTGAATGACGGACATATCCTCGGTTTTTAGATGGGAAGTTGAAGAAATTGTAGGAGCCCCTACAAAATCTTCAACTTCTCAATCTACCCAAAAGTAAGCTGTTATTTTCACCCCAAAAAAACACTGTGAAACATCAAATGCAAGCCAGAGTTGACAACAAACCAGTTTATTCTGGAATACAGTCTGTTTTTGACACACACATATGGGGACATATACAGTAATATTTGGGCAAAACGGTGCATTCCCCAGTGAGATGACGCCGGTGTGCATTCCCCAGTGAGGCGATGCCGGTGCGCGTTCCCCAGTGAGACGACGTCCACTTCCGCCCTCTAAGGTGGTGGTAACCTAATTTAAAGCACCGGTTTCCACCGCCAGGAGCACGCTCTCACCCTTCCCTTTTTCGGAAACCGACTTCAAATGACAGACAGGCTATAAATATGGAGATCCAGAGTCCTTCCCCGGTGTTAAAAAGCAGTGTGTAGGATAACAGGGGCGTGTGCGTCGCTCGCTAACCCTTTCCGTCCGCATGGGCTCGGCCTTCTCTGGCCACCGCGGCTTCCCACATGGCACCCGCGCGTCTAGCCTGCATCCGACACACCTACGCAGGCTCCATCGAAACGATCTGGGCCTAATGCCAGACTCCCCCGCCGACCGTCCGGTTCTCCATCTTCAGCAGGCACTAATCTGAGCTGATTGTGAGCCGTGCGCCATCTTTCTGTGACGCCCTGGCATTACAGCGCCATTAGCATGACGCGTGCGCTACGTGGATTCTCATTCCCCACTCGCACCTTCCTCCTTTTTGATGCATTTAAGAGTTCATGTCGGGCCCCTTGCTACCGCGGGATGGGGAAGCGGCCCTCGAGGACGCAGCAGACGCAGGAGAAGGCCAGGGTGAGGGCCATTCTGCCAGGATATATGTGCTGTGCAGCGCCTCCACCTGGCCGTTGGTGTGTAAGTGGCGTCCGTTCCTTGGTGCGATTTCACTGTATATAACCACACTGGAGGAGGGGTCCTCGAGCTCTGCTTGCTGGGGGCATGAAGAGAAGGCTGGTGATGACGGCAGCACTGCCGCTCCCAGTATCATTATCATTATTATTCATAGGTTTCTAAAGACTGTTTTCAGCGAATCCCGTGGTTCGAGTCTCTCTCAGCGGGAAAAAAAACCTTACATCATACTACCATTTTTTTTGTCCTAATCATAGACTGGACCGGTAAATGTGTCTGAGGAAATATAATTAAAATAATAACAATAATAGGACTTATAATCTTTCCACATAAGGGGGTTTAAAGAACTATCGTTCCTTATTTCAATATACAGGGAAGAATTTTCCCAATTCCCTGCATATATCAGAGAATTAGAATGAACGTTTTAATAACACTGTGGGGTGTGATGTGAACCACTATGCAGTTGAGGTACAGCTACAACAAAATCAGTAATTTTAAAATGATTAAAAAAATGATTTACTGTTGCCTTTGGATGTCTAGACATGGCAAAGCCGACTGTAGTGTAGAGCACTTCTGACACAGGGCCGCCGTCTTGGTCTGAAGGGATCAAAAGGATCATTTGAAAGCTGCTCTCGGGTCCATGTTTGGGCAGACGTGGGACTCGGGGGTACCGACCGGGCTGCGGCAGCCATGTTGTGTCACGGTCCTCTCGTGGGGCGCGGTGAACGTCGTCCCTCCCTTAAGGGGAATATCAGTTCTGCATTATAAAATGGCCCCACACACCATCAGCATTTCACTCACTGCCAGACTAAGAAAACTCATACAAATGACAGAAGATGAAACTATTAAGCTTTGTAGGCCGATGCAACCTGCGGATGTGAAATTGATTTTATGTAATGTTGTCTCATTTTCCATTTGCCCGCAAAATCTTTCGGTAACACTTTACCTGACTAGGCATACTTAATAGTAACTCATTTACCACTGAAGTGTCTGCGTGTCATGGAGTGCGAGACGGAGTGGTGGGATAGGGAATTTCCTCACGGGGATCAATAAAGGGTCACTATTATTATTATTATTAATAATAATAATACATATTTTGCACAATTAAATGATTAAAGGGTACGTCTGATTGCTAGAAGGTCTGTGCTCAGCACCTGGGACTGTACCTGTAGCTCCTTCAGACGTGCTACAAGAGAAACAGGCAGATATTAATATGAATCAGCCCCGGAAAAGCCAGGAACTCCCAGCATGCCCGGCGGGTGACCTGCGCGGATCAGCCACGCCGCGGCTCGATCTGCCGGGTACCACACATCGCATTCATCCTGTTTCCATTCATTAGGAAATCGTTGCAAAGCCGACAGTTATGGCTTGCCAGCAGGGCACTGGTGAGACTCAACACCAGCACGTTGCTGTGTTTATACTTTCATTTTTAAAGACACCGTGGCCCTATGGCTTCGGAGCCCCCCCCCCAGTAGGATGAATACTGCGGTTCCTCTTTCAGTTCACACGTTGCACGCCAGCGTGGTTTCCTCTCCACCACAGACATAAGTGGTCCAGCAGCAGTCAGGCTGCGCTTTTTTTTTTCCTTTGAGAACATTTAGAAAGGTTCTTGGCTATGGTGTAATTAGGCGATAACGAATGAGTTTTGGAAAGTAAAAGCAGTCCTTACCTTTCCGGAAGGGGGCCTGAAAACAATAACAAAAGGGTTGGTTAATGTGGCGCTGAAATCCTGATCGCGGGCGCTCTGAAGATAATGGCGTTTCGGGCGCATAATAAACCGTAAAGGTCTGTTGATTTAATTTGTGCAAAATGTCAGGCAGGAAGAAGCCTGGTCCAGCTGAAAGCCGGCAGGCGGCGCCTGGCATAAGCCGGGCTGAATGCACAGGTACCTCGTTTCGGCCCAATTCTCCACTTGCGAGTCGCGAGGCAGAGAATCACTGACAGCAGAGTGACTATGAGACTAGCTGCCAGTACAAGGAACCCTGTAAATGACAGAGGCAACAGCGTCCAAAAACATCATCATAAACTGCCTTTCAATTTTATTATGATATTTTAAAGTTTAAAGTGAATCTCCAATACGACAAAGCGCGGCTTGTTATGGGTAAGACGCATTTTTAATTAAGCCTGCGTGAGTAAGACAGGGCCGATTCCAGGATTTGACCCACGGGGGGGATTCCCCCATGATACGGGACGCCACCCCTCACCCCCTGGGTACGATTAAATTTACCAAGGGGGGGAGGGTCCCCACGATAAAATCTACCAGGCAAGGGGCCCGAAATGTATAAGAAATAAAGGGACAACTCGCAAAACGGCTTTAGAATAATTAGGCTGAACTGAGACAAAAACAGGGCCAGGAATCGACTGCGCAGTTAGAATAAAAAAGCCATTATAATTACAGGGCAGCAAGCGTGAGCACCACACGCGTGTCGCAGAAGATTGGACCGGGATATAACCATCACCCGCTGGTTCAGAACAGAACCATCAGGCGTACAGCAGGGCCACCGGGACGGAGAGAGACCGCGCAAAGACCACGCCAGTCACCGCAGACAGAAAGTCCAGGGGACACTCCGCTCACACTTACCGGTGTTTCCCCGGGGTATCAGTAGGACCATGCTGGCGTTATGCTGTCCGTACTGGTTTCTGGCCACGCACCAGTACAGCCCTTCGTGCTCCTGCGTGATGTTGGCCATGAGCAGGTTACCCCCAGAAGCAATCCTGGTCATGTTGCCCCAAAACCACTGGATCTCCGGGCGGGGTCTCCCCCCCGCATGACACGTCACGTTCAGCAGGGACCCCGTGGCCAGCCGCAGCGAGCCGGCTGCCATGCTACCAGAGCCAGAGGTCATGTGAATGGCTCCTGGGCTGTCTAGGAAGGAGAGAGCATGAAGGTGGTTAGCATCGACGGCTAAGCTGCCTCACAGCAGCACATGGGCCATGTCACTAGTTGCCGGTATTAAGGGTTAATTAGCATATAAATGAACATATGGATTTTTTTATGTCTAAATTAACTTCTCAAGCCAGTCCACAGGGTCCCCCCAGACAGTCCACATTTTTGCTCCTATCAAGCTCCCAGCCAATCAGGATCATCGAATACCAAGTCCAGGTGCGCTAGGAGTTGGGAGGGAGCAAAAACCTGGACTGTCTGAGGGCGCCCCAGGACCGGGTTGGGAATCGCTGCTCTAAATGTTTATCCTGGAGGTTTCTGTGTCTGGGCAGGGCGCTATCAGGTCGCTCCTGCTTGCTGCGTTGGGGACTCACAGCCGAAGTTGACCTTGAGCCTGGCTTCTCTCTCCCCCGTCCATAGGTAGTGATTAAGTCTGCAAACACACAGCGTTTGATTGTCTTCTGCCATGGGAGTGAATTTGTACCAGCTCTTCAGGGAGAAGGTGCCGTTTGCCTCAGTGGTGGAATTACTGTAAACGCTCTCCACCGGGGCCGGCCGGCCGCCGCACAGCCAGCTGACCGTCACGCTGACGGGGTAGAAATGAGGGGCGTCGCAGCGTAGTTCTGCCTCTTTACCCTCCTCCAGATCCTGGGGCTGTATCGACATCGAGGCCGGCTCAGCTAGGGCAGAAAAACAGCGGCCATTTGTGAGGATAAAACTGAGCCATTCGAGCGCCTGTACGCCATCACCTGCCTGGTTCCTCCCAAGGTTTCTTCCTTCTGAGGAGATTTTCCTCCAATGTAATGTTGTGATAATGCACTATACAAATAAAATGGAATTGTAATGTATTGTAATGTATATAAATCAAAATTATTGAACAAATAGTGAATTAGAATTCATATACATTCATTTCTATCAACCATGAAGACATTTAATATTCAACAGCATTTTACTTTCAAGTAATTCACCATATTAAAAAAAGTCAAACTCAAAATGAAAATTATATTATTATGGCAAAAGTCATAAATGTCTAAATCACTACTGATCAGAACAATTCCCTCAGCTGCCAGTATATCTGAATTACGGAATGTTATTATCAGTCATTTCCAAAATATACTCCGGAGCTCTTACTTACCGTAGAGTTGGACAGTGGTGCCATTTCCAGACAGGGTTACCAGCCTGTCGGGTCTTGGGATCTGGAACTCGCAGATGTATTTGGATGAACTTAAATTAAGCGCGATGATGCTGGTGAGAACTATTTCACAGCTCCTATGCCGTCCGTCCTTCCAGCACTTCGGAGTTTCGGGGCTTTTCCCAGCGTTCTGCCCCTGGGACTCTGCGTAGAACTTGCCAAACAGCATGTCACCCTGTTTGTGCTCGTAGCGTAACCTGCAGCGTAGCGTCACCGGGGTCCCGACAGCCGCCCTGACCTCTGCGTCCTGCTCAACCGAGGCACCTATGCTCTCCTCTCCTGTGATGATATGTGATGGAAGGAAATTCACAGAAAGACGGAATATCAGTGTCAAGATCATTTTAAGGTTGTTTCTGAAATCGCACTAATTTGCCCTGCATTTTAATTAAATGCATATAAATCTTTACCACAAACGCTCGCGGAAAACTTAACCGATCGCACCAACATGCCATGTAAAAAAAATATATATATATAGTCATCAAAAAATACATATATACAAGACAAAAATACATAAATTCACATCACAACATTAAAAAAACATCACACATTCAAAAAACATGTTTTACCTGTCTTTTAAAGTGAAACTTTGTCACCCTGGGTGACTTATCGTTGTTTCGTAAAGCAGCAAAAGGCACAAAACAGAGAAAAAGCCCCACAGAGGGGCCCTACAGGCTGTGCGCAGAAACCTTGGCCGGTGAAACGTTTAAGAGGTGTTAGGGAAAAACAGACACATGGAAGAATCTCGAGAAACTACGGCTCACACTGGTATGTGTGTGCGGCTGGGGGCGAGTGTTAAATGTTAAGTCTATTGTTTTAAGGAGCTGTACAGCAAATTTCGTTGTACAGAAACGTGCAATGACAGTTAAAGGTATCCTGTTCTGGATTAATCTGTCACAGCTCACAGCACCAGCTATCAGCAGTGCTGTTATGTTTCTGCTGACGTTCCTGAGTGACATAGGCTGCCTGCATATTGTATTGCATTACATGTCAGATGCTGAAATACTGGACGTCTTGTCAGATAGCCGGAATTCGGATTACGTTTCGGGATAGCCGGGCAGAGGAGCGCCTGCCTCTTGAATCTGAGCTTTCCACATCCTCGTCCGGCTGCTGTGTCATAAGCGCTCGGGCTCAGCGGACGATGGGAGAGGCATTTACCTGCAGCGAGTCCCAGCCAGAGAACAGCACAGAGGAGGAGGAGAGGGGTCCTGATGCAGCGATCCATGATGCCTGTCCGCCTGGCAGCAGGGAGGACCCGAGAGAGAGCAGCCGGCAGGCAGCAGGTTCGAAGGAGGAAGTCTTTGATGACAAGTGCGGCTGGCGGGCCCGATTCACGGAAATGCCTCGTCGGGCGGCTCGGCTCAGAATGGCGCGTCTTCGTCAGCCTCACCCACACAAGAACATTAAAAAAGCGAGGAAAGATCATTCTCAGATCTCGCTCGGTGACACAAACATGCCAGGGTAGACTGTCCCCCCTCCAAAAAAAAAAACAAAAAAACCACGGGGAAATAGGGCTTCACAGATATCCTTAGAAGGTGTTGTGTTGAAAGTGAGCGTCTGGTAAACCACCTAAGATGGAAATCGAGAAAGGCAAAGATGAAAAGAGGCAGAACTGAAGTGAAGACTGTTTTATTGCTTTGTTTTTCCTTCATTTGGCCTCTGCTTGCCATTTCACACGGGCCAACTTGTCACCACGCACCTCCGAGGAGAATGGAGTCGTAGCAGAAAGCAGTTTCTGGAAGCACATGGAATTCACCTCTCACTAATGAAACACACTAGAGGTGCATCTTCTCACGAGGGATCACCGACGCGCATCAGCTGATGAGGGGGAACCTTAGTCTGTGACTAATCGCTCGTGTGGCCTAGGACAGGGTTTCCCTTCACACTCACAATCCGCCCCGTGGTCCAGAATCCGTTTCGCGAGCACGCTTGTTCTTTCCGTGTGCCGTCTCCCACGCCTGCAAGTCGGCTCATCTTCTGTTTTCAGGAGCGCTCAGGTTCGAGTTTTTCGGCTGATTCTGCATCTTGTTTCCACTCCCTGATTATATTTGGTTCTTTGACTTAAGACGCTAAGATGCACTTTATTGATTGTGCGGGGAAATTCTCCCGCGTCCAGCGGCGGGGCATGGAAAGTGCCGGCAAACAGTCATTTAGTGTAAAACAAGGCATGTGTAGACCACTTAGTGTAAACAAATCTGGATTAGTTAGTTCCGGTTTGATGATTGCCTGTCCCTGCTTAGTCATACAACCCCGTCCTTGGAGATACTCTCATTTGCTTTTTCAGTCCAGCCTGATCTACTCAGTGGCTTAAGAGGAATGGACTACGGGACAGAAATGTGTGCGCACTGGTGCGCAGTCATGTTGGAACAGGACAAGTTGTGAGCATGAAATTGTCCAAAACGGCTTCGTATGCTGAAGCATTAAGAGTTCTTTTCACTGGAACTAAGGGGCCAAGCCCAACCCCTGAAAAACAGCCCCACACCATAATCCCCCTCCACCAAACTTTAC
>JAODKL010000063.1:2877234-2888463 GCA_026780765.1 Petrocephalus schoutedeni
CACCAAGAGATTTAGTATAGAGGGAGAACAAGAGAGGGCCAAGAACTGAGCCCTGAGGGACACCGGTGAAGAGACTACGTGGGGTAAATGTGAATCCTTTCCATGTTACTTGGTATGATCGGCCTATGAGGTAGGATGCAAGCCATCGCCAAGCCAAGCCACCAATGCCAAGACTTCTAAGGATGGGCAGGAGAGTCTTGTGGTAGGAAGACCACAAGATCTGCATCAAGTTCCACGTCCTCTCTGCTACCCACAATTCTCTTCAGTTGGTGCGCAATGCAGCTGAAAGCCAAGGAGCAGGGCGAGTTTTCCTGGCGTTTAAAGACAGTGGGCAGAGGTGATCCATGGATGCGGAAAGTGAGGAGATGAGATTATCAGTTGCAGGCTTAGATGCAAGGGAGGAAAGGAGCTTGATTAAACAACTGATTACCAGAAACCAGCAGACACTACTGACTACAACAGTTTCAACTGAGTCCAAGACAGAAAGTAAACAAAGACAGTCCTATCTTACCAGCAGAGAAGAAATCCAAAACAGAGCTTGAAGCACACTGAGTAAACTGAGTAATATGAGTAATCTTGTTAAATAATCGTGATTTCAATATTGACCAAAATAATCTTGATTATGATTTTTTCCATAATCGAGCAGCCCTACCCATGTGTTTCCTATTTTACCTGGATGGCTGCATAGCTCAGTGGGCTGCACATGCGACCTAATACATCCCTGAGTCATGGATTTGTTATTTTACATTTATTTTATGTTCCCTATTGTTCTGTTTTCCCTTTTGAGTTTTTCAGCTCTAGGTTTTCCCTCCTTGTGTTTTTGATTGCTCAGTTCCATTTATTATTCCTAGTGTGTTCTAGAGTGTTGGTTGGTGTTTGCTGGTTTCAGTGTCTGTAGCGTTCCCTAGGTCTGTGAGTTAATTTGTTCCACCTGTAGCAGACTTCTTTAATGTTCCGGTCCCCGCGGAAGCTTCTAAGCGGGCTATAAAACAGGTCCTTGAAGGCGACTTGATTATGCAGGGTATCCTACCTGAGTTGAGCGATTCTCCGGGTGTTGCACCTAGCCCGGTCCGGAGGTCTGCTGCAGCCAGCAGCGATGACCTGGGGTTGGGGCTCCGCACGGATCCCGGTGGTCCTCACTCACCCAGGGAGGAACTCCTTCTTACCATTCGGCTTCGGGAGCTCGAACTGGAGATAAAAAGACAGGCGTACCAGGCTCAGCTACTCAGTCTCCGGACAGTGGAGGTCGAGGCTGAGAAAAAGGCGGCGTTGCAGAGGCTAAGCCTGGGTGAGCAGAAGCCGGTGCCCCTTCCGCGCAAGGTAAGCTCACCAGGAACGACCCCTCAATCCGGCCTGGCTGCCCGTGACCGAGCTGGTGCCCCAGACGCTCCTCGGTCCAGCCTCCATTCGCTAGCCTCCCAGGAAATTACACATTCGGGATTTGACGTTAGTCGTCACATCGGACTTGTTCCTGTGTTTCGGGAGAATGAAGTGGATGCTTATTTCTCCATTTTCGAGCGTATCGCTATGACACTGAACTGGCCCAGACACCTTTGGTCACTGCTGCTGCAGTGTAAGCTAGGGGGTAAGGCGTAGGAAGTTTGTTCGACTCTTGTGTTAGGGCAGAGCCTCGATTACAATATCGTGAAGGCTATGGTTTTGAGGGCTTATGAGTTAGTGCCTGAGGCGTACTTGCAAAATTTCCGGAAGCTCAGTAAATCCGCCAGGCAGACGCACATCGAATTCGCTTGGGAGAAGTCAGTACTGTTTGAGAAATGGTGTACCGCCAGTGGTGTGTCTGACTTCGATCAGCTCAAGGAACTTATATTGCTGGAAGAATTTAAGAATTGTGTACCTGATCGCGTGGTTGTGTACTTGAATGAGCAGAAGGCGGCTACCCTCGCTGAGGCTGCCACCCTCGCTGACCAGTTCGTTCTGACGCATTGGACTGTGTTTACCCTGACTTCACAACCCCGAAAGCTCCACTCCCGTCCCATGTCGCCGCCTGGGACGTACGCTCCGTCTGCCCCACCTGTGGAGAAATGGGAGTGCTTCTACTGCCATGAAGTGGGTCATATGATCTCCGTTTGTCCGGTACTCAAGCGCAAGGATGCCTGTGCTGCCGCCAAGTAGCAGCACGCCCAGACAGTACCCTACCACCCCAAGCCATCAAACATGCCTTTTTGCCTTTCGTGTTCCCCGGGTCCATTTCATTCAATGAAAGGGATGTGAAATGCCCTGTGACTGTCCTGCGGGATACCGGTGCTGCCCAGTCCTTTGTTTTGGAGAGTGTTTTGCCCTTTTCGACTGCAACCTACTGCGCTAGCGATGTGTTGGTGCAGGGGATCGATTTGCGCATTTCTGCTGTTCCGCTGCACCAAGTGTACCTCTGTACTGCTGACTATTCAGGCTATGCGCGAGTTGCGGTCCAGACGCAACTCCCCGTTTCCGGGGTAACATTCATTCTTGGGAATGATATTGCTGGGGAGAGAGTTGTCCCTTTACCCGAGGTCGTCCCTGAGCCTGAGCTGTGCCCAGTGGCGTAAGCTTGCGGACATAAACTTGTCGGACACGTTTATGTCCGTTTCTGATGTGGCTGCCCCTTCGCTGGGTGATCCTATTACCCCATCACCCGAAAGCCCTATGGACTCCCCTATTGTTCCCTCTGCAAGGGAAGCTTTGATTACTGCTCAGGAATTGGATGCATCTCTGGAGGCATGCCGCCACTCCGTTGTCCCAAAGACTGATCTGAAAAAACACCCGGCGGCATATTACCTCTGAGATAACGTGCTGATGCGGAAGTGGACCCCTCCAAATTCGTCTTTTGACTGGGCTGCCACATATCAGGTAGTCGTCCCTAAAGTGTATCAGGAGTTGCCCTTGGCGAATGATCACCCATGTTCAGGACACCACGGGATTAGAAAGACATTGTCTCGACTTTTGAATAATTTCTTTTGGCCTGGGATAAATTCCAATGTAAAGAACTATTGCAGGTCCTGTCATACCTGTCAGGTTGTGGGGAAGCCTAACCAAACCATCGTTCCAGTTCTGTTGCGTCCCATCCCCGTGATCGGGGAACCCTTCGAACACGTGTTAATTGACTGTGTGGGACCATTGCCAAAAATCAGTTTCGGGAACAGTTACCTGTTCACGCTGATGTGTGTGCCACCACCCGTTTTCCTAAGGCCATTCCCGTTCGTAGCCTGAGGACCAAGGTTATAGTCAAGGCATTGGTTAAATATTTTACCACTTTCGGGCTCCCTAATTACGTGCAATCTGATCAGGGCACTAACTTTACCTCTAAGCTGTTCGCTCAAGTCGTCCGTGAACTAGGTGTTCGTCAGGCTGTGTCCAGTGTTTATCACCCGGAAAGTCAGGGGGCTCTAACACGTTTTCATCAGTCATTTAAAAACATGTTACGAACCTTTTGTTTATATGCCGGGAAAAAGTGGGACAAGGGTGTCCCCCTCCTTCATTTCACTATTAGAGATGCGGTACAGGAATCAACAGGCTTCAGTCCTGCCAAATTGGTTTTCGGACACACGGTATGCGGCCCATTAAAGGTTCTGCAGGAGCAGTGGTTGTCTCCAACCACGCCGTCTTCCCCTAAGGATGTGGCGAAGTATGTCAACTCCCTCCGAAAATGGTTGTCAGTGGCTAGGGAACTAGCGAGACGGTCTCTGGGTGCCGTGCAGGAGAAGATAAAGTCCCGCTTCAATAAAAAGGCGAGAGAACGAAGTTTCCAAGCCGGCGATCGCGTCCTTGTTCTCCTCCCCTTGGTCGGTTCCTCCCTTCGTGCTCAGTTTTCTGGTCTGTATGTCGTACAGTCTAGGTTAAGCCCTACCAACTATGTAATAGAGACCCAAAATCGCCGGTGGAAGACCCGCGTTCATCACATAAACATGCTAAAGCCTTACCTTGATCGTTCGGACACCATCTCCTCGTCCGCCTCCACTCCGCTCCCTGCTGCCGTGGGTAGCATGGCAATCCGTGAGTATTCCCCGGAAGACGATGACCTGTACCTATGGAAAAACTGTTTGCTCTGTGCTCGCCTGCGAAATTCCGAAGCGCTCCAAACCCTCTTGGACAGGCTCGCTCACTTGCCTCTTTCCACCCAGTCCGACATTACGTCCCTGGTGACAAGGTTTCGATCCCTATTTGCAGACAGCCTTTCACGAACCCCTGTCATAGAGCACGACATAGACGTTGCCGATCATGTCCCATCAAACAGCACTCATATCGGGTCAGCCCGCATAAACGGACCTTGTTAAAATAGGAGACCGATTGCCTGCTGCAGGCAGGGCTGGCCGTTCCAAGCTGTAGCCCCTGGAACTCTCCGTGCTTGCTCATCCCCAAACCTGATGGCACCTTCCGGTTCTGCACAGATTACAGGAAGGTGAACGCAGTAACCAAGCCGGATGCGTTTCCTCTCCCTCGAATGGAAGACTGTGTAGACCGCATCGGGTCCGCCAAATTTGTGACCAAGCTGGATCTTTTAAAGGGATACTGGCAGGTCTCGCTTACCTCTCGTGCTTCGGAGATCTCGGCTTTCGCTACGCCCAACGTCTTCCTACAATATAGGTTCTCAGCAGTCAGAGGTCAATATAAGTGTGGTAAAGCCACCCTTTTTAAATAAGGTAGATGAAGTGAGTGAAACGTGTTATTACAAGAGTGATTCTGATCTTTCAAATGAAATTGAGCATAGAATAGCATCTATTTTGTGCAAATTAGAAAATGTGTGTCATGTTTCTTCCTCAGCAGTTGATGAGCTACTCAGTGAGATTCATTTCCTCTTAAGTTCAGTGTCAACTCCACTGACCTGTGATAGTTTGTCTATGATTTTTCAGCGTCACAATCTTGATATTGATTACTCTGTCATTAAGGAAATTGCTTCTGCAGTTAGCAGTTTGAAAAGCTCTTCGAAAAGGGGGTCCTCTTGCTACAGCTTATAAATGGCGGCGCTATTACAAAGACCGTTTCAAGGTTGTGGAACCAGTAGAATTTGTTTTAAATGAGGAACTAAATCATACTTTTCAGTATGTCCCTTTATTGCCGTTTCTGCAGCAGTTGATTAGTGGAGAAGTGTTAGACAACATCGTAGCTTACCAGAAGAAGAGACATTCAGAGTGTGGAGAGGAGTCACATGGGTCAGGCACATGGTTTGGCTGGGTTTCTTGAAAGTTTCTCAACAGAATACTTCTGTCACTTTTGTACAGCTAAGAGGTAAAGGGAAATTCAGAGTAAAGATGTACTTTCTGGAGCATTTGAAATGCGAGGTCCAACAATGCATAACACACATGTCTGACATGCTAGTGATACAGCCACACATTGTTCTGGGGTGAGGAAAGCTTGTGTTTTAACTGAAAAATTTTCCCATTTTCACTGCACCAGAGGGTATCCACCTGATCTCGCTCATGATTTGTTTGAGGGAGTTGTCCCATTTTAACTGGCATTGTGTTTAAATGTCTTGGTTCATAACCAGTATTTTTCTTTTGAACACCTAAACAGTGTTATTGAAACATTTCCATACAAGTGGATAGGCAAAACAAATAAGACACACCCAATTCCTCACACTTATGCCTCCAAGAGGACAATAGGAGGCAATGCACATGAAAATTGGTGTTTGGTAAGATTGCTTCCTTTGATGATAGGAGAACTTGTTCCTGCAGCAGAACCAGTTTGGCAAGTGCTTTTAGATTTGAAGGAAATTGTGGAACTGGTTGTTGCCCCTGCTCATACAAGTGAGACCATAGCATATCTTGAGATTAAAATCTCTGACCATAAGCAAAGGTTTCCTGAAGTCTTCCCTCATGTACGACTCCTGCCTAAGCATCACTATTTAGAGCATTATGCTCAGATGATCAAATGTTTTGGACCCTTAGTTGCAATCTGGACTTTAAGATTTGAGTCTAAAAATGGCTTTTTTAAGCAAGTAGTGAAACACACTAGCTGTTTCAAGAACATTGCATTATCTCTTGCTGTCAAGCATCAACAAATGATTGCATATTATATGCACACTTCATCTTCCAAGAAAACTGATGTACAAGTAACAGCTATGTCATCAGTGCATGTGCAAATTCTACATCCGGAAGTTCAGACAAGTCTAAAACAGCACCACCTGAATGTTAATGAGGTATTTGTTGCAAAAAAGTGATGTACAAAGGCATTAACTATGGTGTTGGAATGATAGTTGTACATGGATCTGTTGGGGGCTTCCCTGAATTTGCAGAGATTACACAACTGTGTATTGCTGAAGAAAAGCTGAGCTTTGTTGTTAAGGTTTTGATTGGATGGTATTGGGACCATTTTGGTGCTTAAGAGCTATGTCCATCACCTAGCAGAGAGGTTGCACTAATAAGATTTGAAGAGTTAATGGACATTTATCCCCTGTCAAAATACCTGATTGAGTCAAGACAAATGGTTGTTTTGAAAAGGCACATAATTATTTAAGGTTAGGACATTTATTTCTGTTTTTCTTACCTCCTCATCAGAATATCTCGAGAACCATGGCTTCTCGATCTGTCCTGAGGATTCTTGTTGTTGGTGAACATGATGCCAGAAAGCTTGTTCTTGAGACTGAGATACCAAAGACAGTAGATGAACTTTGCAGTGAAATAAAAGTAACTTTTGATATACGTGAACAATTCTGCCTTGAGTACCAAGATTCTGATTTTGGGAATGAATTCATGAACCTTTTGTTCACTGCTGATATTGAAAACAAAAGTACTGTGAAACTCATTCTTCCAAATGAGCATACTACCAACGACAACCTGTTTTCAGTTAGTGCCTGTTCTGACAACAGCTTCTGCACTCCTAATAGAGTCTGTTCTACAGAAAGGCAAAGTTTCTTCAGTAATAGCTCCTCAACAGATGCTGATGACTCCACCAACAGCAGTGATACTGGCATTTTGTGTATATCCACAGAGTCAAGGCATTCCTCCTGGCGTGATGTTTTTGTTGTACCCCGTTTTTCTTATGCTGCAGAATTGCAGCTGGAGAAGGCAGATGCCGAGTATAAAGTGAGTGGGGACCCTCCATAATCCAACTCCAAAACTTAGGTCGGATATTATGGAGGGCATGGCTGAAGAAATAATTAAGCATACTACATATGCCAGCAACGAACAACTTGAAAAGGCAGCTGAAGCACTTTTAAAAGCCCATCCCTTTTGAGTGAGAGGGGAACCTGAACTGGATATGAAGGATGGAAGCACTACCTTAAAGTGAAGATGCTTAACTTCCGTACCAAACTCCGTAATCTAGGGCACCCAGAGGTTATGGTCAACACATTGAAACAGAAACGAGCAGGTCAAGGCAAGTCAATTTTCTTCCTTGCCTTCCCAGTGGAGAGACTGTGGAAAGCTTGAAACAAGAGAGGATTGCACTTCTGATGGAAGTCAAGAAAAAGGCAAACCAAAGCTGTCATCAGAGATAAGATGAAATGCACATTCTCATACAGACTGCAGGAGATGGTGAAGGACATGCCAATGCTTGAAGAATTCTGCAATAGATGGCCAGCACTTTTCCAAGAAGATGAAGTAAGTGTATTTTGACTCTAAGTTATTTTCCATTGAGGTGACTATTCCATTTTTCAGTGTTTGTGTGTGTTTGTGTAGGTGAATGCTGAGTTTACAAGAATAACAATGGTACCTCTGCAATCACTGTTCATATCCCAGTTGGACAAGTTTTCTGACAAACTGCTTGCCATCTTCAGTGGTAAAGGCGGCTCTCCAGGGCAGAAGATCAGGCAAATTATTGCGCTAACTACAATGGTGTGAGATTTAAATACTCAGGAAAGCAATATTAAGTATAGTTAAGCTGTAGTTGGAGTAAATAGATCATTCACCTGAACTTTTTTCCTCTTTCTCTTGTCAGAGTGAAGACATAAATGTAAAAAGGGACTGGGTGCTGAGCCTTAGTGTGTACCTTGGTGAAGACAGCAGTACCCTCATTCAGGACTTCCAGGTGGGTATAAAGTCCTTCCTTACCATCTTCAATCTCACTAGCATACTGTTAATGTTTTATCAATACTTTTACTCTTATGACTGGAATGGTGGTGTAGCAGTTAGCACTTATGCCACTCAGTCCTGGTGTTGCTGGTTTTAATTTCATCTGGGTTTCCCATTGTGCCTCTCACAATCCAAAGACATGACTAGTAGTTGAATTGGATGTGCAAAATTGGGATAAAGTGGTTGTTGATAATGTATGCTACTTTCATAAAAGTTTCATTTGGGATCAGTGTTGGATAAGTGGATTGGCTCATGGCTTTGTCTTCAGTCTACAAAACGCAAAAAGCAACAATTTTTTTTACTAAAAATGCTTTCATTCATTTATAATATAAGCCTTTCCAAAAAACATGCCTGCCACTAACAGACATTAAGGATGGGGAGTCGGACTGTGAGTAAAGCTGTTGTGTATGAAAACTGTAGTGTTCAGTAGTATTTATTTGAAGTTGTCTCATTCGTTTCCTTACTAGAATGGAATTTGCTGCTTCTGTGCTAACAAGTTATTATCTTCAACTTTGGGGAAATATAGCTGCACTTTTTGCCATAAACAGAGGTGGAAATTTCAGGTCCAGAAAGTAAAAATCCTGACCAAGATTTTGTTTCAGCCAAACACTGTGACTCTTTGTACTCAACTGGTTGGTAGAAACAAAATCCTGGTTTAAATTTTTACTTTCTGGACCTGAAATTTCCACCTCTGGTCATGAATTTTTGTGTTTGCTTTTGTGAGTGGGCTAGTCCTTTGCAAAGCAAGGCAGAAAGATGGACATACCCTGGACTGGAAAAATTTAGCAGCATTTTACATGTGATGCAGAAAGGGTAAGAGAACTGTTAATGGCAAACCTTATATACGTATATTTTAGGACTGGTTATAGTTTTTAACTGGTTACTGATACCCAACTCTTTCACACACTCCTAGCATGACCTTTTCAGTATTCTCTCCATTCCACTGTCTGTCTTTGTATTTTTGCTGTGTAACTAAATTTAAATACCAAAACATTTGTGCTTTCAGGATGTCAGCCATGAAGTGGCAGAGCTAGCGATTTCTCAAACAACCATGGGGGTTTATGTGGTAAAAAATGAAACTGTAGAAGCCTTGGAACAGCCTGCACATGTTGGGATTGTTATTGAGGGAGTTAAGGTACTCAGAGACATGCAATGTATTACCGATGGATTTATTATGTTCCATCCATCCGTTTTCCAACCTGCCTTTCCTATCAGGGTTGTGGGGGGTCCAGAGCCTGTCCTGGAAACAACGGGCACAAGGCAGGGAACAACCCAGGATGGAGGGCCAGCCCATTGCTGGGCACACTCACACATGCAATATAGGAACTCCAGTTAACCTCAGCATGTTTTTGGGGGACACCGGAGTACCCGGAGGAAACCCCACAATGGCATGGGGAGAATTTAATGTGATTTATTGTGTTATTTGGGATAATATATGCACTCAACTTGAATTATCCCCAAGAGCTCAAATGCACATTTGAAGTATTTCATAAAATACTCATGAACCTAGACGGAGACAAACTTTCCCCAAAAGTCCAACTGAAAATCAAGCTCTTTCAGTAAACACATTACAGAGACAGTGATCACAGTAAAATATATGTACTATATGATGTTTACGCCTCTATACCTTTTGTTAAAAACAACTGTTGCTTTAAATGTTGACTGACATTCAGTGTATCGAACTGTTCTTTAGGTAAAAACTCTGTAGCACACTGACACAGAAATACACTCACATGCACCCACAGACCCGCACCTGCATGCACACTGACACACAACACACTCAGACACATGGAAACACATTCACATGCACGCTGACACACGGAAATGTACTTGCATGCACACACTGACACACAACTGACAAATGACAAACATGAACACAAACTCACTTGCATGTACACTTTGACAAACCAAAACACTCGCATGCACACAATGACAATCATCAAATGTTTGATTGTGAACTACTATTGAAGTATTTTTCAGGTGTAAAAGGGAACAATGCTTGATGTCCTTGTTTGTGCCTTCCTAGTATTCTTCTCTCTTGCACGCACACACACACAGAAACACACTCACATGCACACTAACACAGAGAAACACACCTGCATGCACACTGACAAACATGGACACAAACGTACTTGCATGTACACTTTGACACGCAGGCCATTCATTCGGGGTATTAAGAAAAGTCCAGTGTTTAAAATGTTTGATTGTAAACGACTGTTAAAGTATTTTTCAGATGTAAAAGGCAAACGTTGTTTGAGATGTCCCTGTTTGTGCTTTCCTAGTATTTTTCTCTCTCTCTCTCTCACACACACACACACACACAGAAACACACTCGCATGAACAGAAACATACCTGCATGTACACTTTGACACACAGGCTATTCATTTGGGGCATTAAGAAAAATCCAGTGTATAAAATGTTTGATTGTGAACTACTGTTAAAGTATTTTTCAGATGTAAAAGGGAAACTGTTTAAGATGTCCCTGTTTGTGCCTTCCTAGTATTCTTCAATCTCACGCGCGCGCACACACGCACAGAAACACATTCACTTACACACTGAGACACATAAGCACACTCCTCTTTGCAAAACAATCAAATGTTTGATTATTAAATACTGTTAAACTATTTTGCAAATGAGAAACAATATTTGAGATGCATGTCTTCTCATCCAATGTGTTAATTTCTTTATATTAACTTTGCATTTGTACTGTTTTAGGGTACTTGAAATAAATTTTTAAGTGAAAACTAAGCTTGTGCCCTTTTGTGTCAAATTGTAGATGATGTGGCTAAGACATTTTCTTAAATTTGTAATAAGGTAGGCCAATAAATGCAAAATATATTGTGATATATAATTAAATGAAAAGTTTAAATATATGGTATATACATTATTTATGAGTATTTGAATTTTGTTCATATTTTTTTTAAATATCCATTTATTTAATACTTTGCATATGTATGGTATTAAATGGTATGTGTTAAGATGTAAGATTTATAAAGACAGATTACATACTTTTAAATTAGTCATTTTTAAATTAAGATTTGTATGAATTCATTTAACTCTAGTCCTTGAATAATTTCAGTTGTGTAAATCTTAATATAGAAGTTGTTTAAGGATTATTCATTTTAATTTGATGGAAATTTGTCATACAATTTAACCCCTATCCCGTGTTTGGGGTCAGTCTGACCCCAGAGCATCATTAAACGGTAGGCAAATTTCACATGGG
>JAODKL010000063.1:2923861-2934347 GCA_026780765.1 Petrocephalus schoutedeni
ATAAGCATGTGTATATGTGTGTCTCTGTGTGAGTGTGTCCCACCCTGGGAGAAGTTCCATGAAACATCCGGGGTATGCGCTTGGAAGATGGTTGGATATTATCAATTCTGTACTTTAAGCTCCTGTAATATTAATTAGCGAATAATTCTGATGTAAGCAGATTTTACATTTAGCTTGCATTTGTTAACAGATGTAAAATCAAGAGAAGGTGGAAATCCTGTCATGATTTAAAGATTTGTCACAAAGTTCCCCCCCCCCCCACAATGAAATCTGACTTAAATAAAGTAACTTGGTGGCCTCGCACCCCAGTGAGTCATTCTGACACGGAGTGCCCCCATCCGCGTCCCGCTTCGACACGAGACCGGAATGCGTCCTTGTGGAGAATCCATTGTGCGCGTGTATTTCAGGAAACAATGGCGTCCCGGGAGCCGCCGAGGAACAGGATGGCGCGAGTCGCCCGGGCGCTCGGCCTCTGGGAGGCCGACAGGAATGCAGCGCGGCTGATAGGATCCGTGCCCGGAAAACACAACACGGCCCTCCAAATCAGCAGGCGGCCGGGCGCTCCCAGAATGCGTGCAGAGGAACCTGCTGTGGGCAGATGGGCGTGGGGAGTGGCGTATGGGAGTCCCAGAGACACACGGCAACGGGCTCCTCTAGCCAGCAGATATGGAAATGTGGGTGGGTGGGGCATTATCTCAGCGGCGTTTAAAATATGGAGCATGCGCCCGTCAAGTACAAAGCCAGGAAAGGCTGGACTTTGGTCCCAGGTTGACACGGGCAGTAGCTGGACGGGGGAGGCACAGGGCGGCTGTCTGGGTTGCGTTCCGCAGCAGAATTCACCCTCAGGTAGGTGCTGGAGCTTAACAGAGAAAGTCCACGAGTTTGTTCTGAACGTGGGAAGTCCTGCAGACGTCAGGTTCTGTGGGGTGATGGCCCAGACCGGGTCAAGCCCCGAAACTTCGTTATCTGGTCAGATAACAGTAGTGTAAAAGTGAGGTCTTTATCTGGGTAGCAGAGAGCTGGGGAGAAGGAAAGGACCTTCAAATGTTCTCACATGAAAACAAAATTAACACAAGGAAGCATTCCGGGTTACTTTTGTGTTTGCTGAAGAAACAGGCATCCCATTGTATCGCAGACACAGGAAAACGGACTGTAGAAATTGCTTTTATCGTTGATGTGCTTTGAGTTTCTGGGAACTTCAGCCTTTGAAAGTGATATAAGGATCCACACACTCCGACAGGCATCCGTTTCGGAAGCAGGGACCGCCTGCTCGAGTGATATAACCTCAGCCTGAGTGCTGATTGCCCTCAGCTGCTCCAAAAAGGTGCTATAACAAACCAAACCTGCCCAGAGCTGCTCACAGGACTGCTGATCGCTCAGGTGAGTTGAACCGCATGCCCTCGAAGCCCGTCAGGCGGATGTCGCGTGCAGACACGCAAAGAGCGGGGATGTTCAGGGGTGGCTGATAAACATGGGCGGTAAATCTCAGTAAAGGGGGCCCTTGTGATTTTTCCCATGTGGGGGTCAGCATTACGGCATATCACACCAGCGGGGGGCAGGTTTGCACTCTCTCTCTCTCAAACGAGCCCTCAGCCGGACTCACCCCTCACCCTGTACAGGAGCCTGGCCCCTGGCTTCGGATGCTGCTGCTGAGGTTTCCATGACGACACGATGAGGCCCGCCCTCTGCATCCTTCTTTTACTGTGCACGGCAGGTGTGCGTTTCGGCTCGATGACTGTCACCATGCTTGTATGTAAATGTCCTTGCCCGTAAATAATAATAATACTCCAGGCTACCTGGGATAAGAAGTGAGTAGATGGATGGGTGGGTGGATGATTTGTAGGACAGCCAGCAGTGAGCCACACTCCTGTTCCCAGGCACTCGGGCTGAGGTGCAGTTGGAGCCGGATTCGGCCGCGGTCATCCGCGGAGCCAACGCTACCTTCAACTGCAGCGTGGATCAGCAGTGGATGGTGATGAGTTGGCTACTGAGTGGCGCTGTGGTGCTGACCCTGACCAAAGATCATGGAATCTTTTCCAACGACCCGCGCTTCACTGCGCACAACTACAGCAGTGCCGCACTCTCCGTCTGGGAGATGGTCATCCTGGGCGTGAGGCGCTCCGACTCGGGACAGGTCACTTGCGATGTGCAGAACATCCAGAAAGTAAGCGCCCAGCTGTCCGTGCAAGGTGGGTCGCGACCCTACGCCGGCTGGCCCGGCAGCCTCTCGGAGCACGAGAAATTTTTATTTTACACTTGTGTGGGTTGTGTATGATTCAGCGGGTTAGGCTGTTGTGCTTGGGGTCAGAAGGTTGTTGGTTCAAATCCTGGAACCAGCAGAGTGATTTCACCCTTTGTCCCTGAGTGGCTGACCCTGATTTCTCAATGTGTACAGCGCTTTGGATTAAATGAAGTAAAATATATTAATTTATTATTCATTCCTAGCTAATTAATGAAGTGCTAGTCTAGAACATCTGGGAGAATACGCAGGGCACACCGTGAGGAAGGTTGTTAGGTTCTTATTCTTGGATTTCTTCCATAAAAAAACCCTTGATCCTGACAATTTCCTGTGTGTGAGGAAGGTGGACAGGAAGTGATGACGAAAGGTTAAAGGTTAACGTTCAGGGGGGCGGGGCCAAAGAGCATGATGCTGACGGCGTGGTTTCTATTACTTTGGCAAACAGTGACGTAACCTCCAAAGAACTCCTTTATCGATCATAACAAGGGAGGGGTGTGTTTGCTGTGGGTGCTTTCTGTGGGGGGGGGACGCTCTTGTTTCAGCTTTTACCGAGAGGGAAAATACCGGGTGTTAAAATGTAGCTGCCGGGTATTATCGCACATCTGGCGAAATATATGAATACAGCTTAATATATATATAAAATAAAGCTTAAAAAGATCCCTTTGAGGAAAATGCCCTGCATAAAAGCGTGGAGGGCTGGGGTTGGCTGCTCCCCGGGGGGCCGTGGCTACGTGTGTTTGAGGTACTTTTCAAACAATGCAGATTGTTTATTCTCTGACACTGATAGAGGAAATGACATCAGCTGCCATCGCATCCAAGCTGGGTCCGCAGCCCCTGGGGGGCCTACACAGGAAGTCGTCTCTGTCTTAACAGAGACGTGTTTAGTCGGCTTGGATTGACTGTGAGGACTTGTATTCAGGTAGCTGGTGGTACCTCTTCAGCGCCCCCTAGTGTTCAGGAGGATGAGGTGCAAACATAATGTTTTGCTCTTCAGCTCTCTGTGAGCAGCTGGTGTTACACTTTTCACCCTCCTGCTCAGACCTGCTCAGTGTCCCCTCCATGCCGTCCCACAGCAAACGGAAATGCATGAGCATGGATCTGACTACGAGCAGAAATCTTATGGGGATTCTCGGCAGTGTGGCTTTGCTGCATCTATTTGCGGTCTGGACATGGACACATGCTGGTAAAACGGAGGCAAAAAGAGGAAGACGGATAAAAAGCTGAGCATGACGAGGCTGTCTGGCTGAAATGCATGATGGGAAATGCCGTCTGTGTGTCTGCCGCCCCTCTGGGGCCTCGGGTCAGGCACCCAGCCCCCAGCACCGCAGATGGGGAATTGGAAGGAGCTTTATATGGCAGTGAAGGTGTCAACCGAGCTGACCTGCTGGAGAGGGGCAGAGCAAGAGGGGGAGGGGGAGACGGGAGAGAGAGGGTGATAGAGGGGGAAGAGATGGGGGGAGAGAGAAGGACAAAAAGAGGGGGAGAAAGGGCAAGAGGGGTGAGAGAAAGAGAGAGAGGCAGTAAAAACAAGCCCCCCCCCCGCACTCTCTTTGGGGATCTGCTGACGCTCCATCCACACAGTGATATACTGTAGTGGGGGGGGGGGGGGTGCTGATGCAGTGCTCCAGCTCACACTGCGGTCTGGACCGGCACCAGGAGTCCCATCCGCACCTCCTTCTCCTGCTGTACTCCCCCGTTATCGCGCTGACGTGGTCGCATTACGATTCATGGGCCCCCAAATCTCTAGTGGCTCCCCTGCAGACCATTAAAAGCATAAAATACAGGACGAGCATCCCATAATATCAAATACATCAGGGACAGTGAATGTGTTGCGTCATCGTGGCTGTCATGGTGGGATCAGGATTTGGGATGTCTGGGAATCTGCTTTCCATCCCTGCTCCAAAAGATATAATATAATCATTTAAATGATGTTAAAATCACAGTGAGCATGTATGCTCAGTCGCTTGTGATTTGGGTTCATATATGCAAGATTTATTCTGTATCTTTATTAGACTAATTACCACGACAGAGCACTCTTCTATAACTTCACTGTGTCCCCCCCAGTAAGCGGGACAGTGGACATCGTCGACGTTAACAAGACCGCTACACAAGGAGACCTGGTCTACTTCCAGTGCAGAGCCCTGGGATGGAGTCCTGAGCCCTCAATGTCCTGGACTGTAGGGGGCAGCACAGCCAGTGCGGACAGCTACAACGTCAGCACCCTATCGGTGGGGCAAGACCTCTTTGATTCCACCAGCACGCTGGGCGTCGTTGCCGGCGACAGCGTCGTCGTTATGTGCCTGGCTGCTGTGCCCGCCCTCACCACGCCACTGATGAGCAAAGCCACCCTCGCTGTCGGTGAGAGACTCCACCTCACTCTTCAGGGGCGTATACAGGGGCGGGGTCTCAGGAGCACTGCCCTCAGCTGAAAGCTGATTGGCCTCTGGAGTGTCCTAGTCTTGTCACTCACCCGTTCAAAGCATCGTCATTGGCTAACGATAAAGTTGGCCCTCCTGTATGAATCACTATCATTTCCGTCGTCTTAAAAAACGGAGCATTGAAACTGCCAGTGATAAACTGTGAGAATGATACATTTTGAGAATGATTACTTGTGCTGCTACTACTGTCTGCTACTTAAAGTAACGCTTTAGTCCACACCTTCATATCACCATGATCTTAGGCTGAATTAGATTCTAATGAAATTGCTAGTGATTATGGCATCCTCTCAGCTGATGTCACGCGTCATGTGATCTGTTCTTTTGGAGAGGCGGTCTTCCCGAGTGTTTCGGTTGACTGTACAGACCTCGCTCGCAGACACACACCGCTGGCTCCCGAGAGCAGGTCATCTAAAGGTGGAAGATGGATCAGAAGCAATGTCTCCCCAAACAAACGTGAAGCTGGCCGTTCAGATGGGTTCACGGCCACCCAGTCGGGGACTGAAGGGCCTTTTCTGTCTGTTGACCTGCCCTCCAACTTTAACTTGAGGTTGGATGCTTGGAAGCTGCCCATTGGTTATTAATGATAGTTATAATTATAATGATTATTATTATAACAGCAGCAATAGCAGCTCTTTGGCTGTCCGAGGCCAGGATGTCAGGAAGACCATGTGAATGAACCAGTTAGCACATTCTTTGGGTTCCTAAGGCTGGAGAGGGGGGTGCACTGTCTGTGTCGCTGAGGGAGCTTCCTCAGAGCCTTCAGTTCAGCTCCACCCAAGCCCTCATCTATCCACGGATGCAGAACTTTAAACAAGACGGCCTTCGGTTTCCGGGAGACGGGTGCTGTCAGTGCGGCCTCTCGTTTGGGTGTGTCGTGTCAGGTTTCACCTCCTGCTCCCCTTCGCTCTCTCCCAGTGATCCCCCCGCAGAACATAAACCTGGCCGTGGCCATCGCCGTCCCGGTCGCCATCGGCGTGGTGCTGCTGCTGACCATCATCATCATCATCGTCGTCTGCTGCTGCTGCTACCAAAGGAAGGAATCCAAAGGCAGGTGTCGTCCTGCTCCCTCTGCTGTGTGAGCAGCAGGCCAAGATGGTAGAGGCCTAAGCGGGTCTGGAGGTTGCGCTCAGTGTCGCCCTCTAGGGGCTCTCAGTGGCATGTCCATGGCATGGGGTGCAGCCTGCACTGTGCCTGTGTGGCGATTGTGTCGGGGGGGGGGGAGCGATCGGGATTGAACCGTGTAAATGAGATGAGATTACTGTAACATCCTCGGACAACAACGTGTGAAAACACAGCTCTGACCCAAAAACTCGGTATCGTGATGTGTGCTACATAAATTTCTACCAATTTCCAAAACCAATAAAAGGTACCAAATTTCACTGGCTGGGGGAGATGTGTCGTCTGGTTTACCCCACACCACAATGGGGGGGGGGGCGTAGTGATTAGGGTAATTCACCACGTCTAACTGACTCACCCTGACTCCGAACTGGAGACAAAATGTGTTCATCTGGCCATTGTCATCTTCCCTTGTAGATTCCAGATATGAAGAGGAATTGAGGTAAGATTTCCGGATAAAACTGCCCACACACAGCTGGGGAAGCTTTGGATCCATAAACCCAAGACAGATATTGAGCTGGTTTGGTATTTTGACCTTTGTTGACCCCAGGAAGGCACAGAGGGAGCGAGAGCAGGGTGCAGACAACCTGGGCTATGCCACAGACAGCCACGCAGGTGAGTGTCAGTCATGGGGTGGTCTATGAAGTCCCAGCAGATGGCCTGTGAGGTGCATCTTAAGGTCAGGAAGGGTGGAGCATATGGTTTGTTCATGCCCTGCCATCAGCGATCCTGAGATCAGTGATTCAAGCGTGAGCCGGATTGTATAAAAGGCTGAGAACTGCTGCAGTTTGTCCACCTTCCATGTTAATGAATCGTCTGTCTGCAAACGGCTGCCTTAAAGTCACATGACGCGGTGACCCGGTCAGCCATCTTGGAAAATCAGCTGTGAACAGGGTTGCATGGAGGATGTTCCCAAAAACGATGAATAAGGAGAATCTCCCTCTCTCTAGGTGTCACCAACGGCCGTCTAAATGATAGTGTGCTCTCACAGCCCGGTTCCATCAACGGCCTCCAGGTACGATGGGCTCGGCCCGGCTCGGCCCTCCTCCGACCCGACACAAACGTCTCCGCCTCGATGAGGCACTGCACGAGGCCTTGAGCTGTTTGCTGAAGGATGGCCGTGTGTCCAGTTCCTGTCTCCTGTCTCAATTCCTTTAGGTGGAAATTAGCAGGAGAACATTTTAAGCTGGATTTGAGGAAGCACTTCTTTACGCAGCGAGTTGTTGGAGTATGGAATAGTCTTCCTGTTAGTGTAGTGCAAGTTAAAACCTTGGGTTCCTTTAAATCAGAGCTAGATAAGATTTTAACAACTCTGAGCTATTAGTTAAGTTCTCCCCAAACGAGCTTGATGGACTGAATGGCCTCCTCTCGTTTGTATATTTCTTATGTTCTTCTTATGTTCAGGTTCCCAGCACTCTTAAAAATAGATGTCCCCCAGTTCCATTCACGACCAGCAGGGGGAGCACAGGCTTGCAGTATCGCCAGTACTGACCCCCTGGCATGACCTTTGACCCTGACCCCTCCACCTGTAGATTCCCAACGCCATTGGTGACCATGACAACGGCAGCCCCGGCAACCTGTACACAAAACACAGCGCCATGAAGAAGGCCCGGCATGCCACCATCGTGTGATGTGGTCCACCGGTGCGAGGGCGTCCCCACCTGGAAGAGCCGTCCGAGGGCCCCGGTACCGTCTACTACAGACATGGAGCATTTTATCGTGAACTTTCAGTGTGACTCAGAAGTCCCAGGGATAATCCACATGGAAAATATTGTAACATACTATATTTTTATATATTTTAAGACCCTATTTTATTAAAATTAATCTCTTCAATTGTTTTTGTTATTTAACAACAATGTGGGACAATTTTCTGGAAATCATTTAATTATAATGATATTTCACTATGCGGCTTTGGCTTCCATTTTTTACGCGTTTTCTTCCTGGCACCTTGGTAACCGCGAGCCAGGGGGCTTTCCGCAGGGGCGCGGCACGCGGCTTCCCGCCGCTTCAGGGTTCCTGCTGTTTTTCCGCGGCGTGTCGCGTTTAAAAGCAATTAAGCCAAGATGGCGGTAAAGCGGGATCGTTTACAGCCACATGAGCACAGGAAGTACTAGCAGCTAATTGTGTGGCGCTGTCCCAGGACCAGGCCCCCTACCACATGGTGTTTTGGGGGCCCCCTGTTGGCCACAAACAGTCACTACACTAAATATTAAATAAACGTTCCATATTTAGGAGCTGCTGAAGCAGTATGCTGCTAACCAGCTAGCTATCACCTGCTGACAGTACTCACTAGCTGTATTTATTTATTATTTGTAACATCTGGCAGGGGAGGGGTGCCCAAAGTGACTGTTTGGGTGGGGGCCACAGGAATCTCCCCGGTGTTTCCAGCACACCAGGTTAATTGTGTGGGGGTTATTCCTTTGGGTTCTCCTGCCCCCAGGCCCCCGGAGCTGCTGGGCTGTGGTTCCCCTGGATGTGGAGACCATCACCCACCAAAGTGTAACCCGGGGCCAGAAAACATCCAATCAGCTCTGAGCGACGTCAGTCTCACGGCGTCCCAGCGTCCTCGCTGACCTGGCAGCCGGGTGGAGGGGTGGGGGGGGGCTTTTTCGCCTTTTCTGCCGCTTTGCACGCTCGGAGCTTCCTTAGACCCCAAATGGCATTTTCAGATTTGCTGAAATACAAAATTATAACAGAGAGCAGGAACAAAAAAAAAAAAAAACCATTGGAAACGCTGGAAGTAAATCGAGTCAGAGGCTCTGTGCTGAAGGCCTCTTTGGGGCCCTGGACTCGTTTTATTTTTAGGTCTTTAATAGGATTTATTGGGGAATGTGCAGTTCCCTTGCTTTGGCATCAAACTGGGACGGGGGCAGTGGCAAGAGTCCTGAGCAGAGGTCAGACTGCAAAGAAAGGCATGCTGGGTAAATTTCCGAGTTACACCCGGGGGGTGCTAATGGGCCAATCACAGGCTGAGAGTGAACCATTATAGTGAACAGCAACAGCACACAACAACAACATCCATCCATGGTGAAAATGACTTATTACTTTGGCAGGACAAGTTTATCACTGAATTATAATATTAATTGGTTATTTAATATACTGCAGGCATTTAAACTTGTGCACATTGCACTTTTTGTAAATACTGATTTACTCTAATCTGTACTGATTTGCACTATTGCTCATGGTATTTTTAAATGTATTTTATTGATTTCTCTTTTATTTTTGCTCTGCATTGTCTGTGAATGCCCGCAGCAACCCCGCTGAGACAAAATCCTGGCCAACAAAGTGAATTCTGGTGTATTCTTAGTGCCACTTGAATGAGTGACAATCGCACATTTCCTTTTCCATAAGATTCGCGAAGGACCGTGTGACTGCACCTACCCTCCCCGACTGCCGCAGCACGCGGCTGGGCGCCCTGACATGAACCAACTCTGCCCCCCGGAGGGTGCCCTGGGGTACACCCTCTCCCTGCCTGTGTGGCTGATCGCAGAGGCCTAATTGCCTCGTTTGGTGGGGAGTTGGCCTGATACTGCCTCTTTCTCCTCTCTTCCCCGAGACACCATCTTCCTGCTCTCGTGCTCCATGCCGCGCATGTCCATCTTCCCAGGATAATGCCTGCCGGCCAGCTGAGGGAGATTAAATTGGCACGCTGCATCACGTAACCACCCCCCCCCAATATAAATGAATTCTACCCGCTACATTAAACATCCACAAACAAACAAACAAAACGCACGGTCACGTCACGGGTCTGCGAGCACCGGTGACCTGACTTCCGTACGGTATTAAATATATATGCTAATTGGTAGCACGCTGGGTTCTAAAATGTGGGTATAATGTCACCATTCCTTCTTCCAGAGCCCCTCAGGTCATGCAGAGAGCTCAGTTGGATGGCATGGGCTGACAGTCGAGGATGATAGTGTAGTCTGAGAGCCTAGCCTGGTAGCCAAGGCTAGATATCATAGTTGAGGCTGATAGCACAGGTTGATAGCACAGGCTAACAGCATAGGCTGATAGCTCAGGTTGATAGCACAAGCTAATAGCACAGGCTGATGGCCCGATTCTGAAAGTCCTGTTCATTTCCTGGCAGACGCTGTTATTGAAGCAAACAGAACCTGCGGCGGAGTTTGAAGCTTTGATGTCCTTGTAGAGATAGAAATTACCGAGACCATTTAAGCTCGGGCTCAAGAGTACGGTACCAATTCCCCTGTGTCTCCCCAGACTTTGGATCGCCAGACAACCACTTATCCTCATCCATAAGGGTGTCGAGCTCATCGAATACAACAGGCCGAGATTTAAAGTCAAAATAAAAAGAAGTTCACCCTGCTGCATATCACAGCTAGTTTTATGATTCTCGGTACCGGCGCTGGGGGCGATTACAAATTCAGAGGCACATCTTCTCTGAGCTGGTCCAATTATTCAGATCCTCCTCTACCTACATCCAAGTCAAGTCAAGTCAAGTCTTTATTGTCATGCCATCTATATACAGTCACAGCATATAGTGGTGCAAAAGAAGGGCGCCCAGGCCCGGGGCGCGGTATATATACATAAAGGATAATACCTAATAAGGGCGCCCAGGCCCGGGGCGCGGTATATATACATAAAGGATAATACCTAATAAGGGCGCCCAGGCCCGGGGCGCGGTATATATACATAAAGGATAATACCTAATAAGGGCGCCCAGGCCCGGGGCGCG